>OY829913.1:101193177-101793177 GCA_963691935.1 Nephrotoma guestfalica
ATTGCAATAACTTAAACGCTGGTCTACTTACAATTGCCTAATTAATCCAAAATAACCGATAAATACCGAATCGGTGACAATAAATTTTATCCGCTCAAAATAAGTAAGGCTAACCATCAGGGATTTTTGCAAAAAATTGAAAAAAAAATTATTGTTGAAATTCCGGCTCAAAATGGTTATAGGTAATGGAAATGGCATATTAAGTAAGAAATTAACGGTTGGTTGCAGGTGGAAAGCGCGGTTATTGAAAAGGTTCGTATTTTGAAATCCGGTTATATTATGCCTTCGAACTTGGATTACAGGAGAATGAGGCGACTTATTGCAATAACTTAAACGCTGGTCTACTTACAATTGCCTAATTAATCCAAAATAACCGATAAATACCGAATCGGTGACAATAAATTTTATCCGCTCAAAATAAGTAAGGCTAACCATCAGGGATTTTTGCAAAAAATTGAAAAAAAAATTATTGTTGAAATTCCGGCTCAAAATGGTTATAGGTAATGGAAATGGCATATTAAGTAAGAAATTAACGGTTGGTTGCAGGTGGAAAGCGCGGTTATTGAAAAGGTTCGTATTTTGAAATCCGGTTATATTATGCCTTCGAACTTGGATTACAGGAGAATGAGGCGACTTATTGCAATAACTTAAACGCTGGTCTACTTACAATTACCTAATTAATCCAAAATAACCGATAAATACCGAATCGGTGACAATAAATTTTATCCGCTCAAAATAAGTAAGGCTAACCATCAGGGATTTGTGCAAAAAATTGAAAAAAAATTATTGTTGAAATTCCGGCTCAAAATAGTTATAGGTAATGGAAATGGCATATTAAGTAAGAAATTAACGGTTGGTTGCAGGTGGAAAGCGCGGTTATTGAAAAGGTTCGTATTTTGAAATCCGGTTATATTATGCCTTCGAACTTGGATTACAGGAGAATGAGGCGACTTATTGCAATAACTTAAACGCTGGTCTACTTACAATTGCCTAATTAATCCAAAATAACCGATAAATACCGAATCGGTGACAATAAATTTTATCCGCTCAAAATAAGTAAGGCTAACCATCAAGGATTTTTGCAAAAAATTGAAAAAAAAAATTATTGTTGAAATTCCGGCTCAAAATGGTTATAGGTAATGGAAATGGCATATTAAGTAAGAAATTAACGGTTGGTTGCAGGTGGAAAGCGCGGTTATTGAAAAGGTTCGTATTTTGAAATCCGGTTATATTATGCCTTCGAACTTGGATTACAGGAGAATGAGGCGACTTATTGCAATAACTTAAACGCTGGCCTACTTACAATTACCTAATTAATCCAAAATAACCGATAAATACCGAATCGGTAACAATAAATTTTATCCGCTCAAAATAAGTAAGGCTAACCATCAGGGATTTTTGCAAAAAATTGAAAAAAAAATTATTGTTGAAATTCCGGCTCAAAATGGTTATAGGTAATGGAAATGGCATATTAAGTAAGAAATTAACGGTTGGTTGCAGGTGGAAAGCGCGGTTATTGAAAAGGTTCGTATTTTGAAATCCGGTTATATTATGCCTTCGAACTTGGATTACAGGAGAATGAGGCGACTTATTGCAATAACTTAAACGCTGGCCTACTTACAATTACCTAATTAATCCAAAATAACCGATAAATACCGAATCGGTAACAATAAATTTTATCCGCTCAAAATAAGTAAGGCTAACCATCAGGGATTTTTGCAAAAAATTGAAAAAAAAATTATTGTTGAAATTCCGGCTCAAAATGGTTATAGGTAATGGAAATGGCATATTCAGTAAGAAATTAACGGTTGGTTGCAGGTGGAAAGCGCGGTTATTGAAAAGGTTCGTATTTTGAAATCCGGTTATATTATGCCTTCGAACTTGGATTACAGGAGAATGAGGCGACTTATTGCAATAACTTAAACGCTGGCCTACTTACAATTACCTAATTAATCCAAAATAACCGATAAAAACCGAATCGGTAACAATAAATTTTATCCGCTCAAAATAAGTAAGGCTAACCATCAGGGATTTTTGCAAAAAATTGAAAAAAAAATTATTGTTGAAATTCCGGCTCAAAATGGTTATAGGTAATGGAAATGGCATATTCAGTAAGAAATTAACGGTTGGTTGCAGGTGGAAAGCGCGGTTATTGAAAAGGTTCGTATTTTGAAATCCGGTTATATTATGCCTTCGAACTTGGATTACAGGAGAATGAGGCGACTTATTGCAATAACTTAAACGCTGGTCTACTTACAATTACCTAATTAATCCAAAATAACCGATAAATACCGAATCGGTGACAATAAATTTTATCCGCTCAAAATAAGTAAGGCTAACATCAGGGATTTTTGCAAAAAATTGAAAAAAAAAATTATTGTTGAAATTCCGGCTCAAAATGGTTATAGGTAATGGAAATGGCATATTAAGTAAGAAATTAACGGTTGGTTGCAGGTGGAAAGCGCGGTTATTGAAAATGTTCGTATTTTGAAATCCGGTTATATTATGCCTTCGAACTTGGATTACAGGAGAATGAGGCGACTTATTGCAATAACTTAAACGCTGGCCTACTTACAATTACCTAATTAATCCAAAATAACCGATAAATACCGAATCGGTGACAATAAATTTTATCCGCTCAAAATAAGTAAGGCTAACCATCAGGGATTTGTGCAAAAAATTGAAAAAAAATTATTGTTGAAATTCCGGCTCAAAATGGTTATAGGTAATGGAAATGGCATATTAAGTAAGAAATTAACGGTTGGTTGCAGGTGGAAAGCGCGGTTATTGAAAAGGTTCGTATTTTGAAATCCGGTTATATTATGCCTTCGAACTTGGATTACAGGAGAATGAGGCGACTTATTGCAATAACTTAAACGCTGGCCTACTTACAATTACCTAATTAATCCAAAATAACCGATAAATACCGAATCGGTAACAATAAATTTTATCCGCTCAAAATAAGTAAGGCTAACCATCAGGGATTTTTGCAAAAAATTGAAAAAAAAATTATTGTTGAAATTCCGGCTCAAAATGGTTATAGGTAATGGAAATGGCATATTCAGTAAGAAATTAACGGTTGGTTGCAGGTGGAAAGCGCGGTTATTGAAAAGGTTCGTATTTTGAAATCCGGTTATATTATGCCTTCGAACTTGGATTACAGGAGAATGAGGCGACTTATTGCAATAACTTAAACGCTGGTCTACTTACAATTACCTAATTAATCCAAAATAACCGATAAATACCGAATCGGTGACAATAAATTTTATCCGCTCAAAATAAGTAAGGCTAACATCAGGGATTTTTGCAAAAAATTGAAAAAAAAAATTATTGTTGAAATTCCGGCTCAAAATGGTTATAGGTAATGGAAATGGCATATTCAGTAAGAAATTAACGGTTGGTTGCACGTGGAAAGCGCGGTTATTGAAAAAGTTCGTATTTTGAAATCCGGTTATATTATGCCTTCGAACTTGGATTACAGGAGAATGAGGCGACTTATTGCAATAACTTAAACGCTGGTCTACTTACAATTGCCTAATTAATCCAAAATAACCGATAAATTTTATCCGCTCAAAATAAGTAAGGCTAACATCAGGGATTTTTGCAAAAAATTGAAAAAAAAATGGTTATAGGTAATGGAAATGGCATATTAAGTAAGAAATTAACGGTTGGTTGCAGGTGGAAAGCGCGGTTATTGAAAAGGTTCGTATTTTGAAATCCGGTTATATTATGCCTTCGAACTTGGATTACAGGAGAATGAGGCGACTTATTGCAATAACTTAAACGCTGGTCTACTTACAATTGCCTAATTAATCCAAAATAACCGATAAATACCGAATCGGTGACAATAAATTTTATCCGCTCAAAATAAGTAAGGCTAACCATCAGGGATTTTTGCAAAAAATTGAAAAAAAAAATATTGTTGAAATTCCGGCTCAAAATGGTTATAGGTAATGGAAATGGCATATTAAGTAAGAAATTAACGGTTGGTTGCAGGTGGAAAGCGCGGTTATTGAAAAGGTTCGTATTTTGAAATCCGGTTATATTATGCCTTCGAACTTGGATTACAGGAGAATGAGGCGACTTATTGCAATAACTTAAACGCTGGTCTACTTACAATTGCCTAATTAATCCAAAATAACCGATAAATACCGAATCGGTGACAATAAATTTTATCCGCTCAAAATAAGTAAGGCTAACCATCAGGGATTTTTGCAAAAAATTTAAAAAAAAATTATTGTTGAAATTCCGGCTCAAAATGGTTATAGGTAATGGAAATGGCATATTAAGTAAGAAATTAACGGTTGGTTGCACGTGGAAAGCGCGGTTATTGAAAAAGTTCGTATTTTGAAATCCGGTTATATTATGCCTTCGAACTTGGATTACAGGAGAATGAGGCGACTTATTGCAATAACTTAAACGCTGGTCTACTTACAATTACCTAATTAATCCAAAATAACCGATAAATACCGAATCGGTGACAATAAATTTTATCCGCTCAAAATAAGTAAGGCTAACCATCAGGGATTTGTGCAAAAAATTGAAAAAAAATTATTGTTGAAATTCCGGCTCAAAATGGTTATAGGTAATGGAAATGGCATATTAAGTAAGAAATTAACGGTTGGTTGCAGGTGGAAAGCGCGGTTATTGAAAAGGTTCGTATTTTGAAATCCGGTTATATTATGCCTTCGAACTTGGATTACAGGAGAATGAGGCGACTTATTGCAATAACTTAAACGCTGGTCTACTTACAATTACCTAATTAATCCAAAATAACCGATAAATACCGAATCGGTGACAATAAATTTTATCCGCTCAAAATAAGTAAGGCTAACCATCAGGGATTTGTGCAAAAAATTGAAAAAAAATTATTGTTGAAATTCCGGCTCAAAATGGTTATAGGTAATGGAAATGGCATATTAAGTAAGAAATTAACGGTTGGTTGCAGGTGGAAAGCGCGGTTATTGAAAAGGTTCGTATTTTGAAATCCGGTTATATTATGCCTTCGAACTTGGATTACAGGAGAATGAGGCGACTTATTGCAATAACTTAAACGCTGGTCTACTTACAATTGCCTAATTAATCCAAAATAACCGATAAATACCGAATCGGTGACAATAAATTTTATCCGCTCAAAATAAGTAAGGCTAACCATCAAGGATTTTTGCAAAAAATTGAAAAAAAAAATTATTGTTGAAATTCCGGCTCAAAATGGTTATAGGTAATGGAAATGGCATATTAAGTAAGAAATTAACGGTTGGTTGCAGGTGGAAAGCGCGGTTATTGAAAAGGTTCGTATTTTGAAATCCGGTTATATTATGCCTTCGAACTTGGATTACAGGAGAATGAGGCGACTTATTGCAATAACTTAAACGCTGGTCTACTTACAATTGCCTAATTAATCCAAAATAACCGATAAATACCGAATCGGTGACAATAAATTTTATCCGCTCAAAATAAGTAAGGCTAACCATCAGGGATTTTTGCAAAAAATTGAAAAAAAAATTATTGTTGAAATTCCGGCTCAAAATGGTTATAGGTAATGGAAATGGCATATTCAGTAAGAAATTAACGGTTGGTTGCAGGTGGAAAGCGCGGTTATTGAAAAGGTTCGTATTTTGAAATCCGGTTATATTATGCCTTCGAACTTGGATTACAGGAGAATGAGGCGACTTATTGCAATAACTTAAACGCTGGTCTACTTACAATTACCTAATTAATCCAAAATAACCGATAAATACCGAATCGGTGACAATAAATTTTATCCGCTCAAAATAAGTAAGGCTAACCATCAGGGATTTGTGCAAAAAATTGAAAAAAAATTATTGTTGAAATTCCGGCTCAAAATGGTTATAGGTAATGGAAATGGCATATTAAGTAAGAAATTAACGGTTGGTTGCAGGTGGAAAGCGCGGTTATTGAAAAGGTTCGTATTTTGAAATCCGGTTATATTATGCCTTCGAACTTGGATTACAGGAGAATGAGGCGACTTATTGCAATAACTTAAACGCTGGTCTACTTACAATTACCTAATTAATCCAAAATAACCGATAAATACCGAATCGGTGACAATAAATTTTATCCGCTCAAAATAAGTAAGGCTAACCATCAGGGATTTGTGCAAAAAATTGAAAAAAAATTATTGTTGAAATTCCGGCTCAAAATGGTTATAGGTAATGGAAATGGCATATTAAGTAAGAAATTAACGGTTGGTTGCAGGTGGAAAGCGCGGTTATTGAAAAGGTTCGTATTTTGAAATCCGGTTATATTATGCCTTCGAACTTGGATTACAGGAGAATGAGGCGACTTATTGCAATAACTTAAACGCTGGTCTACTTACAATTACCTAATTAATCCAAAATAACCGATAAATACCGAATCGGTGACAATAAATTTTATCCGCTCAAAATAAGTAAGGCTAACCATCAGGGATTTGTGCAAAAAATTGAAAAAAAATTATTGTTGAAATTCCGGCTCAAAATGGTTATAGGTAATGGAAATGGCATATTAAGTAAGAAATTAACGGTTGGTTGCAGGTGGAAAGCGCGGTTATTGAAAAGGTTCGTATTTTGAAATCCGGTTATATTATGCCTTCGAACTTGGATTACAGGAGAATGAGGCGACTTATTGCAATAACTTAAACGCTGGTCTACTTACAATTGCCTAATTAATCCAAAATAACCGATAAATACCGAATCGGTGACAATAAATTTTATCCGCTCAAAATAAGTAAGGCTAACCATCAGGGATTTTTGCAAACAATTGAAAAAAAATATTGTTGAAATTCCGGCTCAAAATGGTTATAGGTAATGGAAATGGCATATTCAGTAAGAAATTAACGGTTGGTTGCAGGTGGAAAGCGCGGTTATTGAAAAGGTTCGTATTTTGAAATCCGGTTATATTATGCCTTCGAACTTGGATTACAGGAGAATGAGGCGACTTATTGCAATAACTTAAACGCTGGTCTACTTACAATTACCTAATTAATCCAAAATAACCGATAAATACCGAATCGGTGACAATAAATTTTATCCGCTCAAAATAAGTAAGGCTAACCATCAGGGATTTGTGCAAAAAATTGAAAAAAAATTATTGTTGAAATTCCGGCTCAAAATGGTTATAGGTAATGGAAATGGCATATTAAGTAAGAAATTAACGGTTGGTTGCAGGTGGAAAGCGCGGTTATTGAAAAGGTTCGTATTTTGAAATCCGGTTATATTATGCCTTCGAACTTGGATTACAGGAGAATGAGGCGACTTATTGCAATAACTTAAACGCTGGTCTACTTACAATTGCCTAATTAATCCAAAATAACCGATAAATACCGAATCGGTGACAATAAACTTTATCCGCTCAAAATAAGTAAGGCTAACCATCAAGGATTTTTGCAAAAAATTGAAAAAAAAAATTATTGTTGAAATTCCGGCTCAAAATGGTTATAGGTAATGGAAATGGCATATTAAGTAAGAAATTAACGGTTGGTTGCAGGTGGAAAGCGCGGTTATTGAAAAGGTTCGTATTTTGAAATCCGGTTATATTATGCCTTCGAACTTGGATTACAGGAGAATGAGGCGACTTATTGCAATAACTTAAACGCTGGCCTACTTACAATTACCTAATTAATCCAAAATAACCGATAAATACCGAATCGGTAACAATAAATTTTATCCGCTCAAAATAAGTAAGGCTAACCATCAGGGATTTTTGCAAAAAATTGAAAAAAAAATTATTGTTGAAATTCCGGCTCAAAATGGTTATAGGTAATGGAAATGGCATATTCAGTAAGAAATTAACGGTTGGTTGCAGGTGGAAAGCGCGGTTATTGAAAAGGTTCGTATTTTGAAATCCGGTTATATTATGCCTTCGAACTTGGATTACAGGAGAATGAGGCGACTTATTGCAATAACTTAAACGCTGGTCTACTTACAATTGCCTAATTAATCCAAAATAACCGATAAATACCGAATCGGTGACAATAAATTTTATCCGCTCAAAATAAGTAAGGCTAACCATCAGGGATTTTTGCAAAAAATTGAAAAAAAAATTATTGTTGAAATTCCGGCTCAAAATGGTTATAGGTAATGGAAATGGCATATTCAGTAAGAAATTAACGGTTGGTTGCAGGTGGAAAGCGCGGTTATTGAAAAGGTTCGTATTTTGAAATCCGGTTATATTATGCCTTCGAACTTGGATTACAGGAGAATGAGGCGACTTATTGCAATAACTTAAACGCTGGTCTACTTACAATTACCTAATTAATCCAAAATAACCGATAAATACCGAATCGGTGACAATAAATTTTATCCGCTCAAAATAAGTAACGCTAACCATCAGGGATTTGTGCAAAAAATTGAAAAAAAACTATTGTTGAAATTCCGGCTCAAAATGGTTATAGGTAATGGAAATGGCATATTAAGTAAGAAATTAACGGTTGGTTGCAGGTGGAAAGCGCGGTTATTGAAAAGGTTCGTATTTTGAAATCCGGTTATATTATGCCTTCGAACTTGGATTACAGGAGAATGAGGCGACTTATTGCAATAACTTAAACGCTGGTCTACTTACAATTACCTAATTAATCCAAAATAACCGATAAATACCGAATCGGTGACAATAAATTTTATCCGCTCAAAATAAGTAAGGCTAACCATCAGGGATTTGTGCAAAAAATTGAAAAAAAATTATTGTTGAAATTCCGGCTCAAAATGGTTATAGGTAATGGAAATGGCATATTAAGTAAGAAATTAACGGTTGGTTGCAGGTGGAAAGCGCGGTTATTGAAAAGGTTCGTATTTTGAAATCCGGTTACATTATGCCTTCGAACTTGGATTACAGGAGAATGAGGCGACTTATTGCAATAACTTAAACGCTGGCCTACTTACAATTACCTAATTAATCCAAAATAACCGATAAATACCGAATCGGTAACAATAAATTTTATCCGCTCAAAATAAGTAAGGCTAACCATCAGGGATTTTTGCAAAAAATTGAAAAAAAAATTATTGTTGAAATTCCGGCTCAAAATGGTTATAGGTAATGGAAATGGCATATTCAGTAAGAAATTAACGGTTGGTTGCAGGTGGAAAGCGCGGTTATTGAAAAGGTTCGTATTTTGAAATCCGGTTATATTATGCCTTCGAACTTGGATTACAGGAGAATGAGGCGACTTATTGCAATAACTTAAACGCTGGTCTACTTACAATTGCCTAATTAATCCAAAATAACCGATAAATACCGAATCGGTGACAATAAATTTTATCCGCTCAAAATAAGTAAGGCTAACCATCAGGGATTTTTGCAAAAAATTGAAAAAAAAATTATTGTTGAAATTCCGGCTCAAAATGGTTATAGGTAATGGAAATGGCATATTCAGTAAGAAATTAACGGTTGGTTGCAGGTGGAAAGCGCGGTTATTGAAAAGGTTCGTATTTTGAAATCCGGTTATATTATGCCTTCGAACTTGGATTACAGGAGAATGAGGCGACTTATTGCAATAACTTAAACGCTGGTCTACTTACAATTACCTAATTAATCCAAAATAACCGATAAATACCGAATCGGTGACAATAAATTTTATCCGCTCAAAATAAGTAACGCTAACCATCAGGGATTTGTGCAAAAAATTGAAAAAAAACTATTGTTGAAATTCCGGCTCAAAATGGTTATAGGTAATGGAAATGGCATATTAAGTAAGAAATTAACGGTTGGTTGCAGGTGGAAAGCGCGGTTATTGAAAAGGTTCGTATTTTGAAATCCGGTTATATTATGCCTTCGAACTTGGATTACAGGAGAATGAGGCGACTTATTGCAATAACTTAAACGCTGGTCTACTTACAATTACCTAATTAATCCAAAATAACCGATAAATACCGAATCGGTGACAATAAATTTTATCCGCTCAAAATAAGTAAGGCTAACCATCAGGGATTTGTGCAAAAAATTGAAAAAAAATTATTGTTGAAATTCCGGCTCAAAATGGTTATAGGTAATGGAAATGGCATATTAAGTAAGAAATTAACGGTTGGTTGCAGGTGGAAAGCGCGGTTATTGAAAAGGTTCGTATTTTGAAATCCGGTTATATTATGCCTTCGAACTTGGATTACAGGAGAATGAGGCGACTTATTGCAATAACTTAAACGCTGGTCTACTTACAATTACCTAATTAATCCAAAATAACCGATAAATACCGAATCGGTGACAATAAATTTTATCCGCTCAAAATAAGTAAGGCTAACCATCAGGGATTTGTGCAAAAAATTGAAAAAAAATTATTGTTGAAATTCCGGCTCAAAATGGTTATAGGTAATGGAAATGGCATATTAAGTAAGAAATTAACGGTTGGTTGCAGGTGGAAAGCGCGGTTATTGAAAAGGTTCCTATTTTGAAATCCGGTTATATTATGCCTTCGAACTTGGATTACAGGAGAATGAGGCGACTTATTGCAATAACTTAAACGCTGGTCTACTTACAATTGCCTAATTAATCCAAAATAACCGATAAATACCGAATCGGTGACAATAAATTTTATCCGCTCAAAATAAGTAAGGCTAACCATCAGGGATTTTTGCAAAAAATTGAAAAAAAAATTATTGTTGAAATTCCGGCTCAAAATGGTTATAGGTAATGGAAATGGCATATTCAGTAAGAAATTAACGGTTGGTTGCAGGTGGAAAGCGCGGTTATTGAAAAGGTTCGTATTTTGAAATCCGGTTATATTATGCCTTCGAACTTGGATTACAGGAGAATGAGGCGACTTATTGCAATAACTTAAACGCTGGTCTACTTACAATTACCTAATTAATCCAAAATAACCGATAAATACCGAATCGGTGACAATAAATTTTATCCGCTCAAAATAAGTAAGGCTAACCATCAGGGATTTGTGCAAAAAATTGAAAAAAAATTATTGTTGAAATTCCGGCTCAAAATGGTTATAGGTAATGGAAATGGCATATTAAGTAAGAAATTAACGGTTGGTTGCAGGTGGAAAGCGCGGTTATTGAAAAGGTTCGTATTTTGAAATCCGGTTATATTATGCCTTCGAACTTGGATTACAGGAGAATGAGGCGACTTATTGCAATAACTTAAACGCTGGTCTACTTACAATTGCCTAATTAATCCAAAATAACCGATAAATACCGAATCGGTGACAATAAATTTTATCCGCTCAAAATAAGTAAGGCTAACCATCAAGGATTTTTGCAAAAAATTGAAAAAAAAAATTATTGTTGAAATTCCGGCTCAAAATGGTTATAGGTAATGGAAATGGCATATTAAGTAAGAAATTAACGGTTGGTTGCAGGTGGAAAGCGCGGTTATTGAAAAGGTTCGTATTTTGAAATCCGGTTATATTATGCCTTCGAACTTGGATTACAGGAGAATGAGGCGACTTATTGCAATAACTTAAACGCTGGTCTACTTACAATTACCTAATTAATCCAAAATAACCGATAAATACCGAATCGGTGACAATAAATTTTATCCGCTCAAAATAAGTAAGGCTAACCATCAGGGATTTGTGCAAAAAATTGAAAAAAAATTATTGTTGAAATTCCGGCTCAAAATGGTTATAGGTAATGGAAATGGCATATTAAGTAAGAAATTAACGGTTGGTTGCAGGTGGAAAGCGCGGTTATTGAAAAGGTTCGTATTTTGAAATCCGGTTATATTATGCCTTCGAACTTGGATTACAGGAGAATGAGGCGACTTATTGCAATAACTTAAACGCTGGTCTACTTACAATTACCTAATTAATCCAAAATAACCGATAAAAACCGAATCGGTGACAATAAATTTTATCCGCTCAAAATAAGTAAGGCTAACCATCACGGATTTTTGCAAAAAATTGAAGAAAAAAATTATTGTTGAAATTCCGGCTCAAAATGGTTATAGGTAATGGAAATGGCATATTAAGTAAGAAATTAACGGTTGGTTGCAGGTGGAAAGCGCGGTTATTGAAAAGGTTCGTATTTTGAAATCCGGTTATATTATGCCTTCGAACTTGGATTACAGGAGAATGAGGCGACTTATTGCAATAACTTAAACGCTGGTCTACTTACAATTGCCTAATTAATCCAAAATAACCGATAAATACCGAATCGGTGACAATAAATTTTATCCGCTCAAAATAAGTAAGGCTAACCATCAGGGATTTTTGCAAAAAATTGAAAAAAAAATTATTGTTGAA
The DNA here is from genome assembly GCA_963691935.1 of Nephrotoma guestfalica. Classification (NCBI taxonomy): domain Eukaryota; kingdom Metazoa; phylum Arthropoda; class Insecta; order Diptera; family Tipulidae; genus Nephrotoma; species Nephrotoma guestfalica. Next base: position 101,205,362 of record OY829913.1, read on the forward strand.
ATTCCGGCTCAAAATGGTTATAGGTAATGGAAATGGCATATTAAGTAAGAAATTAACGGTTGGTTGCAGGTGGAAAGCGCGGTTATTGAAAAGGTTCGTATTTTGAAATCCGGTTATATTATACCTTCGAACTTGGATTACAGGAGAATGAGGCGACTTATTGCAATAACTTAAACGCTGGTCTACTTACAATTGCCTAATTAATCCAAAATAACCGATAAATACCGAATCGGTGACAATAAATTTTATCCGCTCAAAATAAGTAAGGCTAACCATCAGGGATTTGTGCAAAAAATTGAAAAAAAATTATTGTTGAAATTCCGGCTCAAAATGGTTATAGGTAATGGAAATGGCATATTAAGTAAGAAATTAACGGTTGGTTGCAGGTGGAAAGCGCGGTTATTGAAAAGGTTCGTATTTTGAAATCCGGTTACATTATGCCTTCGAACTTGGATTACAGGAGAATGAGGCGACTTATTGCAATAACTTAAACGCTGGCCTACTTACAATTACCTAATTAATCCAAAATAACCGATAAATACCGAATCGGTAACAATAAATTTTATCCGCTCAAAATAAGTAAGGCTAACCATCAGGGATTTTTGCAAAAAATTGAAAAAAAAATTATTGTTGAAATTCCGGCTCAAAATGGTTATAGGTAATGGAAATGGCATATTCAGTAAGAAATTAACGGTTGGTTGCAGGTGGAAAGCGCGGTTATTGAAAAGGTTCGTATTTTGAAATCCGGTTATATTATGCCTTCGAACTTGGATTACAGGAGAATGAGGCGACTTATTGCAATAACTTAAACGCTGGTCTACTTACAATTGCCTAATTAATCCAAAATAACCGATAAATACCGAATCGGTGACAATAAATTTTATCCGCTCAAAATAAGTAAGGCTAACCATCAGGGATTTCATCAGGGATTTTTGCAAAAAATTGAAAAAAAATTATTGTTGAAATTCCGGCTCAAAATGGTTATAGGTAATGGAAATGGCATATTCAGTAAGAAATTAACGGTTGGTTGCAGGTGGAAAGCGCGGTTATTGAAAAGGTTCGTATTTTGAAATCCGGTTATATTATGCCTTCGAACTTGGAATACAGGAGAATGAGGCGACTTATTGCAATAACTTAAACGCTGGCCTACTTACAATTACCTAATTAATCCAAAATAACCGATAAAAACCGAATCGGTGACAATAAATTTTATCCGCTCAAAATAAGTAAGGCTAACCATCAGGGATTTTTGCAAAAAATTGAAAAAAAAATTATTGTTGAAATTCCGGCTCAAAATGGTTATAGGTAATGGAAATGGCATATTCAGTAAGAAATTAACGGTTGGTTGCAGGTGGAAAGCGCGGTTATTGAAAAGGTTCGTATTTTGAAATCCGGTTATATTATGCCTTCGAACTTGGATTACAGGAGAATGAGGCGACTTATTGCAATAACTTAAACGCTGGCCTACTTACAATTACCTAATTAATCCAAAATAACCGATAAATACCGAATCGGTGACAATAAATTTTATCCGCTCAAAATAAGTAAGGCTAACCATCAGGGATTTTTGCAAAAAATTGAAAAAAAAATTATTGTTGAAATTCCGGCTCAAAATGGTTATAGGTAATGGAAATGGCATATTAAGTAAGAAATTAACGGTTGGTTGCAGGTGGAAAGCGCGGTTATTTAAAAGGTTCGTATTTTGAAATCCGGTTATATTATGCCTTCGAACTTGGATTACAGGAGAATGAGGCGACTTATTGCAATAACTTAAACGCTGGCCTACTTACAATTACCTAATTAATCCAAAATAACCGATAAAAACCGAATCGGTGACAATAAATTTTATCCGCTCAAAATAAGTAAGGCTAACCATCAGGGATTTTTGCAAAAAATTGAAAAAAAAATTATTGTTGAAATTCCGGCTCAAAATGGTTATAGGTAATGGAAATGGCATATTCAGTAAGAAATTAACGGTTGGTTGCAGGTGGAAAGCGCGGTTATTGAAAAGGTTCGTATTTTGAAATCCGGTTATATTATGCCTTCGAACTTGGATTACAGGAGAATGAGGCGACTTATTGCAATAACTTAAACGCTGGTCTACTTACAATTACCTAATTAATCCAAAATAACCGATAAATACCGAATCGGTGACAATAAATTTTATCCGCTCAAAATAAGTAAGGCTAACCATCAGGGATTTTTGCAAAAAATTGAAAAAAAAAATTATTGTTGAAATTCCGGCTCAAAATGGTTATAGGTAATGGAAATGGCATATTAAGTAAGAAATTAACGGTTGGTTGCAGGTGGAAAGCGCGGTTATTGAAAATGTTCGTATTTTGAAATCCGGTTATATTATGCCTTCGAACTTGGATTACAGGAGAATGAGGCGACTTATTGCAATAACTTAAACGCTGGTCTACTTACAATTACCTAATTAATCCAAAATAACCGATAAAAACCGAATCGGTGACAATAAATTTTATCCGCTCAAAATAAGTAAGGCTAACCATCACGGATTTTTGCAAAAAATTGAAGAAAAAAATTATTGTTGAAATTCCGGCTCAAAATGGTTATAGGTAATGGAAATGGCATATTAAGTAAGAAATTAACGGTTGGTTGCAGGTGGAAAGCGCGGTTATTGAAAAGGTTCGTATTTTGAAATCCGGTTATATTATGCCTTCGAACTTGGATTACAGGAGAATGAGGCGACTTATTGCAATAACTTAAACGCTGGTCTACTTACAATTGCCTAATTAATCCAAAATAACCGATAAATACCGAATCGGTGACAATAAATTTTATCCGCTCAAAATAAGTAAGGCTAACCATCAGGGATTTTTGCAAAAAATTGAAAAAAAAATTATTGTTGAAATTCCGGCTCAAAATGGTTATAGGTAATGGAAATGGCATATTAAGTAAGAAATTAACGGTTGGTTGCAGGTGGAAAGCGCGGTTATTGAAAATGTTCGTATTTTGAAATCCGGTTATATTATGCCTTCGAACTTGGATTACAGGAGAATGAGGCGACTTATTGCAATAACTTAAACGCTGGTCTACTTACAATTACCTAATTAATCCAAAATAACCGATAAATACCGAATCGGTGACAATAAATTTTATCCGCTCAAAATAAGTAAGGCTAACCATCAGGGATTTGTGCAAAAAATTGAAAAAAAATTATTGTTGAAATTCCGGCTCAAAATGGTTATAGGTAATGGAAATGGCATATTCAGTAAGAAATTAACGGTTGGTTGCACGTGGAAAGCGCGGTTATTGAAAAAGTTCGTATTTTGAAATCCGGTTATATTATGCCTTCGAACTTGGATTACAGGAGAATGAGGCGACTTATTGCAATAACTTAAACGCTGGTCTACTTACAATTGCCTAATTAATCCAAAATAACCGATAAATACCGAATCGGTGACAATAAATTTTATCCGCTCAAAATAAGTAAGGCTAACCATCAGGGATTTTTGCAAAAAATTGAAAAAAAAATTATTGTTGAAATTCCGGCTCAAAATGGTTATAGGTAATGGAAATGGCATATTAAGTAAGAAATTAACGGTTGGTTGCAGGTGGAAAGCGCGGTTATTGAAAAGGTTCGTATTTTGAAATCCGGTTATATTATGCCTTCGAACTTGGATTACAGGAGAATGAGGCGACTTATTGCAATAACTTAAACGCTGGTCTACTTACAATTGCCTAATTAATCCAAAATAACCGATAAATACCGAATCGGTGACAATAAATTTTATCCGCTCAAAATAAGTAAGGCTAACCATCAGGGATTTTTGCAAAAAATTGAAAAAAAAATTATTGTTGAAATTCCGGCTCAAAATGGTTATAGGTAATGGAAATGGCATATTAAGTAAGAAATTAACGGTTGGTTGCAGGTGGAAAGCGCGGTTATTGAAAAGGTTCGTATTTTGAAATCCGGTTATATTATGCCTTCGAACTTGGATTACAGGAGAATGAGGCGACTTATTGCAATAACTTAAACGCTGGTCTACTTACAATTACCTAATTAATCCAAAATAACCGATAAAAACCGAATCGGTGACAATAAATTTTATCCGCTCAAAATAAGTAAGGCTAACCATCACGGATTTTTGCAAAAAATTGAAAAAAAAAATTATTGTTGAAATTCCGGCTCAAAATGGTTATAGGTAATGGAAATGGCATATTAAGTAAGAAATTAACGGTTGGTTGCAGGTGGAAAGCGCGGTTATTGAAAAGGTTCGTATTTTGAAATCCGGTTATATTATGCCTTCGAACTTGGATTACAGGAGAATGAGGCGACTTATTGCAATAACTTAAACGCTGGTCTACTTACAATTACCTAATTAATCCAAAATAACCGATAAAAACCGAATCGGTGACAATAAATTTTATCCGCTCAAAATAAGTAAGGCTAACCATCAGGGATTTTTGCAAAAAATTGAAAAAAAAATTATTGTTGAAATTCCGGCTCAAAATGGTTATAGGTAATGGAAATGGCATATTCAGTAAGAAATTAACGGTTGGTTGCAGGTGGAAAGCGCGGTTATTGAAAAGGTTCGTATTTTGAAATCCGGTTATATTATGCCTTCGAACTTGGATTACAGGAGAATGAGGCGACTTATTGCAATAACTTAAACGCTGGTCTACTTACAATTACCTAATTAATCCAAAATAACCGATAAATACCGAATCGGTAACAATAAATTTTATCCGCTCAAAATAAGTAAGGCCATCAGGGATTTTTCCAAAAAATTGAAAAATAAATTATTGTTGAAATTCCGGCTCAAAATGGTTATAGGTAATGGAAATGGCATATTCAGTAAGAAATTAACGGTTGGTTGCAGGTGGAAAGCGCGGTTATTGAAAAGGTTCGTATTTTGAAATCCGGTTATATTATGCCTTCGAACTTGGATTACAGGAGAATGAGGCGACTTATTGCAATAACTTAAACGCTGGTCTACTTACAATTACCTAATTAATCCAAAATAACCGATAAAAACCGAATCGGTGACAATAAATTTTATCCGCTCAAAATAAGTAAGGCTAACCATCAGGGATTTTTGCAAAAAATTGAAAAAAAAATTATTGTTGAAATTCCGGCTCAAAATGGTTATAGGTAATGGAAATGGCATATTCAGTAAGAAATTAACGGTTGGTTGCAGGTGGAAAGCGCGGTTATTGAAAAGGTTCGTATTTTGAAATCCGGTTATATTATGCCTTCGAACTTGGATTACAGGAGAATGAGGCGACTTATTGCAATAACTTAAACGCTGGTCTACTTACAATTACCTAATTAATCCAAAATAACCGATAAAAACCGAATCGGTGACAATAAATTTTATCCGCTCAAAATAAGTGAGGCTAACCATCAGGGATTTTTGCAAACAATTGAAAAAAAAATTATTGTTGAAATTCCGGCTCAAAATGGTTATAGGTAATGGAAATGGCATATTCAGTAAGAAATTAACGGTTGGTTGCAGGTGGAAAGCGCGGTTATTGAAAAGGTTCGTATTTTGAAATCCGGTTATATTATGCCTTCGAACTTGGATTACAGGAGAATGAGGCGACTTATTGCAACAACTTAAACGCTGGTCTACTTACAATTACCTAATTAATCCAAAATAACCGATAAATACCGAATCGGTGACAATAAATTTTATCCGCTCAAAATAAGTAAGGCTAACCATCAGGGATTTTTGCAAACAATTGAAAAAAAATATTGTTGAAATTCCGGCTCAAAATGGTTATAGGTAAAGGAAATGGCATATTCAGTAAGAAATTAACGGTTGGTTGCAGGTGGAAAGCGCGGTTATTGAAAAAGTTCGTATTTTGAAATCCGGTTATATTATGCCTTCGAACTTGGATTACAGGAGAATGAGGCGACTTATTGCAACAACTTAAACGCTGGTCTACTTACAATTACCTAATTAATCCAAAATAACCGATAAATACCGAATCGGTGACAATAAATTTTATCCGCTCAAAATAAGTAAGGCTAACCATCAGGGATTTTTGCAAACAATTGAAAAAAAATATTGTTGAAATTCCGGCTCAAAATGGTTATAGGTAAAGGAAATGGCATATTCAGTAAGAAATTAACGGTTGGTTGCAGGTGGAAAGCGCGGTTATTGAAAAGGTTCGTATTTTGAAATCCGGTTATATTATGCCTTCGAACTTGGATTACAGGAGAATGAGGCGACTTATTGCAACAACTTAAACGCTGGTCTACTTACAATTACCTAATTAATCCAAAATAACCGATAAATACCGAATCGGTGACAATAAATTTTATCCGCTCAAAATAAGTAAGGCTAACCATCAGGGATTTTTGCAAACAATTGAAAAAAAATATTGTTGAAATTCCGGCTCAAAATGGTTATAGGTAAAGGAAATGGCATATTCAGTAAGAAATTAACGGTTGGTTGCAGGTGGAAAGCGCGGTTATTGAAAAGGTTCGTATTTTGAAATCCGGTTATATTATGCCTTCGAACTTGGATTACAGGAGAATGAGGCGACTTATTGCAACAACTTAAACGCTGGTCTACTTACAATTACCTAATTAATCCAAAATAACCGATAAATACCGAATCGGTGACAATAAATTTTATCCGCTCAAAATAAGTAAGGCTAACCATCAGGGATTTTTGCAAACAATTGAAAAAAAATATTGTTGAAATTCCGGCTCAAAATGGTTATAGGTAAAGGAAATGGCATATTCAGTAAGAAATTAACGGTTGGTTGCAGGTGGAAAGCGCGGTTATTGAAAAGGTTCGTATTTTGAAATCCGGTTATATTATGCCTTCGAACTTGGATTACAGGAGAATGAGGCGGCTTATTGCAATAACTTAAACGCTGGTCTACTTACAATTGCCTAATTAATCCAAAATAACCGATAAATACCGAATCGGTGGCAATAAATTTTATCCGCTCAAAATAAGTAAGGCTAACCATCAGGGATTTTTGCAAAAAATTTAAAAAAAAATTATTGTTGAAATTCCGGCTCACAATGGTCATAGGTAATGTAAAGTGGCATATTAAGTAAGAAATTAACGGTTGGTGGCACGTGGAAAGCGCGGTTATTGAAAAGGTTCGTATTTTGAAATCCGGTTATATTATGCCTTCGAACTTGGATTACAGGAGAATGAGGCGACTTATTGCAATAACTTAAACGCTGGTCTACTTACAATTGCCTAATTAATCATAAATAACCTATAAATACCGAATCGGTGACAATAAATTTTATCCGCTCAAAATAAGTAAGGCTAACCATCAGGGATTTTTGCAAAAAATTGAAAAAAAAAATATTGTTGAAATTCCGGCTCAAAATGGTTATAGGTAATGGAAATGGCATATTCAGTAAGAAATTAACGGTTGGTGGCAAGTGGAAAGCGCGGTTATTGAAAAGGTTCGTATTTTGAAATCCGGTTATATTATGCCTTCGAACTTGGATTACAGGAGAATGAGGCGACTTATTGCAATAACTTAAACGCTGGCCTACTTACAATTACCTAATTAATCCAAAATAACCGATAAAAACCGAATCGGTAACAATAAATTTTATCCGCTCAAAATAAGTAAGGCTAACCATCAGGGATTTTTGCAAAAAATTGAAAAAAAAAATTATTGTTGAAATTCCGGCTCAAAATGGTTATAGGTAATGGAAATGGCATATTCAGTAAGAAATTAACGGTTGGTTGCAGGTGGAAAGCGCGGTTATTGAAAAGGTTCGTATTTTGAAATCCGGTTATATTATGCCTTCGAACTTGGATTACAGGAGAATGAGGCGACTTATTGCAATAACTTAAACGCTGGTCTACTTACAAATACCGAATCGGTGACAATAAATTTTATCCGCTCAAAATAAGTAAGGCTAACAATCAGGGATTTTTGCAAAAAAATTGAAAAAAATTTATTGTTGAAATTCCGGCTCAAAATGATTATAGACAATGGTAAGTAGCATTGGGTATGTGTGGCGGAGTTATGGTTTTTAACGGTGAGTGCGATATTTTGTTTATGTATGGGAAGCTTTAATTACGTCTGGCGAATATATTTAAACTGCAATTGCCAATTCTACAGGATAAAAAGACTGTTCTAATGGGAATGTTTAATAATTTTTTTTATTTATTATTTGATTTAATTTTTCTTTTAGATACAGTATAATTCATTGAATTTTTTTTTGGTTTAAACATGAAAAATGATATCTTGCAATTGGTGGCCATTTTCTGCATCAAACATTCGTGCTCTATGTAACATATTTTTCATAACTTTTCTTATATTTTATATTTATACTTATTGCTAGAATTTCATTTCGATTGTTGTTTTTAGTTTTGGTATGATCGCTGGTTTATTGACGTTGACTATTTCTTTCAAATAAGCCCAAAAAACAGTCCGGAGCCAAATATGTATGGTAATGGAGCCATTGTGCTCCTTACGGTATGGGGTGTAACTCCATCTTGTTGGAACAACAAATCTGGAAGATTTTGCACAGTTGAAATTAAAAAATTTAGCATCATCGTCCGATATTGAGCACCATTGTTGTTAACTGTTGTGCCGATTTTATTTTTGAGAAAATGTGGGGCAAAAATCTTTTCAGACGATACACTACACCAAACAGTACATTTAAGTGAGTTATCGCCGATGAATTGATCTTGGATTTTCTGTTTCCCAAAACTTAGATGTATCGCTTATTATTAAATTGTGACTGAAATTGGGATTTTCTTCTACTTTTCCTCGTAGCGAAATGGCAACATTAAGCCGTTTTTGAAAGCTTAATTTTATATGGGAACATTTTCAATGTGGCAAAAATTCTCGGTACAGGCGACATTTGCGTTTCTGGACTATTTTGCTCACTCTCCAGTGCACGTTGAATATTATCATCCGTGTTTTCTGTACGTCGTCTTCCAGAACTTGTAAGGTTCCTTGCCACACCTTGTTGCTGGAAAATTGCAACGAGACGGTTTATTGTTGGTTAGAAGGTGCAAATAAATGACCGTTGATTTTCATACTAGAATACAATTATTTTAATTCGTTTTTATGTTGTAAATTATTGCATTATAAATTTCCCAAGTCTTCTTTACAAATTTCTGAAAATAAAAATAAAAAAACAAAATTAAAAAAAATGTTATTAAACATTCACACTAGAACAGGTTTTTTGCCACCACTTTTAAACGCCACTTTATTCAAAATTAACTAAACATTCGCAGTTGGTTAAATATTCCACCGGAATATGTTGGCGTATAGTTTCCTGTGTTCAGACTGTCAACCTGACTAGGTTCGTCATCAGTCGAGTCTTTTAAAACCTTAATCAAATTTATTTGAAGTGAAATTCAATTAACACTTTCTAACAACATTTCCAGGTAGCATTAGATTACGACCATACACTCCTGCATTGATTTGTATCAACATCATCTAGTTATGAATGTCGCTAGCATTCCATGTATGTGCACATTTCTAATAAGAAAACCGTTCGTAGTCGAATAAATTTTCATTTCAATATAAAATTTCAAGCGAGTTTGTTAGTTTTGTATGTTTGTGCATCCTCCCTGCACATGCTCGTACATAGGTGAATATCGTTACGATGCATCTAGATAGTTTTTATACTTTTCGTGTTATTATTTTTTAATGGTTTTGGGGGTTTTCAAGTAAATTATGTATTAGCTTATTTGCAAATGCGGTCATTTATTTGCATACGTAAATTAGATTTTTTATTTGAAATAATTTCATTCAGGAATGGAAAAATATCTAATTATAGATTTTTACTTTGTGTAGTTTTACACAACACTGCACAGTGATATTTATCTGAATAACGAGTTTGTTTTTCGAAATCTAGATAGTTTATTTCGTCATGTGCTGTAATTACGTAACGTATGCATGAAAATGAAATACCTAAAATTTTAATAGACCTGAAGAGAAAATTTTTATCTCGTTGTCTAAAACAATGTTCATCAATTCGTTGTTGCAGCTGCAAAGAAAATCCAAAATCCCACCTTGAGCTGGCGAGAAGCGAGCGCTGTCAGTGTGCTTGTAAATTATTTATAAAAATGTTCTTGCATTGAGACTTAACATTGACTTTGACAATAACGCGCCGTTTTTAAATTAAGTGCGAAACCCGTTTCTTTTGAGACTGATGTATAATGAAATGTCAATGTAAAGAAATTGGATAAATTATGAGTAAGTCGATAATATGTAATATGAACTTGAAAAAGTGTAAACACGATTTTTTATTGCGTAAGGTCGGTTAAAATAATTTAATTGCGGTATTAAATATTTAAAATAAAATGTCTTACCCGTATATCTAATGCAGCTGGATTTGATTCGATATTAAATTTTGCTCGGGGTCCAAAAACTTCTGGCGCCGACCAATGTGCCGGTGGCTTTGGTGTTACAGTTTTGTCTCGAACATCGACACTATAAAATGGAATACCCGAACTATCTTTAAACCATAGAATCATGTATACATCTTCTAATGGTGTTACTAATGGGCATGGTATTGATACTGTTCGTCCCTCAACAACATCCAAATCTACTGTGAGCACTGAAAAGAAAAGATTTTTGTTTAGAATTAGTTTAGTTTAAAGATTTTGGTTTATAAAATTGTATGTGTCCTATTGGAATGGGCGACTTTACACTTTTTTACCCACAATTTCCAATGAGTACAGGTAGGTATGTAGATTCAAAAATATAAAAATTATAAATCCTCCGGAAATTCATTAACAAGCAATTTATTTTATTTGGTTTCATTCATTTCAATCGAACAAATTGCAAAACATAACATAAATTTTCTGAGCCACCGCCTAATGCCTACGAATATTCCGACCAATATATGATTATTTTGTAATATGTATTGTTACACATTTCTGGAATATTAGGTTTACGAACAAACGACATCATCTTCATTATCTTTCATAACGATATAATACCCATCATCATCATCTACGCTCCTCATTTCAATTCTTCGCATAAACTCTGTAATCGTATGCCTGCTCCATGTTGCTTTATCTTTTGTAGCCGTACCGCACCACCAAACGTCGTACACACCATGATTGGCAAAACCAAACAACAAATACAACGTGATAGAGAAAAGGGTTGACATAAAGAAACATTAAGATGGGAACTTTCTCCCTTCTTGGTTTCTTTATTTATGTTCGTTCCACCCGTTCTCGCCCCCCGTCCCTGTAAACAAATAAAAAATAAAATCTTCCATGCTGTGTTATTTTTTTTACATAATTTTCCACTTTTTATTCCTTCCTGTGATAGCAGCGCACCAGAAGAGAAAAAGGATTTTTTATCGACATACTGAAAAACAAACAAGAAAAATGAAAAACGGAAAAATCATGGAAATATTCGTATTTTTCTTATAATTTTCGTTTTAGCAGAATTTTTGATTTTCTGATTTCTTCCTCCCTATTGTTATGCTTATGTACGTACATATTTTCTTTTATTATGTTGGTAGCGTTGCACGTTGGCAAAGAAAATATAGAAATCAGTTTAAATTGAGTGGAAATTTAAATGAAGTTTTAAATTAATAATCGGCCAGAGAAAAAGTTCGCCTAATAAACGGGAATAATTTTCACTCGGATGGTAATTTATTTCTGTTGTGTCCCGGGAGTAAAGTGATAAAGGTGAAATTGTCTTTTCAATTAAGGAAATATATTTTTTTTAAATTAAAGTTCAAAGTGTTTTCAATATACAGGGTGGGATTGAAATTATGTTACAACGTCCAAATACGGGGATTGCTAGATGGTTGCTCGAGGCTCATAAGTCAAAAATTCTCGATGAATTCTTGTTTTCTAGTGAGCTTTTATTTTCAGATCAAGGTAAATAGAGAGTTGTCCCAATCAATTTTTGACGTATTTTCCATTTCCATGACGCAAATAAGGAGAATCCACTTAACCATTTATGATCGTCCAAAAATAGTGCAATATGTAAAAGCTGTCCAATTTTGGAAAACTGCTATCATAATATTCGTAAATAGAGCCCTGTCAAATCCGGTTCGTATCACTAGATTGTGAATATCGTTATAGAATTTGACGGTTACAAGACCAATTCTCGTAATTCACACACCGGAAATTATCTCTGTATAATTTCCAAATATTTACGGAATACTTACGTCACTATTTTATTAATGCACGATTTACGTCATTTTCAATTTTTTATTACACCACTATTTTTACTTAACACCATTTATTATTTGCCCTTTTAACCTTTCCGAGTACCGAATCTCCCAAATGTCACACCACGGCTGACTCATTGTGTTTGTTGCACTCGTATTTATACTCCGATCAAACATTCTAGATTCGCCTAGATTTATTCTAGACATGTTGTGAAATCTAGACTAAAACCATCTAAAATGTTATAAAACCATCTTTAGTGCCACTATTCAAGCCCAGATGTCACTAATCTCACAACAAATATTGGTAATGTTCTAAACCTAAAATGTGCAATTTTCGTTGAATAAATGTCTCGCCAATGTCGAATTAATTGTCCATCAATCCAACAGGATTCAAACTTACGCACAATCCACTCCACCACTTCTCGGACGACACGAGTCTCGATGTTTTCGTTGCCAGTTTAATCTTTACATGTTTCATTTCTCGCACAAAAATTTAATTCCAACTTCTGATATTAAAAAACACACAAATGATTCTGGAGCCGTGGACAATATTGTAAAGACCAGCAGTTAATCCGACATAGGTGAGACATTAGGCGTTTTCAAGAAACCAAACAGTTGGGAACATGTTGAGTAAAATAATGAAATTTTCAAATCAAATTGGCGCTGATTTCACTAATCATGATGGGGGACCTGAAAGCGCTCATTTAATCAACAAAAATTGCTCATTTGAGGTTTGTAACATTAAAAATATTTTTGTGAGATTGGTGACATCTCGGGTTGAGTAGCATCACTATAGGAGTTTTATAACAGTTTTGTTGTCTAGCAGATTATACTAGTCTGGAACAGATCCGTCTAGAGTAAGTCCAGGCCTTGAATATTCGATCGGTGTATAAATACGAGTGCAACGAGTGTGATTTATTGCATATTTGGAAAATTTATCTAAGATTATTTTCAGTATTTTCAGGAATATTCCGGAAGCGGTGTAAATTATGAGTATACCATCAAATTTTATAACGTTATTCACAATTCAATGATACGAATCGAATTTGACAGAGTAAATTCGTAGCAATTGGTTTTAACGGTTACGGAGTTAAAATTCCAATTAAAGCAGCATAATTAACCGACGAGCAAGGATTAAACCTGGATAATTATGACTTCGAAGTGGTAATAGAGGTAAACTAGATGATAAACGTGAGATGGTGGTGATAGTTCCAAGGTCATCTGGGATTTCTGATTTGACGCAATTATTGGCAATTAAAACTCAACGAAGTAAATAAATAATGGAAGAAATTAATCAAAAATTTGATCAAAGAATTAAAGAGTTGCAACAAATTAGAGAACAAATGAATCGGAGTTTTGATCAACAAAACCAGAAACATGGAGAAATGAAACAAGGAATTCATGAAATCAACTCAGGCATCGCGAACTTCGAGAAGAAGTTTTATCAATCGAGAGGTAAAACCTTTGGTAAAAGAGACGATGAAGTACGCAATATGCGGCAGAAGGTTGAGCATTCAGATAACGATGGGGAGCAGCTAGATAGTGAAGTTCATGGAGTGGGTGCCACTGGTATTGAGAAACCATTAGGCTTTGTGGAATCAAGTGATGGCGAGGAGACAGCAAATAAAGATAATCAGATGAGGCAGATTTAAAATGATGAACAATTCAACCCGGATGCCACAGTTCTAGAAGAAAGAAACAAACTGATCGAAATTTTGGATGCTCAACCGGATGCAGAATCGACGTTTCATATTCTCATAGTGAGCCATTTATTAGTCAGCAAGAACCAGAAGAGTTGGTGTCCATAGTGAAATGGGGTTGTCGGCGGATTACCTGGTACATATGGTTACATATGGTATGATAATACTGACTTACAGAAAAATGAGAAAAGCTTTACAGGTTCGGCGATGATGCCGAAGAATATTTCCCGAATGATGCCGAATAATTATTAGGACAGCTATGTTTAGACGGGATAGAGAGATATAAGTTGAACAGATCCATATGGGATTATTGGAGCGATAATTTTTGGATCGTATGCAGATCCGTTTGATAGAACATTGAAATCTATCTTGAGAAGGTACCTTCCAAGGCGAATAAGAATTGCAGATGGTCTACCAGTTGTGACTGTTAGAGCAGCAAGGGTTATCAGAAGCGGTGATTGGAAATTTGTAATTCACAGGAAGGCTGTCCAGCGTGGGGAGTATGAGTTTAGCAGCGGCCCATGGATGATATGTGAAACATATTTTCCAAAGTGATTGAAGAACTAGAGGAAACCAAAAGCGAGCAAAGCTACAACATGGCTCGGTTTCTGAATATATTTTTTTTTTATTTCTAATATTTAGTATTTATTGGGCTGAATTAACCTCAATTTAAATAATTTTAGTGAAATTCTGTGCTGGTATGAACAAATAACTTTAGTGTTGCCTGATGCTATAATTGATTTTTTCTGGGATGGCTTTCTGGGCTAACTTCACATATATACCTATAGGAGGATTTTTTAGTGCGAGTGTTCGTCGCCTAAATCTCTACTGACAAGGCGAAAATGTCCAAGTTCGAAATGTCAAACTTTTACATAGAAAGTCATATTTAAACCCAGTTGCGAGAACTTCAAAATTATGTCAGAATTTACTTAAATGAAAATGATCAGATAAATGTTTCTAGCATATAAAACAATAATAAATACATTTTAACTCGAATTAGCTCGAATTTTTTTCTGTTTCACTTCAAAACACAACATCAAAGTAGGCATAAATTTTTAAAACAATTAAGTGTCAAAATTATTTGTTATTGTTGTAATGTAAATACTCATAATATACATTAGAGCCCTGTGCGGATACGTAATTTCATATCCGCATCCTCCGAAAAAAATATAAATTTATCCGCATCGGCACTCGCGAACAATTTTAAAACCCGCATCGGCAATCAACCGCATCCGTAAAATCGTTTTTTTATTAATTTGCTTTTAACGTAAAGCTCAACCAGTGAGCACACAAGAGTTTAAGTACGGTACGACCACCAGTATTTAAGGAACCAATTGTTTAATTTTGAACAAGACGGCGCTCCGTGCCACACAGCACACGTTTTAATTGATCTTTTGCGCGATTGATCTTTTTCGATTCTTCGAAGATCGAATTATCAGCCAAAATGCTGATGTGATTTGGCCGCCTCGGAGTTATGATTTGACGCCGTTGGACTATTATCTTTGGGGTGCCGTCAAAGATAAGTGTTACACCGATAAACCAGCAACGATTGACGCTCTCAAGAACAATATTCGCATTGCCATTGAAGACATAATGCCGCATATCATCGAAAATGTGCTCAAAAATTGGACCGACCGTATGGGGCCAGCCGAGGCAGTCATATGAATGAAATAGTATTCCATAACTAATCGGAAGGATTGTTCTTTACAATTTTCAATAAATTTGAAAAAATATTGAGAATTTTTTGTTTTATTCCATTTAAAAAAAAAAATGTTTTTGGCCCACCCTATAGAGATTGTAAATAGCTCTTTGAGAAAGGTTTAATTTTCAGAATAAAACCTGGTTTTCCGATCTGCCACCTTAGAGACGCGCTATCTAGCGGTTACACTCTCCGCCGAGAGAGATATTGGAGTGACATCTATTAAATTTACCAAATAAGCTCAGTTTTAATGCATTTCCAAAAATCTCAGCAAATGGGAGAGTGAGTTTAAAGAAAAATTTGACAGTGCAACATGATCAACTCTATTAAAAAAAATGAACACACAGTTTACACCTTGAATATGTTTCGGGTGGGGGTTAAATTTATGAATAGAACAAAATAATACATAGTGGACCATCTGCTGATCCTTTTTTCAATCGATGAATTTTAGTACTTAATGTTGCCTGTTCTAAAAAATTCTTTGACATATGAAAAGTCAAAAATATGCCATTTATCATTATGGAGTCGCTAACAACACAACAACGCATTTTGAGCATTTCGTAAATTATGTGAGAGTTTTGGTCGACATGGACGTCCTACTGAGCGTGCAATTGGCAAAATTATTGATCGTTTTGAGAAAACTGGTTCAGTGGAATGTCGTAGACCAAAACCAGGCATCGTTCACAAGAACTAAACATGATGAATGTTGATCTTCATTTGCATCCATACAAAATTTAACTAACTCGAAAATTGAAGCCACCAGACCATTTAAATCGTCGTTGTTATGTTAATTGGATGCTTGAACGAAATGAAGGTTTTCCATCAAAAATCGTCATTAGCGATGAAGCTCATTTTCATCTTAATGGGTATGTCAATAAGCAAAATTATCGAATTAGGGGAGCGGCGAATCTTCATGTTTTTCACGAATCAGAAGTACATCCTCCAAGAATCACTGTTTGGTGTGGTTTATGGACTGGTGGCATCATTGGACCTTTTTTCTTTGAAAACGAACAGGAAAATGCCCTTACAGTGAATGGAGAACGTTATGACAAAAAGTTAACTGGGGTTTTGTGGCCCAAATTGAATAAATTGCGTATTGTCAACAAAATTTGCTATTCGCACAATTTCAACAAATTGTGAAGCCGGATTTAACACCACATGATTATTTTTTTTTGTGGGGTTATTTGATAAGTAAGGTATATGCTAATCATCCATAAACAATTCAGCAACTTAAAAACAACATTCGAGTTGAAATTGAGGTAATTGATCCGCTCTTATTGGGAAAAGTCATCGAAAATTTTGATGTTCGGATGCAGGCCTGTAGACGAAGCCGTGGTGGGCATGGCATAGAACCACCTTTCCTTATTAATAAAAAAATTTGATTTTTCATCCCAAAATATGTGTTTTGTTTACAAATGAAAACGGACTAGCAGATGACCCACCCTGTACATACGAGGAATATCGATAATTACATTATTGAGTACGCCAACAACATATTAATTGTTACGTATTTCGGGCGTTCGGTAAGATTGGCTATAGATTTTGCAAATAATAGCACCGAGCGTAAAGTTCTAAACTTTATTTATTCGAGCCGTTTACAATTCGATTATCAATTTGTTGTTCTGTTCACTATTAAATTACAACTGGGTCTGCATTACAATAAGTGCGCGTGCTTATACTTACTGGCATAATACGGAAAATGTTGAATTTGTGAAATGAACTGTTATTTTGAAATTCGTTTAACAAATGCGGCTTCAAATCCAATTTTAACCCGGTAAACCGACAATTCTTGGCTTGGGGGAGACTCAGGTCTCCTGCTTGGGTGCTTCCAATGACTTTAATTGCTGTGTGTACTCGTGGATTCTCCGTCTGGTTCCACATCGAGATACATGATATTTATCGGTGAAGATATTCAATAAAATATACCTAAATTAATCTCTACTAGTTTTAACGTGGATTGAAATTAAAATGTCGAAAACTCTACTTTCATTATTTCCTTTATCGTCCAAGTTTGTCAGGTTCCGACACAAGCTTGAGTTTGTTATATTATCCCACTCGACCAAGGTTTGTCTGGCATTTTCAAAATGCTAACTGGAATCTTATAAATGAATACTTAATTAGTCGGCTTGCTTTATCAACTATGATGTAGGTAAAGCTTCTCAATTTATTACAAAACTTGAAGAAAAAAATGTTTTAAATCAAAATGCCAATCAACTGTTTCCATAAAAAATGCGACCCAATTAAACTACGTCAATTACCTTACCTACCAAATGCCACAATGGCCAAACTAGACTTTGAACGTAAAATTCGAGACAATTTGAGAAAAATTTTGGGCTCTGGTTCAAGTATTCAATACTTTGGATCCTTTGCTGGTCTGGTTAAAAGGAATTTTGCAGGCAAAACTTAATGTGTACCTTCTTTCTTTTATAAAAATGGATATCATAAAACTGCCACTCAAAAAACCTAAGTTATTAGCATCATATTTTGCTGCAGCTTCTACACTTCCAACAACTAACGAATTTAAATACGGAATTCGGAAAACCGCCCTTCCGGTGAACTCATAATTTTCATGGCGAACTCATAATTGTTGGGAGCGATGTATTAAAAATACCCTATTGAATCGCATACTATTCAGGTGTCGAAGGATCGTCCACTACGCTGTTCTTAATTTACATCAATGAAATTTACTAACCTTAATCACTTGCGATACTTTGCGCTCAGTTCTCGACAAGCTGCAAATGCATTCGTCTTCTCAAATATTTTTATCTTTTCTTCCAGAAAGTACAGTTAGTACAACCCTATGATGTAGTAATTAATGGGCTCAAAACCGACAAAGATCCTCTATATACAAGATAATCTCCAAAACGGCAACTCAATGTTTGGGGTTGATTTAACGATGCAACTTCTACATGATTCCAACGGAGCCGGAGGTCATAAGGCTTTTGTTAGTGGAGGCAATACTTGTTTCAGTTGTAGGCAACATGGGTTTGCTTTAGAAAGAACACAACATTTTAGGTCCTTCTATTTTCCCAGAGTGAGCTTGACGTAGAACCAGTTAGACAACATCGTATGTCCCGGGAGATTTAATTCACAGCACTTCAAGAAACTGATTGATGTTTCTGAAGAATTTGATAAAATTATTTCACTCGCATCGTATGGTTTTCATACCTGTCTTGTTAAAATATTTTAAATTCAATGTATTCTGCGAATCTAAGAAAATAAATTGAAACCTACAAACGTAAGGCATATTATAAGTAGTGTACATCACCAGGCTTCAGTTTCTGAACCAACCCATTATTCCGACGATCGAGAAAGCGTATAACAAAGAAGTACATTTCTATGTATCCACGTTTATAAATTTGTTGATTTGATGCACCACACACTAAAATTAGTAAACTTTTCTAGTTCACTATATTAAATTTCAATCCTTTGTTGTCCCTGGTTTAGTTTGTACAAAAGGCAAACAAATACTTACTCATGTAATATTTCAGTTTTTTTTAATGAGCAAAATGGTTTGTTTTTAAAATAACAAACAAAACCGACTTTTCGCTCCAATGAAAACTGTATACAAATACAAAATACAAAGTATAATTACACCCTAGACCAAAAAAGGTAAAAAATATAAAATAATGAAAACCAAAACATCTAGGCGCATTGGAAAATAAATACATAACGTGTACATCATGTACTGCTGGTAAAATTTTCCAGAACATTTTCAATTTTACATTATAAAAATATTTTCATATTTTTTGTGCCATATTTTGTATTATCGTTTGTGCTCCGTCCTTTGACTCAATTCAAATCTATTCACTCGTTTCATGAAGAACAATTTTGTGTTAAAGCGCTTTAGAACTGTATTACGGTTCTTGTTAGCGTTAAACTTAATCTGGTTAACTGGTATTTTGTGAAGCTTCCGGACAAAAATTACCTTGAAAATATATACTTCGTCATCCATCACTCCAGAATGTCAGTTAGGTTTTTTAGTGCTGGGAGATAGGAACTTTTAACAAAACTATATTTACATTTGTTTGGTTTTTAGTTAGTAGTTTTTGGTTGTTTGGGCGTTTTTGTGTGGGTTAAAACAGATGTTTTGTGAGTAATATCAAAAAAATTATTCGACGTAAATAGGCAATTCGACGTGAATAGATATAAATATATATATATATATATATATATATATATATATATATATATATATATATATATATATATATATATATATATATATATATATATATATATATATATATATTTATATATTTATATGGGTCATTCCATTATATTACAGGGAATTTTACGCAATTTTCAAAATTTGTCTCTTAGATTTTAATTTTTTGTTTTTTTCGTGTTCCTTATGTAATATCGGTATGCAAAAGTGGTTTTTGTTTTTATTTTGACAATCGAAATTCCCGTTATTCGATATGTCAGTTTTGACATCTTTCGCACTTTTAATATTGTGTCTATACATAAAATGTTGTATTTTCCGTTCTGTAAAAGATATTGTTTTAGTTTTTACTACGTTAGAAAGGTAAATACTTATGGTTAACAAATATATTAAAAAAAATTTAAAAGTACCGTTATTTTCGAAGTTATGGCAAGATATATGTGCGCATGGCTTTTTACCTGTAGAGGGCGCAGCTACCAAAATCTTAATACTATTTATACAGGGTTTGAAAGGTAGAGGTTCAGCCTTTTAAACAAGCTATAAATCATATTTGCACCGCAAAATTTGCAAAATTTTCATTTTTTTCGTTGTGAATGTGAATCAAATTTAGGAAAAAGGACGACATATATTTATTCCTATAAATAGCTTTGATCACAATTAAATAGAGCATCAAATGAATCGAAAAGCAAAACTTTATGTTACATAATTTGAACACCAGAGGATTTAAAATTTAAAATTCGCATTTAATTTTCTCGTTTAGTAAAACAAATATGTAACTTAAATGCAATTTTAATGTGTTTTAAGTTTTAAACCTGAAAATCCAATATTTTAAATGAGATTTGGAGAGCATACAACCAGCATGGGACATCATACGCAAATCAAATGTACCTTCTAAATTTGTTACCAGAGAATTGGTCAGTGGCTAAAATTATGGATACATTTAATACTTCGAAATATATGGCAGAAATGTCGAAAATCTCATTAAAGACCACGGACATGGCAGCTTCCCAGGACCTACAAAAATTAGATCTGGAGTCTCTCCTGAACCAATTACATTAATAGAGGAATTCTACAGAAGTATCGACTTCAGTCGTCAGCTTCCTGGAACCCCCGACTTTGTTAGTGTTCCTGATCTTGATGGAGGTATTATGCAACTTATCCGAGGCATACCAACATTGTTTGGAACAAAATCCAAATAAAAATATTGGATTATCTAAATTTGCCGAGCTTCGCCCAAAAGAATGCATATTAACTGGAAAACCAGGAACACATAATGTTTGGGTGTGCATAATTCATCAAAATAACAATTTATTATGTCCGGTTATATGAAAATTTTTAATTTGCGATCCTGCCATTATGAATGAAACACAGTTATTAAAGAACATATCCTGCGAAAATTTGACGTGGGATTGTTGTGCAGGTAAGATTATTAGTTATAGTATGCAATTTTATCTTTGTTTACAGATAAATGTGGAGAATGTAAGAAACTGGTATATAAATTAATATAACAACTGAAAGATGCTGCAAAAACTGGAGTATTAGATGAAGTGACATACAATAATTTGATTTTCGTTCAAAATATATACAAACTGATAAAGATCACGTCTTCAGTTGACGAAATTGCCGATATTTTATCACATTCTTCAAAACTCGGATTAGAAGCACTTCGCAAACATGACTACATAACCAAAGGACAGTCAAGATATCTAAAGTCAGTAAAAAATAATTTACAAGAAGGAGAATATGTAGTGATTTTAGATTTTTCAGTTAATTTTAAATTTGTCACTCAGAATGAAGTACAAGCAGCACATAATTTTACACCGCAAGCAACATTATTTCCGATCGTAGCCTACTATAAATCAGCAACAGGTTCAATAAGCATACTCTCCTATGCAGTAATTTCAGATGAAAATGCGCATGATACTGTAGCAGTGTACACTTTGAAAACGAAATTTATAAAATTTGTACAAGCAAATGGGTCTGAATATTCAAATCCGACGAAATTGTATTATTTTTCTGGTGGAGCTGTATCCCAAAACAAAAATAAAAAAAAAAATTTGTAAACATCAACTATCACAAGGCGGATTTTGGCGTTGACTGAGAATGGAATTTCTTTGTTCCTAGCCATGGAAAGGGACCATCAGATGGTATAGGAGGCACCATTAAGAGAACTGCTAGATTAGCATCATTGCGAACAGTTGACGACAGTCTTCAATAACCCAGAAGAATTTTGTAAATGGTGTAAATTTAGAAGTAACATCAAGTCCGTGCACTTTGACTATGTATCTAAATTAGAATACACATCAACTAAAAAGTTACTAAATAAGAGATTTCGTAATATTAGTAACATTTGTTGACTCATTTCAAGTATTGTATTATTGTGTTTTAAAATCATAAAATTAGTACAGGACCGAGAAATTCTCTTTTCTTCTAACTTTAAGCAAACTTGTAATGAACAATAAAACTTAACAAAAAAATAACGTTTTAATTTTTAAAATCCTCTGATGCTCAAATTATCTAACATAAAGTTTTGCTTTTAGACTCATTTGAAGCTCTATTTAATTATGATCAAAGTTATTCCTAGGAATAGCATATATGTCGCCCTTTTCCCTAAATTTGATTCACATTCACATCGAAAAAAAATGAAAATTTTGTAATTTCTCAACTTTAAAGTCATGTAGCAGCCAAACTAGATGCGGTGCAAATATGATTTATAGCTTGTTTAAAAGGCTGAACCTCTACCTTTCAAACCCTGTATAAATAGTATTAAGATTTTGGTAGCTGCGCCCTCTACAGGTAAAAAGCCATGCGCACATATATCTTGCCATAACTTCGAAAATAACGGTACTTTGAAATTTTTTTAAATTTATTTGTTAACCATAAATATTCCTACCTTTCTAACGTAGTAACGAAACCAATATCTTTTACAGAACGGTAAATACAACATTTTATGTATAGACACAATATTAAAAGTGCGAAAGATATCAAAACTGACATATCGAATAACGGGAATATCGATTGTCAGAATAAAAAATAAAAATACACGTGTCTTCTTTTTTTATCAGATCAACAATAAAAAAGAACAAAAATTTAAATTTAAGAGGGTTATTTTGGGCGGTTCCCTGTAATATAATGGAATGACCCATATATATATATATATATATATATATATATAGTGCAACCTGTAAGGTTGACAACCCCTGCAGGTTGACCACCTCCCTAACTTTTGTTGATTTTTAAAATCAAAAGATATTCAAAACATTTTCGTATAAAAACACATCCACAAGTTGACCATCTCTCTAACTTATATGTTGACCAGTAAATCGACGAAAAAACCTTCAGTTTCGAATATTATACTCTGCGTAAGTTGGCCAAAAAAAAAAATCGATAATAAAGTCTGGAAAGAAATCAGTTTCTTCTCTTCTCTTTTCACTAACAAAAAAAAAAGAAATCGGTAAATGTTCGCATAATTATTTGGTATGAATTGAATTTTTCTCTCTTATCTTTAAGCTCAAAACAGAACAAGAGCGAAGGCGGCGAGCGAAATCGCCTGTCATATTACATAACACTGAAAACATATAATACAAGCACAACCATCGACGCTGGCGACGACGATTTTTTCGTCGAAATAAAATTAGAGTCTATTTCTATTTTCTTCGCCGGCGATACAATATTGCCAACTGTTTTATTTGTTTTTAAGTTGGTATTAAACATTTTGTGCTGTCATATTTTTGTTTGCCATTTTGTGTGTTAATTGTTCAATTTTTCATCATAATAATTTTAAATTTATTATGTATTAAATATAATGTCATTCGAGGAAAAATTAGTGGAGCTCGTAAGAGAAAACAAAATTATATTTGATTTGAGGCATGAATATTACCGAAGAACGGGTATCAAAGACCAAATTTGGCGTGATATTGCTTTAAACCTCAACTCAACAGGTAAATGTGTATAACATTATTAATATGAATTATTAAAATAAATTGTATAAATGTAAAACTAATTTTTTTAAACCTTAGAAAGTATTTGTAAAACCCGGTGGAAAAGCCTACGAGACACGTATAGGAAAGCCCGTCGAATCGAACCATCCGGTAGCGCTGCTCTTGATCCAGATGACGAAATACGCAAATAAAATATTATGATCTGATGAATTTTCTGGATAACGTAAAAGATCAAAGAGAGTAAGTAGCTATAAACTTTAAAAATTAATTGAATTTTTTATGCCTTTATTTATATTTTTAGAACAGTAGGAAATTTTACAACTACATATAAAAGAAAGTGATACTTTCGATGACAGTTCGTTCGATTTTAATAAAGAATCTAA
This sequence comes from Nephrotoma guestfalica, assembly GCA_963691935.1. Taxonomy (NCBI): domain Eukaryota; kingdom Metazoa; phylum Arthropoda; class Insecta; order Diptera; family Tipulidae; genus Nephrotoma; species Nephrotoma guestfalica. The sequence continues at coordinate 101,229,365 of OY829913.1, forward strand.
TGATAACATAGATTTAGATGAAGTAATAACAACACCAGTGAAAAAAAGAAAGTCATCCGCGTCTTCGAATAAGGAGCAAATACAAAGCGAATTTTGTGATTTTTTAGACAAGGCATCTAAGGCTATTACTGAAATCAATTCAGCATCAGACATTCAAAGTAAAAATACTTCTACCTCGTTATTGTTTTCATCTCTTGCCATTAAAATTGAGAATGCAAATTTGCCATCATACGTATTAGATGACCTGGAGATGGATGTCTCAAATTTAGTGTACGGTCGTCTGCGTGACTACCAAAATAACTAATTTTTTTTAACAAACTTACTCGGTTGAGTTACATGAACGTTCCTATTTATTAAATAAAATTTAGACTGAAAACACTATTTTTTTAATTTAATAACAATTTTATTAGTCATCTCAACATCAACGGTTCCATTGTTGCAGGAACGATTTTAATAGTTCTCTACACGCGAAAGCTTCACGGGTTGAACGATTCCCTCTAAAAATTCGATGCTGTTGTAATGTCTCACCCTCATCACGCCAGGCTCCAGGAACATCAATACCATTTTGCAAACTATCAACATAATCGTCTGGACAGTATATCTTACTTTTCTGAAGCATTAAAAAATTATGTAACACAATAGTAGCCAGCACAACTTTTTGTGCGTTTTTTGGATGCATATTAATTGTGGTTCCCAAAATGCGCCACCTATTCGCTAAAATACCGAAAGTGTTTTCGATACGGATTCTATCACGTGATACCCTTTTATTAAACAGTTGCTTATCTTCTGAAAGGTACCTTCCCGGATAGGGGCGCATTAGGTTTTTCTTCAACGGAAATGCAGCGTAGCCCACAAAATAAAACGGAAATTCTATTATGGAATTGGGTAGCATTTTACTAACTGGAATATCAATTGTACCATCTTTCAATTGCTTTCCAAATCCACTATTTTGGAAAATTCCAGAATCACTTTGACTACCGTAAGCGCCAACATCTACAGCTGTAAAACAATAATTGGTATCACATACACCTAAGAAAACGACGCTATGGTGTCCTTTGTAGTTAAAATATAGCGATCGCTCTTTGGTGGGCATCGGATATTAATATGTTTGCCGTCGATAGAACCCAAGCAATTCGGCATACCAGTTTTGGTTTCAAAATCATGGGCAATTTTAAACCATTCCGCATTGTTTGGCTTTGATACATATACTCCATTAAGTTCCCACAACGCATCACATGTCAGCATCTGAATAGAGCAACCATGAGCCAGATACCTAAAACAAAATCATATACATATGATACATTATAAAAAAATTGTGTTATAGTTTCGTACATCAGTGTTATAGCCAATCTAGTTTCAACACTAATTGGCATCCGATGGGAGTGCTTTTGTAATCTATCCTTCAAAAGATTGAATAGGAATTTGAACTGAGCAACACTCATTCGTGTTGCCTTCTGGAAATGCTCCGGGTCATTTTCTTTAATTTCCATAAAACCTCGTCGAAAAAATCCGTGCTGGTTTCTTGTAAGGTTTACAGGCCTAACCCACCAACGTCTACTAGGCAAGATTAAATTATAATACTCATGCGCCAAAAACACAAGATAAATAATTTTGATAATTTTAAGAATATTTATTATTCGAGTACGCGTACCGACAGAATCCATTTTGACATAGTCAAAATAGTTTAGGTTACTTTGTTGTTATTTTTTTATCGCCATGCGCTGACGCTCTTGTTCTGTTAGCTACAGCGATATCACGGCGATATTTTTTATTTATTCGTCGTCGCTCGCCACCTTCGCTCTTGTTCTGTTTTGAGCTTTAATCCTATTTTCGTTAGACTCTCATTAAAATTTGTTTCGATCATGCATGTTCAATGTTCATTGCCATTTCATTCATGATGCGTTGGGCATGTGCATGCATTACATAATACCAAATAATAAATTACAATAAGTTTTTAATTACATAATAGAACTTTTTACGTTTTATTTTGTGAGTAAGCAAATTTCTGTTTACGTCATTTTAACTTTAGTGGTTGTGATACATCGCTGATCATTCGAAACTTGATCGTTTTGGTGGGAAATTGTTAGTCGTTTATAGTAGAATAAAGTCAAGTAAGTAATGATTTTAGTATCTTAATGCGTATGGTCGAACATCAACGAATATTTATTGTAGTAACAGTGTATTTATTGGAGTAACAAATTTTCAAGCATCAAATGGATGGCATTAGCCAAAAAATCCTGTGTGGAGAATAAAATGAAGTAACAAGCCAGCAGTAGAAACCTTCATTGAAAAATTTAAAGACATAGCAAAACGCTACGATATGGCTGATATCTTTAATGAAGACGAATGTGCTTTATTTTATAAAATGATGCCAGACCGGAGTCTAGTTGAGAAAAGTGATGTTTGCAAAAGCGCCAAAAAATCGAAAGAAAGCCTAACAATTTTATTGTGTTGTAGTAGCGCCGGTTGAGAAATTAAAACCCCTCGTAATTGGTAAAGCTTCCAAACCAAGAGCTTTTAAGGGACTTAATATTGAACATTTGCCGGTTAATTGGAAGTCAAACAAGACGGCATGGATGACGTCCGAATTATTTAGTGTTTGGGTCAAAATTATCAACTCCCAAATGCGAAGAAAAAATAGAAATTTTTGTTAACAATCGATAATTGTCCAGCACATCAATTGGACAATTTATCCAATTTGGAATTTTTCTTTTTGCCACCTAACTCTACTTCCAAATTACAGCCTTTAGACCAAGGTATTATAAAAATTGTTAAACCCCATTATCGTAATAAACTTTTATGGTACGTATCCAACAAAATGACACCAATGAAGCAAGCTTGTTTGCAAAAAATATCAACGTTCTCGACGCAGTTTTATGAATAGGCGAAGCGTGGGATAGAGTCACCGACATAACTATACAAAATTGTTTTAAAAAGGCTCGATTTATTGATCGGCAATTAGAAATCGAAGGAGTAGCTGACGAATTGCCTGATGCTGGTTTGGATATTTCACTGAACGGAATATATTTTGAAAATTACGTCGAAATCGACGGCGATGTTCATACGTGTTCAAAACCCAAATGAAGCAAAAATAATTCAAGAGGTGGTACTAGAAGTGAGACAAAGTACCAATGACGAAATTTTGGCTGTAACAAGTGACTCAGAAGAGGAAATCATTCGTTTAATTACTTAATTATGTAATATTACATGTAAATATTACTTAATTTGCGACCAAATTTACGCTGATGGATCAGAAGAGCATTGTTCGTCATCGTCCTTGTCGGCCACTCGAAAATATAGCAATAGTAAGGAAATCTGTGGCCGAGCATCCAGGAACTTCCATTCGGCATCGTGGTCAAAAATTAAACAATTACAGAAGCACTATGCAATGAATTTTGGTAAAAGATCTGCATTTGCACGCGTATACAAGCTTCAATTGGGGTAAGATCAAGCCAAGGGACCGCAGCGCCGTGAATTTGCTGATTGAGTGTTGGAACATCATCAAATTAATGCGGATTTTTCGAAGAAAACCATTTTTTCAGACGAGGCATATTTTCAACTCGACGGATACGTAAAAAAGAAAAACTGTCGGATTTGGGGTGCTGAAAATCCTCGTGTGATACTCAAACAACCAATGCATCCATCTCGAGTAACTGTTTGTTGTATCGCGAAATGTTAACGGAGTTTTTGTGGCCCGAATTGGATGTAATTGATGTGGAGGACATGTTTTTTCAATAAGACGGTGCGACCTGCCACACCACGTGACATAATGGTGTTACTGCAGACTAAGTTTCCAGGCCGTGTCATTTCTCGATTTGGCGATCAACATTGGTCACCAAGATCGTGCGATCTAACACCGATGGACTTTTTTCTTTGGGGCTATGTGAAGGAAAAGGTGTATGCGAATAAGTTTGAAACAGTTACACTTCTTAAAGAGGATAATAATAACCCCGTACCAGAGGTATCGTGGTGGCCATTTGCCTGATGTTGTATTTCACGTTTAATTGGAACTATAGGGTTTTCCAATAGGAATGATATGATTTTTAAATGACGTTTCGGCCATTTGTAATATGTCATGATCTGTCATTTTTTGTTTCATTGTATTCAATAATGTCTACATTTTCATCATGGTGAGATATAAGCAAGAACAACGTTTACAAATTATTTAGTTTTATTATCAAAATAATCGTTCTCCAATTGCAACTTTTCGTGAGCTTTTGCCATTTTATAGTCGTAATAATCGTCCAAGTGTGCTCGCTATTCGTCGAATTGTTGAAAATTTTGAGCGTACATTTTCTTTACATAATGTTGAAGTGTCAATAAGACAAAGATTCGCTCGAAGTAATGCAAATATTGCTGCCGTTCAGACAACTGTTGCTGAAGACCGCAATTTGTCGATTCCAAGACGTTCTCAAGAATTGGAACTGTCTCAAACCACAACCTGGCGGATTTTGAGAAAAGATTTGGGTTTGCATTCGTATAAAATTGTTCTCACTCAAGAACTGAAGCCATTGGACCACCGTAAACGTCGTGAATTTGCTGATTTTGCCTTGGAACAACTTGAAAACGATAACGATTTTTTTAAGAAGATCAACTTCTCCGATGAGGCTCACTTTCATCTGAGTGGTGCGGTAAATAAACAAAACTGTCGAATCTGGTGCGAGGAAAATCCACAAATTATTCATGAAAAACCATTACATTCACCTAAATTGACAGTTTGTTATGGTTTTTGGTCTGGTGGAATCATCGGTCCGTATTTTTTTCGAAATGAAGCTGGTAACACCGTTACTGTCAATGGAGATCGGTATAGATCGATGATAACCAACTTTTTATGGCCGAAATTGGAAGAAGTTGATCTTGACAGCATTTGGTTCCAACAAGACGGGGCTACGTGCCACACAGCAAATGCAACAATTGAATTGAATGGCCTCCAAGAAGTTGTGGTTTAACACCATTAGACTATTTCTTGTGGGGTTATTTGAAGTCATTGGTCTTTAGCAATAAACCAAACTCTCTTCAAGCTTTACAAGTCAATATTGAACGTGCTATGCATGATATACGACTTGATTTAGTGCACAAAGTGCTCGAAAATTGGGTTCATCGAATTCGTTCCTGCAGAAGAAGTCGTGGAGGCCATTTGGATGACGTTTTATTCAGAACTTAATTGTATCGATTGTACTTCACGTTAAATAAAAAACATTTCAATTTCCTTTAAAATTAGTGTTTTTTTAAAGAAATCATATCACTCTTATTGGAAAACCCTATATTTGTCTTTATGTTGAAATAAAAATGTTTGCTTAATTAAAAAATAAATGTGTTTTTTTTTAAATTAAATCCGGCACTCTTACCGAGACACCCTTTACAACATTTACAAACACTTTGTGTAAGCAGTGTAAGCAGCCTTTGAGTTTAATTAATTCTGCGTTGATTCCGTCATTCGTGTTTAATCCACTAGTAGCTGCATGCATTTCCTCTGCAGAGGGATATTGGGCAAAATCCACCTTACTTGGGTATACCTGGCAGACCAATAGCTCTAATATGAGTCACTTCGTCATTCCGATTTAGTCAATTTTGGAAGAAGGTTTCCTAAACTCAGAGGTCATAAGCCACGTTTGTTCTCAGCTCTTTATTCGCATTTTTGATGACTGTACTTCTTGGGTGAAAATCTTAAGTGAAATTTCTTGCGTTATCAAAACAGTCTCTCGAGTTTCCTTGTTTTGTTTGGAAGATGATGTTTTCAATGAACTTTCTCATATGTTTGCACTTCTGTCACATAATTAGCTGGCACTGAATTATTCTGCTAGAGTGCTTCTAGTGTTATGAGGCAACCATTTTCTACAAAGTTTATTTTCGACGACCATGCGACACTGATCATCGAACCATTTCTGATGGTTGGAAAAAGTTCGTGGCCTTTCACCCCGCGAGGTGACTTATTTGAATAAGTCGGTGTCCACAAATAAGTCGGTGTTTGAAAAACAGCCTATGGTCAATTTGCACCTCTCCAGATAGTCAGTAAAACAAAAACATGCATGTGAATTTCGTTGCGAGTTCAGACTTGCGAGGATACTTATTTGAATAAGTACGTCTACACAGAAATGTCTCCAAAATTGTGTCTTGACTAAATGTAATCATAGAGGATAATATAAATAAGAGGAATCATGTAGAGTAAATTGTTTTCCTATGACGAGGTTAATCTATTTTCCTATTGTAGATCTATTTTAGCCTCGCCAAAACTTGGAACCATAAAATAACTATGACGATATGCTTATAAGTTAACTATATATGGGATAAATATATAACAATTATAAATTTATTTATTTAATTATATAAAAACTATAAAATAAGATTAACCTCGCAAAATAAATTGGATTATAAAATTTACACTACATGAAAACTCTTATATGATGTAATTCATGCAGTTTTTATTTTCAAATCTAGTGACAACGACCAACATGTCAAGATTTTTTTCTTCCATATAATACAAATTGCGTTTTGTTTTTTGTTATTACGTCACAAATAAGTCGATACAATGAATTGTAATGACTTGACCGACTTATTCAAGACGGTGTTTGGGAAACACCCTTAATGCTAAGCAAAATGCAATGTTTTATTTACTTTTCGATCCAAAAAACCTGTGTTTACATCTAACTTGAGCAACACAAATCATAAATACATTTATTAATGGTTCAAAACAATTTTTAATGCTGATAATCGTATAAGAAGAAACCAAAGTATAAAGCAATACTAAATACTAATTGTTTTCCAAACAAAACCAGAACAATTGGAAAATAGAAAACATGAAGTGAAAAACGTACAAATTCATCGTGGAATAAAAATACTATTTTTCCGTAAACATGTTTCAAAGTGGAAAAACTAGAAGGCAAAAAACTGTTGATCAATTGGAAAATCTTATTTCCCAAATTTCAAAAACTAAAAGTTAAGATACGAAAAACAGAAAACAAATAAGATTTTTCTGCAAGCATAAAACAACGGTATACGATACGAATTATAGAGCTTCTCTAACTACAATACATACATTACATATAAAGAAGAAAATCTGATTGAATTACAATTTTCTCAAGCGCTATTGTTGTAACCTGTATTTTTGTTGCATTTTATGAGCTTTTATATGTTTGTACTCGTACAATATATTTCTCGCGCTTAAAACCCAACCACATACAAGCATTTTGAATTATAATGGTATTTCCCAATTTCCCTGAAACGGGAAAACAAAATCAAACAACACATCGTTAAAAATAAAATGAATTAAATTTGTTACAATGATGGATGATTGATTGTATCGACGTACTCGTATCTTCCCGATTTTGAAATTATTAGTTTTGGTGTTGTTGTTGCTTTGTTCTAATTGAATACGTATAAGGTTTCCCATATGTTATGTATAGCATAGCCCAAAGGTATACAAAGTAAATTGTGTATAATTATAAGAAAATGTTAAGAGATTTTACTGAGTTTAAAAATAAAATTTAATTTTAATTAAGCTCAACGACAACGTTGACAGAGACAACAACCCCAACGTCGATTATTGACATTTTTTTTTGTTTATATTTAATTAAATTGACATTTTGTTTTGGGGTTTGAGATTTATCAGTAATCTTGTATACGTAAGTATAATATAATAAAGTTAAGATTTTCTTATACATACTCGTCTTACATGTAGAGAGGATACGAGAATACACACACATGTGAATGACATATAGGGATTAAAAGTTAAATTAATGTGAATGTTAAAATAATATTATTGGGGGATTTGAGATTTGACTAAATAAATCCCGAAATTAATTTATGTACGAAGCAGATTTATGTACGAATATCTAAAATTTATAGATGCATGACCTTCGCTCGTGCAATAAAATAAAAATTGGTGGTTCATACGAGTTCTAGAAACGCAATCATATTCGTATACTACGAAATGGTTAAACCGACCATCCTGATATATTTAGGTGACTTACGTAATGAACTTACTAGGTTTAAGATTAGCTTTTCGTGAAGAGTTACAAGCTCATTCATCTGAACTTTTCTCTGGGAGTACAATCAGAGTACCTGGTAAGTTTCTCAATAATGTTACTGACCCCACAAAACCAATTTGTAAAGCAAATTTGTGATCATTTTAATGAATCCAAACCTACTCCAGGTTCAAGAAGACATTCATTCGTTGAGGTAATTAAGTGAAAGAATGTGAATGTGTCAATTGATCGTATTAAGAATAGCTTTTCTGTAATCATTGAGCGCATCCAGCACATTGAGATCTCACTAAAAAAAGAAGCAGTCACATATTTCATGTGCTGAATGCAACATATCTTACTACAAGAATGTAGATAGTCTCACTTTTTAGTGAGGCAAACATTTTGTGTCTACATTTGGATAGATATTTTTTGGTTTGTGTCTTAACTTTTTATTTGACATTTTTGTTTAAAGTGTTTTGTGTCAAACAGCAATTTTGAATTACGTAAAGAAAAACAAATAAAAGAAAAAATGGGAACAAATTATTCAGAAGATTGTGTGTACGACAGCGATGAATGTAAGTATATTAAACTAATTATTTAAATGTTAATTCTTAACCTAATTGGTATTTTTTAAAACTTTATTTTCTTATATTTAACTAACCTTTCCCTATGAATATTTAGAAGATGAGACAACAGAGAGGGAAGTTGTTTGTACGCCAGGGTTGGAAATGGCGCAGACAACTCGAGTGCAAGCACTGGTTGATGAAAGATGTTCAAAATGGGGTAACAAGCAAATTAAATTGCTCCTTGCGGAATATTCATTACGGAATAAGACTTCCGCAACCCCCCTCTCCCCAAAAAAGTTCAATTGTGGAAATCGATTAAAAAAATTTTAAAATTTGGGATATCCATTCCATGCAACGGAAATCAATAAAAAGTTCGCAATTATAAAAAAAAAATTAAAAAAATAAAAGATAATCGGCATCGAACTGGTCGTGGCAGGTCCCATCAGGAATACTACACCAAGTTTGACAAAATCTTCCGTGAAAATCAAACAGTGAATTTACCTCACAAACTGGTAAGTACTCCAGAGCCATCAAGACTTGAGCCTGGTTGTTCCAAAGATATAGAAAATTTGGAAAGTAGTTCAAACTCAAATTGGTCGAGTGGGAGAATAAACCAGCTCCGAAAGTTCCGGCAGGAACAAATTAGGATAGAAGAGGACAAAACAAAGGCTGTTTTGAAGCTGATTCAGCAAAATAATGACCTGCAAAAGGAACAAAATAAATTGCAGGCCGAGAGAACCGAAATTTTAAAAAGTTTTTGTCATCCAAATTACATCGCAATTAAATTAAGATATTAAATACAAATTTAAAAATGAAATAAAACAAATGATTTAATTTAAAATAATGAAGCGAAATAACGGGTGTCCGCCGGGAAGGTATACTACTTTGTTTGTTTATGATTTTTGATTAAATGAAAGAGAATGGATCTTATATTGATAAATGTTTTATTTAATGTCGGCAATTATGTATGGAATACAATATCAGATAAATGTCCTGTTAGCCTCACAAATGCGAGCCCTTTTGAGCACATTTTTCATTACATTCTCACACATTTCACGCGGTATTTCATTAATTTCATCACGAATATTTTGTTTGAGTTGCTCACGCGTTTCTGGTTTATTTGCATAAGCCTTGCTTTTTAAATATCTCCACAAAAAGAAGTCCGGAGCAGTCAAATCAGGCGACCGTGGAGGCCAATCAACATCACCATTTTTTGAAATAACTTGTTGTGGAACGAGTTCTCGCAGTAATTCCATTGTAATCCTGGCTGTATGCGATGTGGCACCGTCTTGTTGATACCACATGTTAATCAAACCCAAAGTATGCAGTTGTGGCGTTAAAAAGTTTTCAATCATATCACGATATCGCTCCCATTCACAGTTACCGTTACGCCGTTTTCATTTTCAAAGAAGTAAGGTCCAATGATTCCTCCTGACCAAATTGCACACCAGACTGTCACTTTTAATGGATGTAAAGGTGACTGATGAATAATGTGAGGTTTTCCATTGGCCAGGACCGACTATTCTGTTTATTCACATCCATTTAAATGAAAATGTGCCTCGTCACTCATTATGATTTTTTCATGAAAATCGGGGTTGTCATGAGCGAGCTGTAACATCCTATTGGCATATGTACGGCGGCGTAAATGGTCTTGTGGAAGAAGCTCTTGTGTCAACTGAATCTTAAATGGAAACAAATGCAAATCCTTGTGCAAAATTCTGGCCAAACTTGTTCTCTGAAGACCAAGCTCCTGAGCACGGCGTCGAATTGAGGTTGATGGATTGTTTTGAACACTTTCTTGAACAGCAGTAATTTTCAGCCGAGTTTTCAGCCGATCTTGCAGTACGTTGTGGCTCATGCTTGGGCCTATCACTTACAGACCCTCTTTCTTCGAAATCATTCACTACACGATAAATAGTGCGTTTTGTTGGCACGTTGTTTCTCCAAAAATTTCACGTAACTTTCTCATCGTCACAGTAATCGATGATTGATTTTAATAAAATGTCTTAACGATTAAAACACGATGGTTTATCGAATATTTTTCAATAATAAATTTGCCACGTGTCTACTTCACGACTGTCAAGTATGAACTGTCAATACTAATATTCGCCTAAATGGCGGCAAAACAAAGTAGTATACCTTCCCGGCGGACACCTTGTATCTTTTTTTATTAGTAGGAATACTCTTATATTGTTGTATTTCATCAACTTCATCGTCAGACATCAGAATATTTGACAAATGTTCGTCTGCGATGTCATCTTCCATCAAAATAAAATTATGCAAAACGCACGCCGCAACTTCACATTTAATCGCGAGAAATCACTCTAAACTCGTCCAAGCTGTATTTTGTAGTAGTTATCATTTCGAATTGGTACACTTGCTTCAGATTCATCACTATCCCGAAATATGCTGACTAAAACTGATACTCGAATATCTTCCAACACTTCTAACATCGCATTTTTAATTATTTTATCCATATTTTAGATTTATGAGAAATACAAAACCACAATTAATTGGGCTGTCAAATTATGTCAATTTTGTCAAAAAATCTAAGACACAAACCTAAAACAGTATACAGATTTTGCATCCAGCACATGTAGATGTTTACAGGGAGACTACTCTACATTGTAGAGTATCTCAAAAGTAAATCTACGTGTGCTGGATGCACTCATTATTCCAAACTCAATGTCTAGTGAAGTTATTCTGGATAAAAAGAAACAAGTAAATTCAGGGTCAGTAGAGGAAGATTAATTCGTTTTCGTTTTCGCGATTAATTTGGAGAAGTTGCGCTCATTCGGCGATTTTGCCGGTGGAGGAGTATTGTGCTGCCATTTCCTTTTGTTGTTTTTTATAAATTTCTAGTTACAGTTTAACTTTGTGCTAGAGAGTTAACTCAGATTGAGCAAAATGTACTTGCGCGTTTGAACAAGCTTTGATAAAATTTTGTTTTTCTTAAAAATAAAAAAATTGTTTACATTTTACAATTCCTGTGCGTTACAAATTGTTTTTTTCATTTATTGCACTTATCGGCAATGGAGTCATAGTCTGCTTTCATGGAAACAAATGAAGTCTGTGGGCAATTACACATAAGGTTCAACAAATCTGCGGCAGGATCTAGCATACAGTTAGAAAATGATTGCTTGAAATATTCAGCAAGCGCAGGTTGATGCTTGATTCAAGGATCATCAGTAAATTTATCCAGATAAGACTGGCTGGATAGACATCATTTGTTTTTTTTTTCATGTTGTTCAAATTTCTAGAAATTTCTCCGATTTGTAATAGTGTCGGATTGTATTACAATGATGCGGACGACGTACAGCTCATTTGTCAAACGGGCAAAGTATCATTTAATCAACCGGGATTTATGTGAAGATTTTTTTTGGGTGCCGCTGCGCATATAGGACAAGATGGTGACACGGGTATCGAGCTAAGTATATGTTTTAAGATCAATTTTTTGTTGTCCCGATCACCAGTGGTAATTGTGTTTAATAAAGCATTCAGTGTTATCCGAACATTTTTATCTGATAAATTTTACCGCGTTACAGTACTGTGTTAAAACCAAACCGTAATTTGTGGAATTAATTGCGGACTGTACCAAACTGTTATTTTTGAAATTAATTGCTGTGTGTACCGAATTGTTACGTTATCGAGAAGTGTTAAAACCAAACAACTATTTGGATGCAATTAATTGTTGACTACCGAATTTTATTGTTTCCATTAATTGCCACGTCCCCAACCAGCGCCCTTGATCCTAACCAGCGCATTTAAGTATTCAACGAATTTGATCGTCGCCGGTTTAGAGCTTCAAAACCGGCGACGATCAAATCTCAAAGTTTCACTAACAAAAATAGCTACGTACTCGTACATGTCCAAACTGAAAGAAACCAATGTTGATATCGATGAGCTGAAAATCCGGTGGAAACGCGTTGATGAACTCCTGAAAGAATTTACGCACACTGAGCATCAAATATTACTCCATCATAGCAAAATTGAGCAAATGGATTCGCAAGAGTAGTTTAAATCTAAGAAATAATAGCAGCACGACTAACGAAAGTGATCAATTAGAAGCTAGCAGATCCGTGAGTGGCAACGTCAAATTACCGCGTATTAATATACCTATGTTTAGCGGTGATTACACTGAATGACAGTCATTTTATGACCTATTCTTGTCGAGTATCCATAACAACTCAATGTTGAAACCTGCAAAGAAGTTCTAATACCCAACAAGTTACCTTAAAAGGGTGAAGCAGCAAATCTTGTACGAATCTCATTGCACGATTACCGATGCTAATTATTTCGATGCCTTGAATCGACTTACGATCGGAAAAAAATTATCGTAAACAATTTCTTCACAAAATTTTCCGGGCTCATATGCTGGAGGGAGCGTTGAAGCCTTGGGCACAAAAACATTTCGGCCGCAGAGCCTGGACATTTCAACAGGACCTGGCGTCGAATCATAAAGGGCGCGTGTCAATCAAGATTGGCTGAGAAACAACGTTCCGCGGTTCATTTCCACTGCCCAATGGTCACTAAATTCATCGGATGCAAATTCGCTAGATTTCTCGGCTTCGGGTATTTTGAAGAGCAAGGTTGGGATACAAATAAATACCAAAGTGTCGATCATCTCAAGCAAGCGCTTCGCCGGGAATGGGCCAAAATACCGCAGAGCCACTTTCGTGCTGCATGCAATAGCTTTGTCGGCCGTTTGAAGGCCATAATCGCGGCTAAGGGTGGCCAAATCGAAAACAATTTTTACTTTGATTGAAAAAAAAAATTCATTAAAAACTAAAAATTCTGTGGCGTGTTTTGGCAGCACTTCGTGTTAGCCACCCTATATTTATAAATACAATACTTTTCTTTCCTCCAAATATAACTTTAATTTGTTAAATCGTACAAAGAAATTGTTTACTTAACATGTACAAAACTACCATTAGATTAACTTTTAGAACTAAAATTCCAATTGGAATGGCTGTGATTTCTAATTAGCTTTGGATTTAACAGTGTGAAACTAACACAAAAAAAGTGTGGATTTGTCTAAAAACGGCATACGCATATAGGGCGGGCCATCTAACTTTTTTTTAACTAGCGGCTATTTTGAGTATGGTAAGGGGTATGTCACTTCTGATTTGACAGAAAGTTAGTTTTATCCTTCCGCTGAACAAAAATGGTTATGTATTCGCTTGAACAACGCTGGAAAATATTGAAACATTACTTCGAAAATCATGGTAATGTTGCAGAATGTGTGCGAAAATTGCGTGCGGTTTTCGGTAGAAACGAAGCGCCGGGAGCTCCATATGTGCGTTATTTTGTGAATAAAGTTAAAGAAACAGGCTTGCTAATTAGTAAACCAACACGAACCAAGCAGCCAACCAAGCGTACACCCGAAAATGTTGATGCTGTAGCCGAGAATGTGCGTCGTCGGGAACGTGTACTCGTCATCGTGCTCAACATTTCACGCACAACATTGCGACGAATTCCGCATAAAGACCTTGGTATGACACCGTTCAATAAAGTTCAATCGGTTCAGGAATTGAAGCAAAGAGACCACCCATTGCGTTTTCGGTTCGCTGAGTGGGTTTGCGATCGACTTGAAGAAGATACCGATTTTGGCAAACAAATCATTTTTTCGAGTGAGGCGCATTTCCACCTTGGCGGCTATGTAAACAAACAGAATTGTCGCATTTGGGGCACGGAGAACCCGCACGTCCTCAACGAGTGACTGTCTGGTGCGGATTTTGGTCCGGTGGCATCATTGGGCCATTTTTCTTTGAAAATGAGCAAGGAGCCGCCGTTACTGTCAATGGTGAGCGTTACCGCGCCATGATAAACGATTTTTTGTTCCCGGCACTTGAAGAGGAGGACATAGGCAACATTTGGTTTCAACAAGACGGCGCTCCGTGCCACACAGCACACGTTTCAATTTATCTTTTGCGCACTGTCTTCGAAGATCGAATTATCAGCCGAAACGCTGATGTGATTTGGCCATACCATCGAAAATGTGCTCAAAAATTGGACCGACCGTATGGGGTATGTCAAGGGCAACCGATGCAGTCATATGAATGAAATATATTCCATAATTAATCGGAAGGATTGTTCTTTACAATAAAAAAATAAATTTGAAAAATATTGAGAACTTTTTGTTTGATGCTCAGAAAAGTAAAAAAATTTCTAACCACTCTTATTTAAAATCCACTGCGGTTATTTATTTTGTCGAACATTTTTTTTCAAACTGTACAGAGACAATTTTATTTACCTTGCTAATAAAGCCAAAAGTTGGCTCCCCCAAAGAGTTTGACATTTCTTTTTTGTTATTCCAAACAATTTAGTGAAATTTTTATAGACCCCACGTATCGGACATTAACAATTTTGTCAAGTACCAGTTCTGTTTAATTTCTTGTCCACCTAATTTCGACTAAAATGTATATAACATTATGACAAACACTCTAAATCACTTGACAAGCGGAAAACTCAAAATCATCGTATACTTTGAAAACCAAAATAATATAGAAAATCCCAACTCTTTAAATCGTTATTTCAACACAAATAACCTCACTCGAAAGAAACCTAAAATCCCCCTCGAATGAAACGTAAAGAATACGACTCATACATAGTCATAAAATTCTGGGTCGATCAGTATATATAAGAGGATGAATACCCTATTTATACATCACTTAATGATTTAGGTAGAAACAAGGTAGATACACAGTATAGACAACCTAGCTATACCAAGACCGAGTGTTTTAGGAGGTTTAACGTCTCAAATTGAAGGCAGAAAATTCTACCTGTTCCATCATCGCATAATAAACTTCCGTATTTCGTTTTCGTTTAATGATGATAACAATGACTATGTAAGTTGTATAAATTGAATTTTATGTCGAATATGGTGGGTACCTACCTATACAACATATTTATTCAGCCCAGCCACAAAGTGCTTTTTCTCATAGTCTTTGCGTATCTCACAAAACACATTTTCTAATTTTCATTGTCGGTTGATTGCCATACACACATTCACAAAAACAAAAATGTATATGGATATACATATAACAAATAACAATATAATAAAATTACAACAAATAAATTCCATTTACCTGTCATCATCTTTTCACCCAGCAGTGCACATGCCATTTTTCTCATTTTCATCTTAATTTTCCCGTTTTTATTATTGAAATGAAAATAATATCAAGAATATAACTCTATATGGCTAGATACACACAGTAAAAAGAAAATTTGTATTTTCATGATGATGATGATGATGATGAAGACGATGATGATCTTTGTTTAAAAGTAAAAATTACGTCACACCATCAACATAAAAATCCATTATGAAACGCGATTTTCCATTTTAAATGTAAACAAGAAGTAAAAAATAAAAAAAAAATTGAAAGAGACACAGATTAAATTCAACGCGATACCATACCGGGTACGGTAAAGATGGCACGGCAACAATAAATTCCGATCAAAATGCTCTTGTAGGAGTTGGTTTACGTATTACCTACACACCGTATGTATATAGAGAGAGAGACGAGAAGCACTCTTGAATATTTTACAAGAATATCTGTTAACATCTGAAATGTACTTACGTAGACCAGAAAATCCAATAGCGTACACCAATACGAGAGCGGGGACCATAATATCCAATTTCCGAAGAAAGGAGCTTTACCCAATTTTCATACATTATCCCTTTTTATGGAAAATTTAATTTTCTGCTTTCTGTCTATGTTCCGGTTTTCTTTTCTGTTGGCATTTCTAAAGTATACGACTATACCCATACACACCGAAAATTCCCGGAAATTTACAAAAGGATATTTCCCAAACGAGATTAAAAAAGTTGTACGTTACTAATATCGCATGTGTAATATCTGTTGTACAATATATACATTAACGTTATAAATATTTAACGGAAATGCTTACAGTTCAACTGTAGACTAAATTTAATATCAAGTAGTTTTTGTTTTTTTTAGTTTGGCGGTTGGCATTGTTGATACTTTTCCAACCATTCCTGCTGTGAAAAGGAAATCAAAATTATTGTTTCGTGCGTTTATTTAGTATTGCTGTTCAATCAGGTGATGGTGGTGATTATTGCGGTTTGAAAGTTTCGTAGTTTCATCCTCTCCAGTATTGCAAGGTCGGTAAATCCTTCATGGAACAAAATGGTTGTTAGAATTTGGTTGTATGCCTCGAATTTCTGTGTTGTTTTCTCATGAGTGTGTTTCATGACGTTATGATAGTCGACTCTAATATGGACATCTGGTTTTGTAATAATTCATTTTGGTGCTTCATTCATGCTTTCCTTGTAGGTTTTCCGATCTGTTTGATCTAGTACACCGAATAGTTCGTCGGCAATTGAACCTACAAATCGGAGGGCGCTCGTTTTCTGCGGATGTTTATTTCCGCCTAAGGCGTTTAATACTTCGTTTTCTTCATTTAATTATATACGTGGAGTATTTTTATCTGTGAAGCAATGGCTTCACAGTACTTAAACGTATCAGTGTGTGCTAATCAAAGTGACTTAGTTCCGCCCAATAGGAAGTGCGGTTATAATAGGTTATAATCCTCCATTCTCCGTTGATTAGCCTTGCTTGACCAATTTTATTAAAATATCATTAGTACTAGTCCTAATGCACATATTAATGCGATAGTAACTATAACGTAGCAGCTTGGTGTTGATGCTTGCTCTTATCATTCATTTATGCTGTTTTGCGCAGTCGATGGCTTCAACTGCGATTATTTGCGTTTCCTCTGACGAAGGTACCTGCTTGCATTGTCCATCGTCCTCAATCGGCAAACGACTCATCTTTGTGATTGACCTTTTCAGTAATCCTCCATTGGTGTTCTTTACAGTTACGGTTCTAACAAAACCATCGTTTCAACTATATACCTCATGGATCATTGCTAGAGGTCACTTTCCTGTAGACAGACCATCATCCTTAATGAGCACTAGCTCTCCTTTCGTTATATTTCGTTCTAGTTTGTTCCATTTGCTTCGCTTGTGTAACGATAGTATGTAGTCGGTTAGCCACATCTTCCAGAATTCTTGCGTTATTTTCTGCAGAAGTCTCTGCAGAAGAGTTGAGACATGCTTCTATTTGACAAACATTTGTTGTCATCTCTTCACACGTTAGATGTTGTGCTCCAATTATTCTACGTAGGTGATACTTGGTACGGATTTAACTGCCGCTTCCCATAGTCCACTCATGTACGGTGCTCTCGGTGGTACATAATGGCATTGGATGCCATCCTTTGCCAGCTCTTCTGCAAGCTTTTCTTCTGCAAGATCTCCCATCAGTTGGCCCAGTCTCCGGGCTTGAGGTTTGTAGCAAACCATACATTTATTGATGAAAGGTGTTACTGCTAATGGACCCTTTATTATCCAATGTTTCTGGCAAATGAAAGCTAGCGAGAGGGATTTGCTTCCGTGCGACGTCATCTTGTGTGCGTAGTCTATCAGCAGCGTTGTGAAATGACTCTTATAAGGAATAATTATTGGATGTTTAATGTCGAAACAAACACTGGCGTTAGACGGCCTTCCCCATACTCGCAACAATCCGTTTTTGCCTATTTCCTATACTCCATACTTTTAGGAGTTTTGATTCGCTATGTTTGCCATGGCGGTTGTCAAATGTTCCAAAACAAAACTCTTGTGTAGCTCGTCAGGTATTTTGGTGGCGATTTAGCTGTTCTTTTTGCAAACCTAAGAACATAAGCTATGCCCCTTATTGCTTTTGTGGGCGATGAACATCGTTGTATCAAAGCCAGTATGACGCGTTCTTCTTTGGTTGTCGTAGTGAATGCGCATACTTAGTTCCTGGACTCTTCTGTGGTCTCTCCAACTTGTGGTTGTACGGCATATTCGAAAGTGCAAGCATGGTCCGTTCCACCAGAGAGGGTGATCGCTGAATTTTCTTCGGATTTCACGTAATCCCATTGGACAAGGAGACAATTGGATTTCCACTATCCTGTTTGTAACGTATGTTTTGAATCTATGAGGTTTACCTTTAGTCCATGCTAACGTTATCATTGAATCCGTCCATGTAAATGTTTTGATCTCCGGTTCTTGTTTAGTTTTCTTGACTAATTTTGATAGTAATATCGCTGCACATGATGCCAATCTGGGGATGGTTAATTTGGATTTTAATGGCGCAACCTTTGTTTTAGCAGTGACTAAAATTACTTTGCTTTGGTTGTTTGTAATTTTAGATTTGCATATGCGTCTTCGGATGCATCATAGAAGCCGTGTAACTCGCCTGTGTTGTTTGTTTTAACCATCTTTGTAACTTTACTTTTTCTAACATCTGAAATTGGGCAGTCGTGTATCCCAACCTGTTCCTAATGTCCACAGTAGTTGCATGAATATTTTTGATTTTGTTATAACTGGTGCCAGCCACCCTATGGGGTCAAATAATTTCGGATAGCACTTTTCTCCTTGTTGTAGGTGTTTTGATATTTAGTGTTTGATTTTAAATTGGAACATATCTTCTGTAGGATTCCATAAAATCCCGAGGGTTTTAATAGTTTCCCCTATTTCGATTGTGTGGTTGCTTTCATTTCGATGTTCAGTATCTATAGTATGTTTCCTAGTGTATGCTGATTGTTGCTGTTCCATTTCCGCAGAATGAAACCTCCTTGCCTCAAACATTGTTCTACTTGTTATTGCATCCTTCTAGTTTATTTGATGGTATCCGCTCCTGATGGTATGTCATCGACATAAAAATCTTCGGCAACAGATCGTTTTGCAGCTGTGTATGTATCGCCCTCATTTGCGCTAGCTGACGTACGACTCTTGTTTCTATGTATCCGAAGCTGTCCCATACGTAACAGTTTTCAGCTTGTACGTGCTGATTGCGCCTTTGTCGTTTCTCCATAGTATCAACTGGTAGCTTTGACCTGGAGGACTGATTTTTATTTGTCTAAACATCTTTTCGATGTCTCCCTTAAACACACAACAACAACAATATCTCTACGAGTGGTTGTTGTATTGTAGGGCCAATGTGGAGCAAGTCATTTAACGATATTCCATTTGACGTTTTAGCTGAAGCGTCAAAGACTACTCTAAGCTTGGTTGTTGAGCTATCATCTTTGAGTTGGTTCACCATCATCACGTTGGTTTATTTCTGTGGGTCTTTATTTAGTTGTTTTTCCACTTGAAGAAGGCGTGCTGTAGCTTTTTTCCTGAATTCGCCTAATATGAAATCGTCGCTTTTAAAAAGTAATGCGAGCTGGTGCATACCTAATCTTGTGTACTTCTTTTGAAAGTGCTCTTAGCATCTCTGTTCATCGCTGGTAAGTTCCCGCTCTACGTGAACTTCTTCAGTTTCTCAAAACTTGTTGCACTAATTTTCGAAATCGATATACGATATCATAGATTTTATGTGATGATGTTGGATACTTGAGCTTGAATTTTCCGTACACGATCCATCCTAATTGTGTTTTTTTGTGCAATTTAGATTTTGGATTTAGTTTTATAATGTCACTTAATACGATCTTTGGATAATAATCTGCTCCAAGCAAGTGTCTGTGGGACCCGTTGTGTTATAGTTTGGATCCTCATGCACTAACTTGTATAGATGTTTCCAGCCTTAGGTTTGTATCCGTTGTTCTGGCAGCAGTGTCGTGACTTTTTGAAATACTAAAGCATCTAAGTGTAATTCAAATTCGGATGCTCTTACAGGTTGGATTTTGAGGCTCACTATTTTCTTTACCTCCCTAATATTGCGACCATCGACTCGAGCTGTTTTGGCACATACTTTTTGCCTCTTCAGCTCCAATTTTTGAACTGCCCTCTCGGTCATGAAAGTTGCTTGAGGTCCTGGGTCAATCAGGACTCTTAAAGTTGCGTGGCTTCCATTATTATTAGCGGATTTAACCATTGCTGCTGCTAACAATACGTGTTGTTTATTCTACGTTGGTTATTAGTTTAAAATTTTTTACTTCACCTGTGCTCGTTGTTTGTATTTTGGGCTTTGCTGTATGCAAAACCGTATGATGTCTCCCATTACGGATCGAGTAATTTGTCTCTCTACCGCAATGGTACATTTGATGTGCTGATGATAGACATCTTCTACATGGCTGGTGTAGTAGCACTAAGTATTTGGTTTTTATCTGTTGCTGACAGCTGCTTGAACCGTGGACAATGGTCTAATGTATGGTTCACCTGGCAATATATGCAAATCTCGCGTAGATTTGTTGTGGCAAACGTTTGTCTTACCACTTGAGGCTTTGGTTGTTGCGATTGATGTTTTGGACTATATGATGCTTCCAGGGACTTGAAGCGTTGTTCAAGAAACTTCAGAAATTCTTCGGTTTTCTAAAATTCAGTTGGGTCCTGGAGCGAACTTTCATATAATCGTCGTGTTTCACTGTTCAATGTTTAGGATAATGTGAAAATTAGAAATGAATTCCAGGATTCGACGTTTATTCCTAGGCTTTTGATTGCGTGTATGCACTCCAGGTCATTTTATAATTATCAGCGGTTGATTCCAAGTAACCTATTAGTTTAGCTGTTGCTCCACTAAGATGGTTTTTCAGATAGTTTATTCTACGTGTGTCTGAGAGCGATTGGTTTTGATCTATCAGACGCTTGAATATTTCAGAAAAACTACTCCATTTCATGTAATCTCCATAAAACGTGGGTATTTCAATCGGTTTTAGCTTTATGTCTGGTGTTGTGTGACTGGTAGCTGATGTTTCTTCCATCGCAGTGGTCATTTCGATTCTCATCGTTGTGTAACTTTCTTTCAACGCTTCTTAATCCCCTCTTGTGAAGTATCCTAGCCTCTCATGGTCATCGTCTCAGGCCTTGATACAAAGCTCTTCAAGTCTCTCAATTATTTGATTCATCGCTACTGCGTGTTCTGTATGGCGAATTGCATAGCTTGCTTGCCTTGTCTGCCCTAATTTTAAAATGTTAACTTCGTAGCATATGGTTGAGCGTGCTGTTGTTGCTTCGATCTATCGAGCTTTTTATTGGAATCACCTGTCTCGGATGCCATGAACTCCATGCTGCACGCTGGTGATAGCGGCGTTGGCCTGTTTTATGGCTGGCGCATTTCTTCTATAAGTTTCTTGTAGCATGCCACCACTGTATCTCTTTGGTTGGTGTATGGATGATCTTTATTGATTGGTCTGTCTTCGTCGCCAAATATTTGCTCGTCTTGCGAGACGGTTCATCTTTGTTGTAATTGCTCGCGAATTGAGCTATTTTTCTTCTAATAATTTCTTGTTGATCAAGTAAGTTATCTATTATAGCCGGTTGTTTTGTGACTGTTGAATGATGATACTCCGGTTTTGCCGGTTGTTGTGTAGCGCTTGATTATTGTTGAGAATTTCGCTGGTTGTTATTTAGTCTTGTTTCCGATGGATTTGTTAGTCACTGGAGCGAACGATAATTTAACAATTTTGCCCAGTTGTTGCTTGGCTTTCAAGTTAATTTTTATTAACTTGTTTTGTCGCTGGTTGGTATTTATTTCGAAGCACCATGTAATGAAGTAAGATTAGTGCGCCTACCGTCGGCCGGAGCTAGTGCACTAATTCAAAACAATATATTTTAATAAATGAGAAGCGATGTCTTTACAGGTATTATAATTTCTAACTTTATTATAAAAGCTTTATAGTTTATACAGTAAAATTACTTGATTCAAGTAAATGCTGCATTTCAGCTATCTTTATTTACGTTCTTTGTAAAAGTGTGCACTACAAGATAGACACACATTTGCTACAACTGCCTTTACGCGAAATTCCAAAATAAATTCTTAAATAATAAAAATCGATGTCGCTCAGACAAACTTGCGCACTACAAGACAGACGCAGACCACAGATTAGGATAGACACAGATTAACACTTTTAACACAGGTTAACACGTTCGCGCACAATTTATGTTTTTTATGCCGCATAAATGTAACGGAATATTTTGTCTTATAAATTTTGGTTTTTTTCTCTCACTCGCAATCGTATTACCTCAAGGCATGACCACTAAAGACGAATTTGGTAATCGGATTACGGGATACAGTCAAACAAAACACTTGAAATGATTGTAATTTTTTCTAAAAAAAAATCTCACCTGAATCTCACCTAAAAAAACATTCATCATTGGCGCTGTAGAATTCGCACCTGTAGCGAAACAGTACTAAGTCAGAATCTCAAACCATGTACCAGATTCAAAGAGATGAATCATATACAGAAAACTTATGAGTGATACACAGTCACCGTTCCATACCAAATCAACCCTAACCGCTAGATATCCAGACAGAACAAACTTAGGACGTACTCGATCCCAAACAAGCTCAAGATCACAAACACCACCAATCCTTCCACCAAAACCAAGTAATTCTAGACCTCAAACTCCACCAATTCATCCATCAAAACCAAACGAATCTAAGCTGATTGATACTCAACAAAGACCAATTGTTGCACCACCACCTCCACCACTACCACCAACACCAAAAAGCGCAACAGAAAACCAAATTGCTACAAGAACAACATCAAAATCTTTACAACATAACGCATCACAAAATCAAACCCCAATCAAATCACCAGCGATACCACCAGTATCACCGCAAAAACCCCTCGAAACAAATTTGATTCCAATTAAAACCACCGAACCAACAACAAAAATGGCTCAACTACAAACACAACAGATTTAACAAAACATCTCGAACTCAGTCCCAGAATTTAGTGGCGAAAACTCAACTGGAAGAACCGACGACTTATTCAGATTCACAGCTATACATCAGACAACATATACAAAACTCTTACCACAGAAGCTGAAAAGAGCATTTTTAACACACTGATAAAATTAAGATTCACGTAGAAACATTAATGACTACCCAATAATTCGGGAACTACTCAACAAAATGGGATACACAAACTTACAACAAAGTTACGGTGAAATAGTACGTAACTACGGATATAGATTATTAGAAGCCTTGGAGCAATACAAGGCAGGTTTCAAATCCAAATTCAAATGAACCAAATCGACCCGTCATACAAAGAACACCTGGATACAAATTCTGTTCAAGCATTCAAAACAGGACTGAATAATACAATACTAAGAGAAAAGATAATCACCTCAACAGCCAGAAATGTAGAAGACATCATTAACGAAACAGAAATCACCGAAAAAATGCTTGCCGCAACCCCAGCGAAGAAATACATATTACAATCCAAACCGACCACAAATGTCTAACAAACAATATTCACCACCAATGCAACAAAACCATCAACCACATTCAATCAGCAACAAAACCGGAATCAATTCACTTCGAATCAACATTCCACACCTCTCAGACCAAACCCTCAAATAGACCCGCACCAACGTATTGCTCTCACTGCAAAACAACCACGGGACACATTTGATGAATGCCGTAGCAAATTACGATAACCTAGGTCACAATTTAAGTGATCTCACAACATCCATAAACCAGGACCATTTCAATTTCTTCTTGTACAGTTAAATACTCCCTTTTGTATTGTAATAATAGCCTAACGCAAACGTGTCTCTTTGTTTTCGAAACAATCTTCGAACTGAATCGATATTTTTAAACAAAATACAAAAAATAACATTTATTTGAAAGCAGATTTAATCGCATGTTCCTGAGTTATTACAGAATCGTATGCATAGGTTCTCCTCGAAAAAAATTTAATTAACAGCGCCATCTATCATGAATCGAAAAAATGTTTTAAAAAAATCCTACGTACTTTTAGCCGTAGAATCCGAATCTGCAATAAAAATAGGGGTTTCTTGTTTAATTTCAAAGTTATCCCCGCCCCATCTACAAGAAGGGGAGGAGGGGTACTACTTTTAGCACTAATGTATGTCCCCCTCGGAATGATTAAATTTTGGTAATGGACATTTCTTTCGAAGAGTGCTTATTTTCCGAGATATTTGAAAGTTTCGGCTTAAAAAAATCTCCCGGTATATTACATAAGAGAATTTCTTTCTCAAGTGCTGAAGGTCAAATACAAAACTGACTTTGAAAAAATAAATCAATAAATGTTTTTGTTCTAATTTACAGACACCAAAAATACCACAAAGTCTGGTTGGTCCTTCATCAAAAACAATTGTTATCACGATACTCTTCAAAAGAGAGAAACAACTAATGATAGACTGTCTACTCAGTGACAATCGCGATATTTAACTTCCCTTGAGCGAGCAGAACATTTAAAGACAGAATAATTATAGTCTAATAATAGGCTAATTAAATGTCCCATTAAAAAATGTTGGGCTCCGCCCCTTCCAACTAAAACGATGGGTTCTGCTAGCTTTAGAAAATGTTAGCCGAGCCCATATCAAAAACTGATTTAAAAACAATTGGAAATTTAAAGATGAATTTTAAGATAATTAAATGCCCTATTTAATTTTTTTATTCTGCTCTTTCTAGAAAAAACATAAGGCTTTATCACATCAAAGCTTGCATAACGTAAATTGTTGCCCAAACTACATGTCATTTATTCCAAAGCTAGCAGAACTCAAATCGAAAGTTGAACCAAAACCTAAATTAGAACACAAAACAAGATCAATTGACATACAAATAATTTTGAACTCATTATGGCCTAGCCCCTCAGCCTAGGGTACTCAGAGAGCTTCGGCTGTCTCTGTGTACACCCAGGTAATACCAAGGTAGCCGCGACCTCGTCGCGAGGGGCGGGTACTGCTTCGACCGGGGACCAATTGCCAGGGGTATAAATTGGCTAAAACAAACAATGAGTACAACAAATACGGAATGTAAACCCCAGGTGGTACAGCAGCAGATATGTTGCCAAATCCACACTCTTCGGAGGCAGGCCCAACATATTCTGGGGTGGGCCAATCATTGTTTAACCCATTTGGACGAAGTTCCAAATTATCAAGATCACCAAGATCTTCAACTGGAAATATATTTCAGTACGAGAAGAAAAATGCCGAATTCCGTGAACAATCATTGAAAGAACATTGAAAGAAGAATTTACAATTTTAAAGAAAGAGAATGAAGAACTCAAAAAAGCAGTTGAAACACGTGCGGAACTTGGGACGACACCTAGCCCAACAGTCGATGATAACATTAATTCTTTCCATGCGGATGAAGAAGAATTAGAAAGAGAAACAAATTTGATGTTGAACCGGAATAAAAGACCAAGTAAGAAAAGGAAAGCACAACACTCACCAGAAATGGCAGTAACTTTACCATCAACTTCAATAGAGGTTTCTGGAAACCAGTTAATCATCAAGAAACAACTAGCTCTAGAACAACAACCAGCTAAACCGAAAGAAAAATCACCTCCGCCAATAAATCACGTCGGGATATCAAATTTCTCTGCGAGTACAGACTCGCAGCTCTAAACAACGGCGTCTGGAAAATTTCAAGGTTTTAATCATACGCAGAAATACTACCAATGAGAGACTAGATGCGAGAAATGTGCCGGAAAGCATCATGCCCAGGTATGCCCGGTTAGTAAAATTATTGCTGCAAAATGTGTCAATTGCAATAAGTCACATCCCGCAAACTACTGGGGATGTGAAATTGCTAAGGAACTACAAAGAATAAGAAATAAAATGCGAAAACAAAGTCCAGGAATATCGGTAAAAAATTATCAAACTTCCACCAAAGAGGAACCTAAACCTCATGCTAGTAAAACGGGAGAACCAAAACCAAAACCGCACTCGCAAGTAGTCATGACAAAACAAATTATTTCGGAGCACACTACTGAAGGTACAGCAGTGCTCCAAAAGATACTAAGAAGCATGGAAGCTCTTAACATTCGTCTAGCTAAACAAGAGAAATGCCTTCAAACTCTAAGCAACAGGTTAGATAAGAAAGACTCTCTAAATGAAATGAAATCCATGCTCTATTAAAATGATGCAAACAACAACAAATAAAACATTAAGAATAGTAACCTGGAATGCAAATGGGCTAATGCAACATATTCCAGAATTAGAAATTTTCCTAAATACTGAAAAAATAGATATATGCCTAGTATCGGAAACCCATTTTACTTCAACTTCATGTCTTAAAATATATGGATACAGTGGTTACCACGCCATTCATCCAGCAGGAAGGGACATCAAACACTTTATAGATCTTAAAATTGAAGAAGAATTTATGCAAGTAGTCACCTTAAAAGTATTTATAAATAACAACAAAGAATATAGTGTATCGTCAATATATTGCCCCCCAAGATATAATTTAATTAAGGAAGACTATTGCACGTTATTTAAATCACTTGGATCAAGTTTCATAATTCTACTGGGGATCAAGGGTAACCTCTAAAAAAGGAAGAGAGCTGTTTGCAGCAGGAAGACTATACAATTGCGATTTTCATTCTAGAGATCAACCAACTTATTGGCCTACGGATAGAAACTAAATACCCGATATCATTGACTTCTTTATCACCAAAGGTATAGACGAAAATTACATATACCTAGAAAGCAGCGAGGGGATTATGTCAGATCATACGCCTGTTATTATGATAATCAGTGCAACGATTGTTAAAAAAACTAGTCCACCTTCGCTAACGAACAAAAAAACTGGGAGAAATTCCAGAAACTTGTTGAGTGTAATATTGATCTTCAAGTGGCAATTAAAAACCCGATACAGCTAGAAGAAGAACTAGAACAACTCAACATCAGTATACAAGAAACGGCGTGGAGTAGTACCCCCTCAAGTTCATAGGAAAGGCACCGAAATGCTATTTATCCTCTGGACGTTAGGGAACTGGTTGCAGCAAAACGAAAAGCAAGAAAGGCCTGGCAAAGAAGTCGAGTGCCAGAATATAAAACCACTCTAAATTTTTTATCCAATAAACTAAAGTTGCTAATTAAAGAACCAATACCGAGTACTCCTTTTGGAAAGCGACAAAAAGTTTTAAACGACCTAAACTACAAATTTCACCAGTAAAAAATGAAGATGGCACATGGGCTATAAGTGCAAAGCAAAAAGCTTCGTTGTTTGCAACCCACCTCGAGAACACGTTTCAGCCTCTACCTAGACAAACTGCAGAGGAAAACATACCACCATTAAATAATATGGATAACTGCAATATATCTCCTGCACACATTACCAGAATTAAAAGAGGAAATCAATCTCAACCTAAATACAAAGAAATCTCCAGGATATGACTTAATTACAGGACAAATAGTAAAAGCTCTTCATGAAAAAGGTCTACGTAAACTACTCCAAATAATTAATGCAGTGTTCAGACTTAAACACGTTCCAAGTCAATAGAAAGTAGCAGAAGTAATTATGATACCTAAACCAAACAAACCACTAAATGACAAAAAATCGTATAGGCCGATTTCCTTACCTCCAATAATTTCAAAATTATTCGAGAAACTACTCCTAAAGAGACTCAAACCAATAATAGCAGACAGAAATCTTATTCCTCCACATCCATTAGGCTTCAGAGAAAACCATTCAACAACAGCACAAGTACACCGAATTACAAACATAATTGAAGACGTACTTGAAAAAAGAAAGTATGTTCAAGCGTCTTCTTGGATGTAGCACAGGCTTTTGACGGAGTATGGCATAAAGGATTGGAATATAAATTACAAAGAGACTTACCAAAGCAGTTTTATGAAATTCTAAAATCTTACATATCTAACCGACACTTTCGAGTTAAATTAGATGGCGAATACTCAGAAATTAAGAAAATATCAGCAGGAGTACCACAAGGTAGCGTTCTGGGACCAACTTTATATGCTCTATACACCTCGGATAGCGACGTTTGCGGGTGATATGGCCATCTTAGCAGATTGCATAGAAGAATCTACAAGCAAATTTGCAATTTGAGAGAGTAATGAAACAAAATCTGCTCACGCAAACTTTACCAACAAGAAGGTCAACTGGATACCAGTAGAACTGAACTCCCAGAAAATTCCCTATGCAAGAAAATACGGCAAAATATCTAGGCGCGAAACTAAAATGGAAAGAGCATGTGAAAAAGAAAAAAGAAGAGTTAAGCATCAAATACAGAAAGATGGATTGGCTCTTAGGAAGAAATTCTGAGCTAGCTCTACATTATAAATTGCTACTATACCGGAAAATTATAAAACCTCTGTGGACTTACGGTATTCAGCTCTGGGGATGTACAAAGAAAACCAATGTCAATATCATCCAGTCATTCCAAAGCAAAGTCCTACGTGAAATAGTTAATGCACCGTGGTGCATAAGAAATGACAAGATCTTATCTACAAGATCCAATCAGGATCGACTAAAAATATAATAAAATTGTAAAGAGGACTAGCCACAGGGCTACAACCCTCCAAACAAGAATATAAATTATGAAAGATAAATTACTAGATGATTTGTAAATCAGCTGTAATAAATAAATATATAAAAAAAAATTATGGCCTAATCAAAAGTCCCATTAAACAATTTTGGGCTGCACTCGCTCTTGACCAAACTTCAAGTCATCTAATGTAAAGCTAGCAGAACCCAAATCGAAGACCAGACCAAAAACGAAATTAGAATGTTGGGTTCTTGACCAAATTTCAGGTTATCTAATCTAAATCTAGCAGAACCCAAATCGAAAGTCGGACCAAAACCGAAATTTGAACGCAAAACAAGACCAATTGACATACAAATAATTTTAGGCTCATTATGGCCTAATCAAATGCACCATTAAAGAGTTTTTGGGTCCTTTTGTTCTTGACCAAACTTCAGGTTATCTAATCTAAAGCTAGCAGAACCCAAAGAATCCAAACTATTGTTTAGATGATCTGAAGTTTGGTCAAGAATGAGTGGAGCCCAACATTTTTTAATGGGGCATTTGATTAGGCCATCATGAGTCTAAACTCTACTGGGTTCTGCTAGCCTATTATTAGCATATAATTATTCGTACTATCTTGTAATGTTCTGCTAGATTGAGGACGTGATAACTGTATGATCGTTGTTGAGGGGAAAACAAACAGCTGACCAGAGTACAATGCTAACGTATAATTAACGTGTTGACGGTTTAGATTATATTCACCATTAAAATGAAATGTACGAAATCTTAGAACGAAGAGGTGCATCCCCTGAATCAAGGGGCCCATTATTTTTGCAATTTGGATGAATGTACACAGTTTAAATTACTCTAATATCCCCGCACAATTTTCTGACAAATTTCCAATGTTTTTTTTTGTATTTTCCAAAAATAAAAACAATTTAAATAAGACGTTGTGTTGCACCTTGATAGATATATACCTGCGAGGATATAAGCATTCATTTCATTTAATCTACACACAAACAAAATTTAATTAAAAAATCGATTAATTCAATTTCCATAAGCACACATAACAACATTTTCCGTTCCATCGCATAAAACTTGAAAACATCATTATTAATAGAAAACAAAAAGAAAATGAAAATTAACTGGTTAAAAAATAAAGATGCTTTTCGCGATTATAGAACGTAGGAGGTTGATGTTAAATAAACAAAAACAACCTTAAAAGATGCTTTCATTCTCAGAATTAGGAGCTGATTACTTGATACATTTTGAGTGAGGAGGCAGGCACTTAAAGAGATGCTCCCAAAAATATATTTTCCGTACTTTGTATTTTATCTAGTTACTACGTTCGCCTAATTTCAGAACATTGAACAGTAAATTAACAAGTTTTATGTCAGTATGAAATCTACAAGTTCGCCGTACGTTTTCAACATCATATAGAATTTATGGTGGTTTTCCGTTCAAGGATTCGATTACTCATCGTTCTGAAAACATCGACAGTATACTCGTATATACGGCAGTATGACATATTCCATTTTTTAATTTTTGAAAAAAAAAATTAAATTAAATCAATTTTCGGATTTTCTTTTACGTTTTTCTTTGTTATTTTTTTTTTTTAATTAAAAACCAAGAATAAAAATTTGTGTCGTGAAAATTTCACCATCTGGTGGCTGTTGTATGATGCATTCATCGTATATACAGTTTGGTATATACCGTATACAGAAGAACAAAACAAAACAATATTATAAAATGAAAACGAAAAACAATTTTCACAGAAGCTGTCCGCAATATTGTAAAAATTGTGAAATGAAAATCATTTATCATCCGGTCATTTTTATATTTTTGTCGGTCGTTGGACACAAACACATATACAATAAACACACTCGCATATAGTATGTAGTATAAAACAAAAATATGACCAAACAATTTTTCAATTCTAAACAACATTTTTGGTTCAAAGAAAATTCTGCTGTTCATATATGGGTAGAGTGTAATCCTAGATGAATTGAATTTTTTTTGTTGTTGTTGGTGTTGGGTACGTACATAAACAAAAGTGCCATCAAATTTCTATATTACAGATATATATATACGTACGCATATGTGGATGAGTCGTTTTAAAAATAAAGATCTTAACAAACCTTGAGACTGAAAAGAAAAACGTTCTTATATACCCTCCACATTTCTAACTGTAACAAAAATAAAGTTAAAGATGTATACTAGTAACCCTCCTTATCCCGTTATTGTATATATATACGCTGTACTGCCCAAGAACAATATTTCTTTTTATTTGTTTTTCAACCGTCGAGAGTATCGGAAGTATTAAAAGTAATTCTTTTCGTGTTTTTCTTACCGCCTAAGCTTTTCTGGTGTGGTGGTGCTAACTTTTATATTTTGTTTCTTACCAATCAAACGGGTGTGTATATGTACGTGTACCTCTCTAATACAAGAAAAGATTAATTTGAATTTTACCTGTGTTTATGTTATATTGTTTCGGTGCGGAAAACCTCCTTTGGGATTTTTTTACTTCTACGAAAGCTTAAAACTTTTTTAATGTTGGTGTTTCGGAAAAATTAAGAAAATTTAGACAAAATAATTAAAGTTAATAGACGTTTTAATCGAAATTATTTAAGAGGGTGAATATAAGGGGGTTTAAGCCATTTATAAAGTGGCAGTGGATAGGGATTTTAACTAATTCAAAACATTAAGTATTTTATGCGTATACATGAATGTCAAGGTTAAACCTATTACGCTTCCATAACACAAGTGATCCACTTATGTCATAAAATTGAAATACACATACATACATAAATAAGCCAACACAGAAAAAAAAACTGATATGAATTTTTATTGATATTGATTTTTCCATAAAACTGAAAGCTTTCCCATCTTTAATACTTAAATTTTCCATTTACTGATTTTAATTTGTTTAAAAAAAATTTAATGGCACAAGAACAACCGCCGCACCGCAGCACCGCAGCACCAAATTGTAAAAGAATAATAATCATAATCGAAAGAAATTGGTAATAAACATCTGTTCAAAGTTTGATTTTCCGTTTTTTACTTTTTTATTTCCCCTCACTCTTCCGTTACTCGTATAACGCTATTCACACCAGCGCCACTATACATAACTGGATTTTACTCTACTCTCGACGTATATATCACTACATATATTTTGTACCTGGTGTGCTAATGAATTTTATATAGTTGATTTGGTAGGTGTACACCTCAACAGTCAGAGGAGGGGAATGGGGGCTTTTTACGGGCGAATAAAAACAAAATTTATATTGACTTTTGATTAAAGCGAAAAGAATGTTTGATAATTTTTTTGAAATTATAAGTTGATAACAGCTTGAACAAATTGATAATAAATTGAGTAAAGTTTACTTAGGGCTTAGAGTTTTTTTTTCCTGTTTGACCATTTTTTGTGTCGTTTGTTATCGAACAAATCTGTAATTTTATTTTAATGATTTAATTATTGATCATTTGAACGGAATGGCTCGACAATAAGTTTTTCCATTTATTGCTGTTATTAGTGTCTTATAGGATTTGGTAAAGTTTAAATATTTACACGAAAAGTGGTGCAATGGGTAAATATTAATTGAATTAACTCATTTATCTTCAAGTGTAACATTTTAGTAACTAGTGTATGAAAAGTGATATGGAGAGTTGCAACTTCATCAAAAATTCAAAGATCTTCTAGTTGAAAAATTAGTCCAACTAATTTTAACACTTGAGTCATTCACCAAAAGATTTGAATCAATGCAACGCAAGATCTGAATACACAAGCAATAATTCAAAATGTCGGTATGGTTTTTTGTTTATAAATCTAGCCAAGAGGGACAGGATTTAACTTGGTACTTTTTTCGATTTAAACTCTGGTGGAAGCCTGAATTGTTAAGATAAGTTTGCCTATTTTCACATTCATGTTCCTGGAGGTGTATCATTAGCGTCAATAAGTTTTAGAAAATTTAAAAGTAAAAATATTAATTTGGTGTTTGAAGTACGCATGGACACCAGGCGCCTAGCTCACTACTGTACTTGTGGTGTGTTAGGCTAAAACGCGGCGCGAACTGGGCCGGGTACCGTGTTGGTAACCGGCTAGCCTGGCGGTCCAATATATATGTATATATATATATATATATATATATATATATATATATATATATATATATATATATATATATATATATATATATATATATATATAAGCAAAGTGGGATTTTGATCATTAGGTTTCGTCCGCAAGACGTACGAAGAAAACGGGAACAACATGGGACTTTGGCCACTAGGTTTGTCCCTCAAGACGTACTGAAAAAACGGGACACAGACACGAATAAAACTGATTCCTCGAATGTAGTCTCTAGGGACTCGGCACGAGCAAGGATGGTTCCCTCGTATCAACTTACAAAACCAAAAAAGGGCCTGTAAAGCTCTAGCTATAAGATTCCGTTGGCGGAGAGAAGGTATAGTCGCTAAAACGGTAAAACGCTCTTATCGCCTAAAATATTACTGAAATAAAAGAGGATGGATTGTCTGAGTGCTTTCTATCCAAGGCAGGATCGGAGGAGAAATCAGAGAAGGTCTTTCAATGAAGTGCTAAAAGAGCATTTAGTGGGCGCTGTCATTGACAGGGCCCACGAAGAAGATATATATCGTCCAGCAATTATAGGAAAGTGAAGAAGGCCTTAGTCACCACTTTCCTAAAAATTATGATGACTCGCTCTACCTTGCGGTGACGAAGGAGGCCCTGAAATCGTATCAAATTGGCATATTGGTCTGTCTGGTTGCAGTGCATTAACCCTGTACATAAAGGCTGTAAACAGCCTTGCTGAAGTCTGGACTGGTGCTAGACTAGAAGTAGTCGCTGAAAGGGACATCCCCTGTAGATCTAGAACGAGCTTGTATCGCCGCCGAACCCAGCGACCAAAAGAAATTTTGAAAAAGCTACAAATTAGTAATCATGATTGTCATAGTGATTGATCCTATCAGTAGATACGAATAAACGAGGTGAGTTACTCTTTAATTTTATTCTTAGTACTAGCCTAAGTATATGCTAGAATACTAGAATAGACAAGAAGTACTAGACATTACACTTGCCTTAGATAACGGGTTATCCAATTCGAGGTTGATAAAGTAGAAATCTGTATACCGACATCTGTCAAAGATAAACGTCAAGTACGCTGTCATTTATTTAGTTGACATTCTGCCATTAAAGAATATGGAGCATTTAACAATCGACCAACGCGTTAAAATTATTAAATCTTATTATAAAAATAGTGATTCTGCCGTATCCACATTTCGCGCTTTACGAGCAGATTATGGTCGTCATAATAGTCCTACAAAGCAAACCATATTGAATACAGTGAATAAATTTGAACAAACTGGATCTGTTTCTGATATTGTAAGGTCTGTGCATCATCGAAACATTCGCAATGCTGAAAATATCGCTTCTGTAGCTGAAAGTGTGGAAGAAGATCCAAATTTGTCAATTCCTCGTCGAGCTCAACATTTAGGCCTATCTTATGGCTCATTATGGCGCATTTTGCATCTGGATTTGCATCTTCATCCGTATAAAGTCCATTTGACACAAGAGCTAAAGCCTGCTGACCATGGACAACGAAGAACATACGCAAATTGGGTGTTGGAAAAACAGGCCGTCGATGCTGATTTTTCGAACAAAATTTTCTTCAGTGATGAAGCTCATTTTTCGCTTGGTGGATACGTTAATAAGCAAAACTGTAGAATTTGGGGCTCAGAAAATCCACAATTGATTGTAGAGAAGCCATTACACCCGGAAAAAGTCACTGTTTGGTGCGCATTGTGGTCTGGTGGTGTGATTGGGCCGTATTTTTTTGAGAACAACCATGGACGAACCGTTACCGTCAATTCTGAGCGCTATGGCCGCATGTTAACCGATTATTTTTTTACGAAAATCGAAGATTATGATCTTGACGATATGTGGTTCCAGCAGGATGGAGCAACCAGTCACGTAACACGAGCAAATCGAGATCTTTTGCAAGAGAAATTTCCTGGACGTTTGATTTCGCGATTGGCTGATGTCAATTGGCCTCCAAGATCCTGTGATTTAACGCCTTTGGATTTCTTTTTGTGGGGCTACGCGAAAGATCGTGTTTACGCAAACAATCCTCAAACTCTTGACGAATTGAAAACTAATATTCGTAAGGTAATGGCCGAGATACCGCCCGAAATGTGCCGAAAAGTCATTGAAAATTACCGCAAAAGAATCAAGGCCTGTAAGAAGTCCCGTGGAGGACATTTGAATGATATCTTGTTTAACTAAAAATGGCAAGGATCAATCTGTAAAATGAAATAAAAATTACAATACATTCCGAATATTTTGTGTGTTTTTTTTAAGTTTACTTTATCAAGCTTGAATTGGATAACCTTGTACTATTATGGATAGTTTAGTCAACTGGAAGATGTCGGAGGATAATTCTTTGGGAAAACCCAACAAAAAAACATGGCTTTAGAAACAAGAAATGAACCGACTGTGATATTTATAGAACTATTCTAGGTAATTCTCTGTTGATACCGGTTCTAAACTCACTGATTCAACAGAAACGCTTGGTGTCCTTGTAGACCAGCTGAAATGTAGAAGGATCTTTAGAAGAGCCAAGGAACCTAAAGCTACTGAGGACTGGCGCTGCTACATAGAAACCCTCAGAACTTGCAAAACGAATGAAGAAATGCTAAAACAAATGCCTGGAGACTATACTGTAGTAAAATACAAGAGTCCTCTGAGACATCTATGCTAAATAAAGAAATATCTCTAAATCCCACCACTCCTGGTTATCTCCAACAACCAGATGGTACTTTGACCGTCACTATAGTGCATAATCCTTGAAGCTACTAATCAAAGCTCCATTTCCAGGTAGCTGTGCCACAAAGGTCTAGGGACAACAGATTCGCAGGTCTTGTAATCCAGGTTATACGCAGGATAAAAGTCCTGTGGGCTATACATATCTTTAAGCCTATTGAGTCAGCAGGACTCGATGGCAGTATGCCCGCGGATGTCCAACAAACGACTGACTCAGCCTCACCCTGGCTGGAAGGTATCTTGAAGGACAGCCTAGAACTTTGTCACATTCCAAGTAATGAACCAAAGTAAGCGTAATATTTATACCTACGGCGGGAAAAAGCTCTCATTGCAGTCCCAGAGACCGTAGCCCTATAAAATTAAGCCGCGTCGCTACTACAAATTTTGGAAAGACAAATAGAAGAATACTCCGTGATAACTTGTCTTCATAGAGAAAAGAGAGACTTTCAACAACATCAGTCCAGAGGCGATCACGAAGTCACTTATCTCTCTGTACGTGGACGAGTAGACGAGTAGCGGCTGGGTAGACCAAATGGTAAGAAGCAGGGTCGTTACGGCCGACCGAAGTGGGACCACCAATAGCAGATTTGTGAGAAGTGGCACTTTACAAGGTGGGATATTATCCTCTCTTCCTTGGAACTTGGTACAACTTCAAGATGGTTACGTATGCGCATGAATGTAAATCCACAAAAACCTAAGTGGGTGCTTTTCTCTACGATTGGATTGACGTTCACTGATAAAACGAGGTATCTAAGTCTCAGTCTGCATAGCAAACTAAGCTGGAAATCTAACATATTACAAACAGTACAGAAAGCAACAATAGCGGTTGAATCCTCTAAAATGTCATTAAAAAGGAGGGGGTTTGATCCTCACATTGTACATTGGCTCTATATTTCTACTATTAGGCTTATTTTATTATATAGGGGTTGCTGATTGGTACCCAGCTTTAAATATTCTAACCAACCTAAAATCAAAGGTGAAGGTAAAGAGAACAGCTGACATGTGTATTTATGGGGCTGTTAGGAGCACATCCACTCAAGAACTAGAGATTCATTTTTATCTCACACCCTTAGATATTGTAGGTAAACAAATGGTAGCGAGCTACCATCTCAATTACCATCGACTATACCATCCCGACGCCACCTTTTGGTCAGATGTTTAGGACTAACTTCCACCATAGAGGAGTGGGTGAAAGAAGCATTTCTGAATATGGAAGGTGTTTCTTCACTAATGGATAAAGTATGGATGGGAAGGTTGCGGTTTTCTTTGATGAATTAAATGTAAATCTTATTTTTACCTTACTCAGAAGCCCTGGAAGCTGGCTAGGATTTAATGGACGAATCATTCAAATAGTGAAATAAATTCAATTCATTAAACATCAAAACTCTAACAGAAACATGAAGGGTTAGCACAGCTTACACAAAGAAGTGCAGTGAAATAAACACACAAGAAAATGATCCAGACAGTGAAACACACAAGAAAATGATCCAAATAATAATACAAGAAGGAAGACATCTCTCCATCTTGTGCATGCAGAAATTTGTACATATAAAACCGACCTGATAAACCCTCATATGGTTGGTAAACAATCAATATAGACTCTGTGCGTAATAATAATGGAGAAGACTCATCGACTAATCATCACACACCAGATAGTTCATAGAAGGACATTTCCACACACAAATATACACATTTGGACATCACCTGAAGTAGAATAACGAAGCAAATGTGATGACGTGATGACGAAACGTGATGACCAAGAATAAATTTCTCAAGTCATTACAAGATGTCAAGGCAACAA
Organism: Nephrotoma guestfalica; assembly: GCA_963691935.1. Taxonomy (NCBI): domain Eukaryota; kingdom Metazoa; phylum Arthropoda; class Insecta; order Diptera; family Tipulidae; genus Nephrotoma; species Nephrotoma guestfalica. The sequence continues at coordinate 101,266,715 of OY829913.1, forward strand.
GTTGTCTAGACATTTGCAGTGACCACCTACTGGTAAAATATCATAATTCAAAATTAAACCTGTCGCTGTAAAAGGCATCAAGACAAAACGGAAAAAATTAAACACCGACGCAGATTAAAAGATGCTGAGCACAAAAAACTCCTTCTGCGAAACCATTGAAGAATTCAGACGGAAACCCGCTGAGACAAAACATGCGCGTACTACCTACTTCAATCAATGCGTGTGCAATAATCATTAACGATTCTCAAGAAAGGTGACCTAAAAGGATGTATAAGTTGGCAGGATGTATATCCCTCGCGAAATTGAGAAACGAACAAGCTGGCTTCAGACCACGATGAAGTTACACCAATGTTATCATATTAAAACAAAACGCATATTTATTGAGCAGTCTAATGAATGGAATTCACTACTGCACCTACTCAAATCTAGCAAACAAAGTTGGCCTCAAAATAAATATCAGGAAAGCCAGACGATGATACGTTGGTTGTACTTTAGCGAAAACGAGTGGCACAGATGAAGTTATAAAGAGACAAATCAACAAAGCCAGAACAACATTGGTCATGTTACACAAAGCCTGGAACACATCTGTCCTATCCCGCAAACACCAAACTAAGAATGTTTAATTCGTATGTGAAATCAGTGTTGCTGTACGGTTGCGAAACTTGGAAGCGTACACATACGATCAACAATAAGACACAGGTGCTTATAAATAAATGCCCTAAGGAGAATAATGAGGTGCGTTTGGCCTCAGTAACTGGCCAAAATAACAAATATTGAGCTTCTTGAGATGGAATAACTACATTGAGGAAGTTGCAGAATTAAATGACAAGCAGGTCTCTGAAATGGAACCCACAAAAGAGGGATAGAAACAACTCGGAAAGTCGAAGCTCGAAATTAAAGCAATAGAACCCAACAGAGTTTGATGGTCCTGCCCAGTAGCACAGAGATGCTCCTAAATTAGAGATAATGGGAAAAAACTTTGCTTAAAATATCACGTGAGACTTCGATCATATTTTGGAATTTATTATAATTATCAATTTATTCCGTGCTAATGATGATGGACATTGTAAAGGAACTTTCAATAGGAACGCTCGAAATTTGTTTGGTTATACCAGCCTAGTTGTTAAATGTTGTTAAATCTGGTTATAGCGTTGGCTAGTCACAAGGAGTTGTATTCTTTATCGGCTGCCTTCCACCATTTAACCCTCCCAACATAGGCTCTGTTTACAACCGAATTTTTATCGTATAAACGATTTTAAGAATTATTAACTTTGCTCATTTAGCAGAAATTATAGACTGTGCTAGTTGAAAAAAGTGACAAGCTGGTGCTTGCTGGTGACAAGCACCAATTCAATGGTGCTAGTCTCAGTTCAAAGTTAGTCCCCATATTTTTGAGATATCGCTTTCGACATGTTTTGGCTCTGAGTCAAAAATTTGGCAAACTATACACTCATGGCTCTTGAACGATTAAGATTTTCGATATGCATTCTTCAGCAAAGTTGTTGCGCAAGTCAAGACAAACAACTTTGCCGAACATATCAAGACCAAAAAACCACATCCACCATATATGTGTGTTTTATTTAGGCCAAGGTTAGGTTAGGTTGGAGTGGCTGCTTCCGTACACTTAGACCAGTAGTGGCCCATTGTGATAGCACAGGAAATTATTTCCCCTTTACCCCTGTTCAAAACCATCCAGAGCTACGTACGTAGCGCAAAATATCTCGCACTCCACAGTCAGCGAGATCTGAAAGGCTGGCCATACTGTACACGCTCAAATACTTATGTCTTTTGTATGATAGTGCTGGACACGAGCATAGGAAGTTATCTAAAATCTCTTCCTCTTCTTCGTCCATGCAACTTCTACAAAGTCATTCGTCTGTAGACCCAGCCTTCTCGCATGTTCCCCAAAAAAAACAGGGTCTTGTCAGTTTGGCAAAAGCTTCTTACAGAAGACTCCGGCTCCCACCTTCCCATCTGGAGAAACATGGGTCCACCAGTGCGGACGACACTTAGGTCAAGCAGGACGCTCATTTCAAATAAGATACAGGGTGGGCCAAAAGTCACCATGGGCTTTAAAAATTTGATAACTTTTTCTAATATAAATAATTTTTTTTTCAGATTATATAAATAACACCTGGAGAATAAATAATGGAGAGATTCACAACTGAACAAAGAACCAGAATAATAGAATTTTATTATTTAAATTAGCGATCAATTATTTTAACGCAAAGAGCATATCGTCGCCATTTTAATGTCAGAATTTCGCCCTCTGAAGCAATGATTCGTTGCTTAGTTGATCGTCACCACCAACATGGCACCGTAAGAGATTTGGCTCGAACCGCTAGACCACGTTTAGTTCGCACTGTGGAAAATATTGAACGAGTAGAGCAAAGTATTAACGAAACTCCAGAAACATCTACCAGAAGTCGTTCTGCTCAACTAGGAAAGTCTCGTACGTCACTACGGCGCATCTAAAAAAAATGAGTTACTGTTATTCCCATATAAGGTGCAATTGGTCCAAGAGTTAAAACCAAGAGATCATCGGCAACATGTAAATGTTGCAGTTAAATTTCAACAGTTGGGCAGAAATGAAATCAACTTTATAGAAAATCTGATTATGAGTTATGAAGCTCATTTTAATTTTAATGGCTTTGTTAATAAGCAGAACTGCAGGTTCTGGGGTTCTGAAAATCCAAGTGCAATTCATCAATGCCAATTGCACTCCATTAAGTGTACAGTATGGTGTGGCATTAATCTGAAAATATCATTGGGCCTTACTTCTTCGAAAATGATGATGGAAGTGCTGAAACCGTAAATGAGGAGCGGTATCGGTTTATGATAGAACGTTTTTTACGTCCTGCTCTTGAAAACAGACCTGAGATGTGGTTTCAGCAGGATGAAGCCACTGCCCACACTGCCCGAGACACAAGGCAAGTTTTTGGAGAGCGAATAATTTCCAGAAATTCGGGAATTAATTTGCCAGCGCATTCGCCAGATTTGTCAGCACCCGACTATTTTGTTTGGCGTATTTGAAGGAGCGAGTATATGTGAACAAGCCCGAGACAATCCTTGAACTCAAGGCCAACAATGTTGCAGAAATTCGAACGCTACATCCACAAATTTTGAAAGATGTTATGGAAAATGCTCTAAGACGAGCCCATCATTGCGAAGCTGAAAACGGGGGTCATTTAAGTGACATTTTTTTCCATACTTAGTGTAAAAAAATTTCCATTTTGTATGTTTTATAATCTGAAAAAAATATATATAAACGAAAAAGTTATTAAATTTTTAAACCCCATGGTGACTTTTGGCCCGCCCTGTACAAAAAACACATTAATGACATAACCAAATTTAAAAAAAGTAGATAAAATCAAGTTTCGCACAACACATGAAAACTGAAAATCATAGGTACACTAAATTCAATAAAAATTTAACCATTTTGCACAGGATCAAAAGAGGTCGAAATTAGACAGGTTAGAAGATCTTGGTACAAATTTTGGTAACAATTTGACTCATGAGTCATAAAAATTGGTTCTTTGACATACACAGTGTATGATACACTGCAACGACAAATGCTCAACTACCGCTGCCGCATTCAGATTAAATTTCTGTTTCGGAAAGATCAAACCCAATTGCAGAATATTTACCACCAACATATCAACCATCAAATGTCACTGCGCTATGCAATCACATTGAAATCTCGCAAAATCGTTTGGATATTATGGTACGACGCCTGAAACTATCGCAGCGGCCATTTTTTTGTAAAAGGATTTAAAACTAGTGAACATTTTGGCTCCAAATGTTCGGATACATGGAGCAATAAATCGTCATCATCATTGTACGAATTTTTTCAAATCAATTGAGAATAACTCACTCGCTTTTTGCACAGATATCCGTCGATTGGTATCCAAGGCAGTTCTCCTTCACGTTACCAACTCAAAAAATTCCATTCCAATTGCACTCAGCACAAACGCAAAGGAAACTTATGATGCATCAATAAAAAAAATCATTGATTCGATTAAATACAATGACCATCAATGGAAAGTTTGTGCAGATTTAAAAGTGATAGCTCTTTTAAGAGGCATGCAATTGGGTTACACTAAAAACAGGTGTTTTATGTGCTTACGGAATACACGTTTTAAAGGCGACCAATACAATGAACGGAACTGCGCTTTGACTGACATCGTTGAGGCGCTCCACTTGCGCCAATTGAAAAATATTGCTACCACCACTTCATATCAAGCTTGGAATAGTTAAAATTTTTCTAAAAGCGCTGAATCCGTAGATTGAAATGCGTTCATCGAATTGCGTCGCATTTTTCTACGGTTACGTGGAATGAAAATAAAAGAAGGTTGTTGTTTGAATCTATTCGAATCTAAGTTTTGAGCAAATGACATTTTATTTCACATCTTGTTTTTTATTACAGGAATAATGCTCTCAGTCAAGGAGAGCTTGTGGCATGAAAACGTGTAAAAGAAGTTATTAAGAATGTTCTCGGAATTAATCGATCTGATGATTGGTGCAAATATATTGAAAATATGCTTACCGCTTTTCGGTGAGCGTTTTCACCAAATGACGGCAAGGCTCGAACATTGGTACAGTGGCAAAAAACTACATGCACTCTTGGGTCACATTTGTTGGAATTTGCAAGAGGAAGAAGATCCCGAAGGCAACCTTTGAAATGGGACTAGCACCATTGAATTCAACATACTTGAAATAGATTTACTCCCTGGGTTCCCAGTTTGTCACAAAAAAAAGTTTGCGATTCAAGCACGGTGTTTCGACATTGTCTACATTCTCTACATTGTCGACGCTATTTTCTAAATTTTCTACATACATTGTCTACACATGTAAAATATTAATTATATACGCGATATATACAACACTGGGTTCGATCCTAAAAGTAAATAATTTGTTAGAAATCTGGTGAGAAACCACACCTTTCGCCTAGGTAGTAACATAAACAAACAAAATAATTACGAAACATATTTTGTGATACTAAAAATGATTTACCAAAAGGTGTTAGCTGTATTATATAAAAGCGATAATAAATTAAGAATTTTATAACTTGTCACAATTTTATGGTTTCACCAAATTGTATCCTTTCCCAAATAATCGATTTACACACGTTGATTGGTATGCGATATATCTTCCGCATTTCTCTCAAATCAACCAATATTACGAAGTATTCTAACAAAAAAATAAATTAATAATTGATTAGTTCAGTTAAAAGATACGCACGTTTCGGAAAATCTCACACACATACCCACCCCCAAATCATTTTACGTATTTTTAAATTGATTTTACGTTCCTCAAAAGAAATAAAAATCCATAAACTGTTAAATTTATATATACACACGAGAGTGAAAAATTGATTTTCCATTAGAGGCGGAAGGAAAAAAATTGTAACAATTTCCCAAAAATATGAGCACAAAACTATCTCAAATCGTCATAATATTGTATACACATATATTACGAGAGACGAGTGTGAAGCAACATGAGTACCATACCAACCACACCGCATTTTCGTTGTATATATATTTCATGGAAATTATGTAGATTGTAAGATTGATGAGATGTGATTTTCCTTTCGAAAAAATTAAATTTTCTTTATTTTGTGTTATTTGTGTTTATTCGCTTGCTTCCATATCCAATATACTAGGTGCGCAACTAAATTTTCGGGTTTTATTGAACAGTGAAAAATGGATAATTTCAATAGAAATATAAAAAATGGTTTATTAAAAGAAATGGCCTTCGCTATCTACACATTTTGATATCTTTCTGCCAATAGATGAATACCACGACGATAAAACGACGCGTCTTTGGCCGAAACCATTCCGATCCAACCAATTTTGCACTTCTTCGAAAGTGGCCAAGTGTATGTAGTCCTGCCAAGCCATGCGCCATCGACCGGTAGCAGATCCCATCTCAGCGTTTTGATGGTGTTCTGGACAGTGTGAGTACGAAGGCATGGAGCGTCGTTGTTTTTCGAGCAATGCATGGTTCAGATTGATGAGTTGTTGTCGATAGCGTTGAGCATTGACAGTTTCGCCCTATTTCAGCAGATCATAGTACACGATTCTTTCTGATCCCACCAAACGCAGACCATTATCTTCTTTCCGAAGCGAGTTGGCCGAGTCGCCGATGTTGATGCTTTACCTTTCATTTTTTATGCAATTTTAAAAAACAATTTAGTAGACATAGATGTCTTTTAGTAGACAAAGATGTATATAACATTTTCCACAGTAAACGTGCGTGCGAAACTTACAGCTTCCCAACTTGCATCTAGTTGCTTCTTTATTTCCACTAAATTCAGGAAAATGATCAATACAATCATACTAAATACTCGAGATTGAACGAATTTCACTCTGTGTTCTTCTTGAATGAGATGGAAATCCGTTGGAGGACGCCCTCGTTTTCGTGAATTGGTGAAAGCATTCATCAGAAAGAGTGACGTAGCCGGAATTCTAACAAATCTAGTATGTCTTTCGCTGGTATGCTTTGTTTTTGCATCCGTAGTTGTTTTCAATCAATCCAACTTGCGCTGATCGCAAAATTACTTGCAATGGTCATTTATTGGATCTGATAAACGTCCTATAATATTGGATTAGTTGATCTAAAAAATCAACTCCTCCCATTCCGTTGTTATATAAATTTACAATTTCCGGTTGTGAAACGTCAACGTATCGCTTTAGGGATGCGCTCCATCTTCTTAGTGTTTATATCACATATAAACAAGTTAACAGGTTTGTTATCAAGCCCACAATAATTTTGTCATCCTTGCTGAAATAATTTGGCTTGTGAAATCGGTTAATTCGAGCGGTCCGAATGTTGAAAACACAACATGCAAAAAATCAGTCTGCTCCTGCCTGGTCTGTTGGTACTCGTATTTATGTATTTTTGTATTTTTTGTGTGTTTAAATTGCTTAGGCAGCAGTAAGTTTTATATAAAAAAAATTTTAATGTAATAAAACGTTAGAATTAGAAATAATTTACAACCGTATATAGTTCTCAATCTGATTATTTAAACCCCTCCAGTGGGAATATAAATAATCAATATTAAACAAAATCAGAGCAAAGGCCTGATTTTTTATTGGTCCTTCGAGCCGGATAGCAACTACAACAAGGATGGCGATATACGGAAAACCAAAACGTATTTGGAAGGTCGCATACAGAACTATACAAAGATTATGTGGTAATAGACGACCAAATTAGAGCAGCAACCCCGCCGCTAGAATCAACTCATTCGTATTGGGGTTCCAGAAGACAACTGGTGGAGAGGTACGTTCTATTCCTAGAGGATATGCATCAACGGTTTGATTTTAATATTCCAAAAAACAACGGAATGAACTCAAAATCAGGTGCCAATAATAAGTTAATTAAGAGTACTCATTAGACACCGCAGAGTGCTCAAAAGAATATTTGCAGCTAAAGACCAACCAGTTGCAAAAATACATGGATGTGATCGACCAGCTACACACAGAAATCATGGTAGAAAGCGACGAAGATGAACGAGGAACCTCGTATTTTAAAAAGGACTTCCATGGCACCTTGCAGGCCAAAGTGGAAGCCACGATTATCAGATTACAACAGCTCCACAGAGGAACATCGACAACAACAGGATGTCCAAAAACCAAATTACCGACATTGGACGTGCCAAATTTCGCTGAAGATTACAAAAATTGGAGTTCATTCAACGACATATTTACTGCAGCGCAACTTATCAGCCACCTAACAACAACAGGCACAAATTATGAAATGGCTTGGAACCTTCTACAATCGAGATACAACAACCTACGACTGCTGGCTGCCAAATATTTCAATTCATTGCTGTGACTTCCAACGATACAAGTTGCAACTACCGGGGCGTTACGAAATCTCCACGAATCCGCGAAGGAAATGTTACACAACATAGAGCGGCTAAATTTGAGTAATTTGTAACATTCTTCCAGATCATAAAAATAGATCCAGAATCTGCCAGGCTCTATAATCAACGGTATCAAATCCAAGGGAAATACCAAAAAAAATCAGAATATTTCGATTTTATGGAGAGAAGGTTCCAGTCACTAGAAGGAATGGGCAGCACAAAAACAGCCGCAACGCGAACATCTAACATAACACCATTCGTGCCGCCACGCTCAGCCCCCATTGTTGGATTAAAACGTGTAGAGAACGTCATGGATTAGAGCAATGCGAGCAATTCCGGAAAATGCCAACGTTAGACAGAGCAAGACTAGTAAATGAATGCAACCTTTGCGTACATTGCCTCGCACCACATAAAAGAGGCCATTGTAAATCTACAACATGTATGGTGTGCAATGGACACGCAGCGTCTTCGAGCAAGAGTATAAGTCAAACTCTTCTGACCAACCAACAAGGACCTGTGTTATTACCCACCTTAATCAAAGCAACTATATACAAGCAATAGACAGGTCGGTACTTTGGCCTTGATAGACTCAGGGTAGCAAGCCACCTTAATATCATCAAAGGCCGCTCATCTATTGAATGCAAACAAAATAAAAACCAACGTGAATATTGCTGGCATAGTTCGGAATAAGGCTGGCGTTTGCAGATACTCCATCAACATCAAGCTAAGCCCAATATTTTTTGGAAATTTTTGTATGCTTGTTCACCCTTTGGTATTCGACAAGCTCACTCAACAGATTTCCGAAACCAACATTGACAAAAGTAAATGGAAGCATCTGGAAGGAATACAATTAGCCGATCACCACTACAATCGCTCGGCACCAATCGACTTGGTAATTGGAGCGGATTACTAACCCGTTAATAATTACCGACAACATCATAAATGGCAACCATCATGAGCCCATGGCTCAAAACACCGAATTTTGATGAGTACCTCTGGGTGACAACAAAGGACATCCAAGAACAATTACAATTGTTCATTGAGAATGAAAATATTCCCGAAGAAAGAAATCTCATCGAAGAGGAGATAAAAATCGAAAAATTCTTTAAAGAAAATCTGGGGCGCAATCCAGATGGAAGGTGCACGGTGAGGATTCCTTTTAAATCAAGCCAGCACTACTTAGGTGAGTCAAGAAAAATGGCCGTAGGCGGATTGCTACAGCTCGAGAGAAAATTTACAAAGGATGCATCATTCAAGCAGATGTATCACCAGTTCATGCTGTAGTACCTGGATCTAAAGCACATGGATTTAGTCCGAGGGAAGCCTAAAGAAATCAATGTGAATCATGGGTATTACATACCACATCTTGGTGTGCTCAAGGAAGGCAGTACAACAACCAAACACCGAGTTGTGTTCAATGCTTCAGCGAAAACCACCACGGGAGTGTCATTAAATGATTTAATGATGACTGGCCTAACATCGCAGCAAGATCTTGCGGACATCTTGCTCCGATGGCGACGGCATAAAATCGTACTGACTGCAGATATCGCGAAAATGTACAGACAGGTATGGATTCATGAGGCAGATCGAGATTATCAGAAAATATTATGGAGAGACTATCCCGCTAAACCTATGGCCACCTACAAATTGAACACGGTTACCTATGGAACTACCGCAGCCAGTTTCCTAGCAGTACGAAGTTTGTTGCAACTGGCACAAGATGGTAGCAATACTTATCCAACAGCATCCTAGATCCTGTCGTCGGATATTACTCATTTTCAACTATAAAGGAATTAAGGGAACTCACGGAGGAAGGTGGTTTGAACCTGAGAAAATGAACTTCCAATTCCAAGGAAATTTTGGAACATATCCCAGGCGAATTACATCATAAAGGGAATGTACAAATCAAACTATACGACAGCGTAAAAACCTTTGGGATCGTGTATCATCCCTCTACAGATGCGTTTAAGTTCGATGTCTCAAGATTGCAACTATCACATGGTCAACAAACCAAGCGATCATTGTTGTCAGATTCATCCAAATTATTCGACCCGCAATAGCGTGGCTGTCACCAAAAACCATCACGGCCAAACTAATGATGCAAGAAGCATGGACAATTGGAATAGGATGGGATGATTGCCTACCAGCGACACTAAACGCTAGATGGATGAAGTACAACGAAGAAATGTCTATAATGAAGCAGATAGTATCCTCGGTGGATTAACACAACAACAGAATCATCAATTGAGCTGCATGGATTTTCCGACGCATCAGAGTCTGCGTATGCTGCGGTGGTATACTGTCAAACAACTGACCATATGGGCCACATTACAACACACCTACTCACAGCAAAGACACGAGTCGCTCCTATCAAAACTAAATTATCAAATCCACGTCTGGAGCTTAACGTCGCCTTGCTACTAGCAAAACTCATAAGCCATACTCAATGTGCCCTGAAACTCAGTGATATCAAAACTTACGCGTCACGTGGAACAACCCGTTTAGCTCTCGTTAACAGCAACTTATGGTGGAGGGGTTCAGATTTTCTTCATGAGGAATTACAATTGGATCTTGATGTACCCACACCAAACAACATTCCTAACGGCGTACATCTGGAGGAATTAAAAGAAAACTCAATAGTCAATCTGGCTGGTATAAAAGAAGTCAACCCGTTTTTACAATTATTTGAGCGGCATTCAAGGTTCAACAAACTGAAACGCATCGCCGCGTGTTGCAGAAGATTTATTTACCACAAACCGCCCACAATCAACAAAGTATACATTAGTCCCACCGATTATATAGCAATGGACAAGCGGCGTGACCACTTCGCATTATTAACCAGAGAAGATTTGCAACAATGTCAAGTCTTCAAGCCTGTTTACTACTTATGCGAGGTACCACAAATTATCAACCCTCCCGTCAAGCAAACGCAATGCGAGGAAGCGATACGACAACGAAACGAGGTCTAAATACCGTATGCAGCACAAGGGCAATAAACTCTACTAATCACTGGATTTAACTTCACGCCACCAACCAATCGATTTATGTGATACCCAATGAACTCGTAGTCGATGTCATATGTGGGTCTACGAGCCAATCTTATACGATTCTAGGCTTCGGCATAGTAGAACTCAAGGCCGGCTGTGTGCTCAGAGATTCCGATGTTGAAATAATTGCTGTAGTTATAACTAGACACAAGGTCAACGAAAATGTGCGCCATACCAATCAGCTAATGCATGGTGCCAACAACTTACGAACCTTTAGTGCGTTTGTCAAGAATAAGACAAGGGGAGATGACGAATTGAAGTTTTTAACCATTCCAGAAACATCAGGATTGGACAAACAATTAGAAACATTGAAAGATGCCGAGGACGTTACTTTTCATCTTCAAAACGTTCATCAGATTCACCATTACGCGATAATCTACACCTTATTTTGGAGCGTCGTAGTAATAGGAGTCATTTGGTTTGTAAACAAATTAAGGGGGAAATGTATCGCTGCTCACAGGCTCCCGTCTCCACTAGCGCAACCAGAAGGAACCAGCGATTAGCGGATGTGCGACATCATTAAAGCCCGGGAATATGTTGAAAACACAACATGCAAAACATCAGTCTGCTTCACATCCGGAAACCGTACGCTACCAGAAATAACTTAATTTTAATATAAACACTGTTGGCACTCATATTTACGTATTTTTGTATTTCTTTGTGTGTGTGTTTAAATTGCTTAGGCAGCAGTAACTTTTTATAAAAAAGAATTTTAATGATTATTAAATCTGGTTGGTTGGAAGAGTTTAACTCCAGTGGTAATTTAAATAATCAATATTAAACAAAATCAGAGCAGGTCTTTGCCTGATTTTTCACCCAGTAAATTGTAAGTCATATAAAAATTATCGAAACACAGTTTGTGTCCCGGCACTTCAATTCTTTGAATTAAATGGAGAACGATTGCTGCACCAAACCCAAATGTGTCCATTGTTGATGGAAATCAGAAATTTCAGGTCTTGAGCCATGATAAATAATAAAATCAAACCGTTACCCTGGTTTTCCGCATAGAACAAACAATTTCAAGCCCCAAGATGTTGATGGTTTACTTTTCATATATTGCTTCGCGGATAATGTACGTTTAAATGGAATCATTTGTTCGTCGATGCAAAGGTTCACCTCGAAGGGAATCTCTAAACAGAATTAAGTATGGGACGTACCTATGGACGTACCTTATAAAAACGTCTTCATTATCTTTTGGAATGCCCAAATAGTTGGTGACATGAAAATTAGTCCGCAATTGAAAAAATCGGTCCCTGGTCATAGTTTGCATAACGTGCACGATTTCTGTAAGATTGCTCCAGTACATTCTGGTTTGAAGAAATTTTGTACATCCGATGAATATATGAACTCCGATAAATCTTTTAATTTCATGTAAATTCGCCAATTTAAAAGTTTGGGCATTTTGGAGCCCATTTATATTTTTGTAAAGTTTACCATAGTTTCCAATAATTCCCCAGTAAAATATTTTATGAAATACTGACCTGAGTGGGTCGATTCTGGTGTCTTTAGGAAATAGGAGGTTTTTTTACCTATTTAAGAAAATGTTTTGATAACTTTCCGTATACAAGTAGGTGCAGAAAAATAAACGTTAAAACTGCGATAAATAGGAAAGAAAGTAATTCCTATAAGACACACAAGAATACGCTTAGGAATAAAACACCAAACTGCTATACAAATTTAAAATTCTTTCCTATTTCCTATTCCTATAGGAAAACCAGAATCGGTCTACTATAGTTTCTTCAAAAGGTTCTGTTTCCTCAGGCATTTGGGATTTGATTTCGGTTGCACCAAATTCGCTTTTTCCATTTTATTCGAGTTCGATCAGTTATATTTGTAAAATAATCTGGAGCATTTTGCATCCCATCTATAATTTCGAAATCAATATTTTCTAAAACTGTTACAGTTCGTTTCATACTCCAGCAATAACAATTGCAGCCACTGTTTTCGGATCGGTGATCCCGTTTTCGTCATCTTCACCAAACGCCTGTTCTACTTAGATTCTTGTTGCACGTTTTTTATTGGTACTTGTATTGCTACAAAGCTCCGGAATATTATTGTAATCCCAAAAACAGATTGGTTCAGCTTGCCCCTCCTCCGCATCATTACGAGCCATCTGTATTCAAATGCAGAGTTTAATAGTGATAGCCATCAATTAAAAATAAACGCAATACGAAAAAATCGTTTCTATACAATGTAAAGGGTGATCCAATAGGAGGTACTTTTTCCAATTGGGATTCTCATTGGGATTCATGCGTCACAACTCTCATGTTTATATGACATTTGTGTTTAGTATTCATTGAAATTTCACCATGAATAAACTTACGCGAGAACAACGTTTACAAATTGTGGAAATTTATTTCAAAAATCAGGGCTCATCGACTAGAGTGCGTACAAGTCGATCTTTTGTGAATCGCTGCTGTAGCTGAAATTGTACGTGAAGACCGCAATCAATCAATTCGTCGCGGTTCTCAAGCTCTGGGTCTCTCGTATGGAACATTGTGGCGTATTTTAAAGGCATACAAAATACAGCTTGTTGAAGAATTAAAGCCGGTTGACCTTCCTTTACGTCAACGATTTGGTTTATGGGCGTTGGAACAGAAACGGACCCTGAATTAGCCTCCAAGATCTTGTGATCTAACGCCGTTAGATTAGTTTTTATGGGGGAATCTGAAATCACTTATTTATATCGATAAACCACAATTGATTCCTGCATTAGAAGCGAACATAACACGCGTAATTAACGAAATATTGGCCGAAATGCTCGAAAGAGTGCTCGAAAATTGGACCCATAGGATGAATCATCTAGGAGTCAGTCGCGAACAACATTTAAAAGAAACTATTTTCAAACATTAAATGTCATTTCAAACATTAAATGTCAATTTCAAACATGAAATGTCATTTTACTGCGTTTTATTTCAACAAAAAAACTTCCGAAAGCTCTTATTGGATCACTCTTTACACGAGGGTGTACATAACCGTATTTGTACATCTATACATGTACATCATACAAGGCCGTAGTGAGAAGTCTGGTAAAATTGCAATAGAGAGCGCCACAATCGCAAATCCCAGAATGTCATGTGTCAATACCATATGTCACTAGACCAAATTAAAATTTTCATACAGATCTATCATTTAGTTCAGTTTTGACAGCAAACAGTTTGACATTGAAAACAGACAATCCATTGCTTTGTTGCAAACATGGAAAAAAGTGAATGGTTTGCATGTAAAAACCATTACGCAAACCGAAACAAAGCTTGATAAATATTATGAGGACTCTTCACCATCGATTAAAATGATTCACAAGTGATTTACTGGTTTTCGTTTTGGTCGTACAAACACAACTGATGCCGAGCGTTCAGGACGTCCAAATGAAGTCACCACACCAAAAATGGTTGACAAAATTCATGATACGGTATTGCAAGACCGCAGTGTGAAAGTGCGCGAGATAGCTGAGATAGTAGGCATCTCAGATGAACGTGTGCGCAGTATATTACACGAACATTTGAATATGAAAAGGCTATCCGCACGTTGGTTTGACGGCAGGTTTGACGCTGTTCAAGCGAAATAAAAGAGTTTTTGCATCGTTTCATAACTATGGATGAAACATGGATTCATCACTATACACAGGAGACCAAAGAACATTCTAAACTGTGGATTTCTACTGTCGAATGTGCGCCGAAGAAGGCTAAGACGGTTTTATAGGCCAACAAGGTCATGACCACAGTTTTTTGGGATGCACGCGGAATAATCCACATCGATTACCTTGAAAAGAGAAGCACAGTCAACGGCGAATATTGCTGCAGCTTATTGGACCGTTTCAACGACGTTTTGAAAGAAAAACGACCGCAGTTCAAGCATGTGAACTTATCCCAGTTTTTCATCCCAGGAATTTTTTTTATTATTATTTATACGAAACTATTCTATTCCATCCCAGTTTTTTCATTTTTCCATTCCAGTTTTTTTTCGTTTATTTATTGTTCATGTAAAACAAATTCATCCTTGGAAATAATGAATTGACGTATGTTAGGATTGGAACAATCTTCCAGCTTCGATATGGTCCCATAAAAATTTCTATGAAAATCATCTATAACTTCCAAACCATTCCTTGGCCGAAAATAGCGATTGATCTTTTCAGATGGTACGCAATTTAGTGATTGCTGCCCAAGTGGCCAGCACTTAAGTTAAATAAAAATTTGTATCTCTTAAGAACATTCGTGCCGGAAATTATTTCTAAAGTTTTGAGTTGGTAATGATAAGGGCAAACTATGGTGAGCATCCCAGTGCCAGCCGTATGTTAGGATTGGCACAATCTTCCAGCTTCGATATGGTCCCATAAAAATTTATATGAAAATCGTCTATAACTTCCAAACCCTTCTTGGGCCGGAAATATTGATTGATGTTTTGAAACGGTACGTAATTAAGTGATTGCTGACCAAGTTGCCAGCACCAGCCGTATGTTCAAATTTCAGTAAATGGCCAAGTTCCAAAATATCAGGTTAAGTTAAATAAAAGTTTGTATCTCTTAAGAACATTCGTGGCCGGAAATGATTTCTTAGTTTTTGAGTTGGTAATGATAAAGGAAAACTATGGTGAGCACCCCAGTGTCAGTCGTATGTTAGGATTGGCACAATCTTCCAGCTTCGATATGGCCCCATATACATTTATATGAAACTCGTCTATAACTTCCAAACCCTTCTTGGGCCGGAAATAGTGATTAATGTTTTGAGATGGTACGCAATTAAGTGATTCCTGCCCAAGTGGCCAGCACCAGCCGTATGTTCAAATTTGAGTAAATGGCCAAGTTCCAAAATCTCAAGTTAAGTTAAATAAAAATTTGTATCTCTTAAGAACATTCGTGACCGGAAATGATTTCTTAAGTTTTGAGTTGGTAATGATAAGAGAAATCTATGATGAGCACCCTAGTGTCAGCCGTATGTTAGGATTGGCACAATCTTCCTAAAAATAAAGGATTTCCACTACTAAAAACACGTGATTGTTCCTTTTATTGAATACTTATCTCATTTTTGTAGTTATATGGGATTTAATTGTAATAGAATGATGAAAAAGAGATAAAAAAAACTGAAACAAACATGCAATAGAGGAGAAAATATAGTTCGTGAATACTACGTCTCTTTCAAAAATTTGTACATACTCATGTACAACAGGTCTGAATGGGATAAACTAATCTTCACCGGTGGATTTTAATGGTCTATGTTCGTCGTGGGTCTCCTCAAGCAAATGACGTGCTAGAAAAGTAAAGCTTCCTGCAAATGCTGTTTGTTATCCACGCTATGAACAAAACTTCTGACATAAATGACAACTAGATGTGTCGCTAGCACCATCTATGTGTGAAACCCGGAAATTTCGTTGCGCACCTGATATATATCTAGATACATATGGCACATAAATTATATAATATAGTGACTGATTGATTTTTTGACTTCCACCATCCACATGAAAATCATGTAATGGGAACGTAGAAAATTCTTTTATGATATCTTTACACATAGTGCTGCGTTATAAAGAGGTGAAAATCCTGAATATATATCTTAGTACAAATTGTATTAGGCAAACACGAAGATTTATAAATTGATATGTTGTTAAAAGCCAAACCACACGAAATGGAAAACTAATTAAGTGATTGAAAATGCTTTTACTATATTTCCACAATTTTATTTTGTTCCGAGTGATTCATTTGAAATAAATTGATTGATTCCATACATATTCTTCAATCAACAGTAAACCAATACATATACATATAGATATATATAGACTAAAGTTTTGTGTTAATATTCCAAAATGAAGAAAGCAGAAAAACTATTTTATGTGCAAAATAAAAACAAAATAAAAAAAATTATTTATCTGATTTTTTAACTCCCTAAAGAAATCATACCCCAATTTGCCGCCCGTATAAACAATTCACTATGTATCGAGGAGAAATAAACCTTGCCTTTTGTTTTCTTATCTAATGTTACATTGTTATGCCATCATCATCATCATCATCATCGACATCATCTTTGTTTAGAATTTCAGATTGTTGTTCAATTTATTAACAGAAAAAAAAAATGGAAAAATTATTATTATTTTCCTACTGTATACGTACGTAATTGTGTACTGTGTGCTTTCTTTTTCATCTTTCAACTTAGTAGAATTTTATTCGCATTGTGTTTGTCTGCTTCGTGTTGTTTATGTGGGTGTGTTTAGGGGATGAACTTTTATTTATTTTGTGAGTAATATAAGAATTTTACTGATAATAAAAGAATTGTCTGATACGAATCTGTTACAACAAGCACAATACGTAAGGATAAAAACACTGGTATCGATGAAATCGTATACAATATTTTGCTATTGGGTTTGCTGTAAACTTGATAAGCTTTTTTATTCGTATACCGAACATTGTTTTTCACAGTTTTTTTTGTAACAACGGTTTGTACACAGGAATTCTATTTATATTTTACAATAATTTATTTAGTATATCGTCGTATATTTAGAGCTTTAGATACAGCCATTAAAATTTAGGTGACAAAACCAATTTAGGTAACAATCGCATAGTAAAGTAAGAGATAAGCAAATTTTCGTACATTTAAAAGATTAAAATGCTATGCCAGCCTGAAGAATTTAATGTCCTTTAATCTGATTTAAATATTGAAATGAAACCTGCTTGGACGCTGACTATGGATCATTTTAAAATATTAGTGATTTATAGAGGGGGGTACTCGGTAGACAGAGACAAATTTTTACGTCTACGTACACAGTCACGGTTCATAAATTGCACTCAGAAAAATCTTCAATTAAAAGGAAGAAATCCTGTTCTGCTTCGAAGAATGAAGCTTAGAAGAAAAATGCTTAGAAGAATGATACCGGCCTACTTTTGGAATGAGAAATTTAGTTCGTTGTGATGTAAGTGCAATCGATCTAGACGCAATTCCCAACGATGAAGGAGTACCTTCTCTTCTTCCATCCTCCGAAACAAATATACAGAGAGGTACATGATGCACTGAAGGTGTTACAATAAGCCAGGGATTTTGGAAGCTCCTTTGTGTTGGTTATGTGAAAGCTCTCAGAAAGCTGAACATTTGTTGCAGGATTCGCAAAATAATTGATACTACAATCATCGACGCGTTCTCCATATTAATAAGCAACATTCAACCGTGCGTCATTCAATTAATAAACGATATTTAATAACCGACATCGACTTTCATAATTAACCACACACGAGCGACACTCATGAATTGGACACACACTGGTGGTAATTGGTAATAAATCCACTAAATTTGATTTTTCATTTTTTGGAAATAAAAATGTGAAAAAAAATACGCTCACTTGCGTCTGTCATTCATGTCATAAAGTGAACAAGTGAACAACATGCGTAACAAAATCATTTTTGCAATTAAAATTAAATTCGGTGGTTTAAAGTAAATAAAAATGCACAAATTTTACAAATTCTTGTCTATGAAAAAGTTCGTTTTGAGATATTTGGAAAATACAAAGACTAACATTGCTCTCGCAGTGCAAAACTTAATCTGCAGACTCATTATCATTTCGCCTGATTTGGTTGCAAGTCTTGTACACTATTATGTGTTCCGGAAGGCGCGCTCAACTGCTGGTGTTATATTCAGCTTGTTACGTTGGTGCTATATTCAGGACGTGGAAAGGAGCCGTAAAAGTTACTGCGCCGTGCGCCTTGTAATGTGTCTTGCTATAGCAATAATTGCAAACCATTTTAACAACTGCAAATTTTACAGTACAACATGAATGAAAAGTGTAAGGAGTACAGACAGGCCACGGACACTCTCGATCCTACATCTATCGCTTTGAATACGCTGATTCACTGAATTGTTCATTGTGTGAAGATGTTGAACACGTTAAACAACAGATAATATCATCGAATGGCTGGCAGCATCCCCAAAACTCAGAAGGCTGTTGCAAATGTGGTAGCACCAACTATGAAGGGTAAGGTGTTACGGCGATTAGAATGCCATTTCAACTCGACTTTCTTTTACCTCGTCAATTTAAAATACACTACACTGACTTGTATGAAAAAGATCACTTATTCAGAACTTGGCAAAAATAATTTTTTTTTAAATCCAAGAGTCAGTTACGCTTAAATTTGAAAAATTTCTAAAACCAACAGGGAAAACTCTTTATTGACCACTTAATCTTTGCATTTATTATAATCTTTGGATCTGTTTGGGTTTTGAATATTCTATAAAACCCCTTATTAAAGCTGCCACTTTCGGAACATTGGTTTAATTCAAATTTCACTCAGATCTTCCAATTTATGCGAAGGATAAATATGAAGTTTTATCAATAATAGTTCATTTGTCTAGGCTTTACATACTATATGTCGGCTTTAGGTAAAAAAATAATTTCTTTACAAAATTCACGGAACACCTATTTCCGCAAAATTTTCCTAGGATTACTCAACTTCAGTTTTGGTTTGTCGATTTTCGCCAAATTTAATTAGGACTTTCAAAATTATGGAAATGAACCTACTCCTGATACAGTTATTTGTTTCCCTATTTTTTCGATGACATGTTTTATCTTTAAGCCCCTAAGCAGGTTGTCATTCTTAATATACCATGGGACATTGGCAATCCCATGCAGCACTTTATTTTGCAAGCATTGAGTGAAAATTCGTCTTCCTTTACGTATTTTATGTTTCACTCAATTACTAAAACATTTTCCTCCGCA
The DNA here is from genome assembly GCA_963691935.1 of Nephrotoma guestfalica. NCBI lineage: Eukaryota > Metazoa > Arthropoda > Insecta > Diptera > Tipulidae > Nephrotoma > Nephrotoma guestfalica. Next base: position 101,286,323 of record OY829913.1, read on the forward strand.
GCGATTTTCATAGAGATTACCTAAAATTTCGGCTACTCTAATCGTAGCTTTACCTCTAAAAGTAAATATTTTGTTGAAAATATGAAAGTGTGAAGTATGTGTATGAAGATGTTGCATCTTGTTTGGTCATATTGAGTGATGTTGCACCAAGTTGCTTATATGTCTAGGGTTTTGGAAGCGGCTCGAACTGCTTTTCATGAAAATTGCTAAAAAGAGGTTTTCGAGTGTTAGAAATGGATTGCGATGGGTCTTGGTTTCAGGAAAATTAATTTAGGAGGCTCCCCTGGGGGGCCCGTCTTTCTTTCTCCTTTTTCCTCAGTTCAAATAACTTTGATGAAAATTGCTGAGTGGGTTTTCCGAGTACTACGAGTCGATTGTTATGGATCCTGATTTTGTAGAAATTGGTTTAGGGGTCATCCAGTGGGGCCCACGTCCCGTTTCTTAATCTCATTTCGGTGGGGGGAAGGGGTTATTTGCCAGGAACCGATTATGATTGGATCAGATTTCTGGAAAAATCGTTCAGAGGATCAAATAGTTGGCGCTGACCCCTTTCTTTAATTTTTTTCGGCTTCCAAGGTTTTAATAAAACTTGGTGAGTGAGGGTTTTTTAGTATTAGGAATCGATTGTTCAGAAGGTCGTCAAATGGGCCCGGTCCTTATCTCTAATTTTTGTTTCTTTCTCACACGATTTTTATAAAAATTGCTTGAGGAGCCGTTTTTGATTATCAAAAACTGAATCTGATGTGTCTCAATTCGGGAAAATTCATTTAGGGAGTCATTCGGTAGAAGTCGGGACGCTTGGACCCTTCTTTTAACATTTTATTTGGCTTGGACGTTTTTGATCAAAGTTAGAGGCACAGGGTTTTCGAATAAAAGGAATTCTGATTTCTAGATAATTCATTTTGGGTTCCCCGGATAGGTCGACATCGCCTGATGTTGCACCATGTTGCGTCATTTTGCCCCATGTTGCACCATGCTGCATCATGTTTAGTCATATTGCACCATGTCGCGTGATGTTATACCATGTTGTTTGATGTTGCTTTTTGTTGAGGGTATTGTGTGATATTCCACTATGTTGCGTGGAAATTTGGCCTAATGGGAGTTGGCTTGGGCCTTATTTTAACATTTTATTTGGTTTACATGATTTTTGGTCAAATTTTACGAGGCAGGATTTTCAAATGTAAGGAAATGATTGCAAGGAGTTCTGATTTCTGGATAATTAATTTTGGAATTCTCCAGATGGGCCGATGCACTTTTTTGCATGATGTTGACCAATGTTGCATGATGTGGCACCGAATTGTTTGTTGTTGCATCGGGTTGTGTTATATTGCATCATACCGCGTGATGTTGCACTATGTTGCTTAATGTTGCATCATGTTTAGAGATGCTGCTAACTTGCAAATACCAAGAAATCAAATGCTAGAAATCGATTTCGATGGGTGGAAATTTCGTTTAGGAGGTACTTCGGTGGAGCCCGAGACCCTTTTTAAAAAAATTTTCGACACGCACTATTTTGATAAAAAATACAGTGATAAAAGTTTTCTAATGACAGGAAGGGATTGTGATGAGTGCTTAAATTTGGGAAAATTTCCTTACAGTTTTTCAAAAAATGGGTGAGATGGATTTTGGAAAAAAAAATGAGGGCTGATATTTTCGCATATTAGAGTGGCTCATGATTTTTGGAAATTTGTATACAGGTACTTCGGTTTAGCCCCTATCATGTGTCTTGTTCCACAATATGTCCATTATATCATCTCAATTAAAGGGGATGGAGCTCAGAATTTTAATGAAAATGGGAATCTAATATAAATTTTGGACATGGCTCTGGAAAATTTTCATTTTAAATGTACCTAATCTAAATATAGGATAGGATTCCAAAATAAGTTCCCGAACGAAGACTTTTCTCAAACGAATAGTATGGAACTCGGTTGGTACTATAAAAATATTCAATTTGATTGAAACAAACCCGCGGGTTCCTAAACTTGAATAGAGCTAAGCCGTTGTTCAACCAAGTGGGGCGTAAACATTTTTTTCCTTAAGATGGCTGGTCGTTAGACCCTGAACAAATGCGTGGATATACGCAGGACGTGAAAACGCAGTCAGAGTGAAAGCTGCTAACTGATGCCACCTAAGTGCTAGATACCAAGGAGGCTGCTAGATGCTAGGGTTGCACAAATCGCTAATAAGGAGTAGCGAGACCCTGATAGTCAAAATAGCCAAAATATTGAACGACCCGAGTTCAAGGAGAAAAAATTAAATTAAATTAAAACGAACTGAAATTCCATATTTTTATGGAGAACCGCTCAAATGGGCAGCCTTCTACGATCTATTTAGAAGGATGGTTTATGATAATAAGGAGGTCAATGAAACCATTAATAATCTATTAATTAATCAATTAAAAACTACGGTGTTAGGAAGTGCTTATAAATCACCTTGAGAAAAAGGGGAAAAATTACCAAGATGCCTGGAAGCTGTTGGTAAACAGGTATCTGAAAAAGAGACATCTGGCAACAACTCGTGTCAACTGCATTCTGAACTTTCCTACAATGCAATCGGAATCAGCGCTGATAATTAGCTTGCAGCTTTAATTAGATTGCTGCATGATACTTTAACAGAAAGAATGCATGTAATTAAAAATTTGGAAGTGCCTACTCTTTCTTGTAATTAAATGATTATTCCAATTATCATGAAAAAACTTAGTATCGAGACGTTGAGGGTATATGAAATGGCCATTGCAGATCCTCGAGAGATGCCAACAATAGAGGGATCCCTAGCGTTTTTAGATTTCAAGCTTTAGAACCCACTAAATCAAAATGCATAATTCGCAGTGCTAAGGCAGCCCCTTCGCATGCAAAAAAGTCGACATATGCCACAAACAGCTTTAAGAAACTGCGCGTTGTGTAAACGGGCACACGATTTAAAAATCAGCACGCACTCTCAACAAATGCCTACTTTAGAGCGATCCAAAATCATTGCTCAAAATCAGCTCTGCATCAAGTGTTTCAAGGACAAACACTTTCCCTGTGTAACGGGAATCACAACACATTACTGTAGTCCAACAATCAACCACAACAAACAATGCTCACCGCGAAGATTGAGGATCATCCAAAAATTGAGACCCTAAAACTCTCCATGGAAATAGAAGCTCCAGTGTTGCCGCGTATAACACGCTCGCTGCCTGAAAAAAATTTCGACGGTAGACAGTGGAATTATCTAAACAAACAAATCAACATCTTATTGGGTGCCGATTACTATCCAAATAGGAAGAACCAGTCACACAACAGACCGAGCTACCTTGGCAGACATCGATAAATAAATTAAAGAAGTTTTGGGAAATAGAAGAAACACAACCCAAGAAGTTTATGACAAAATAGGAAAAGGTTTGTGAAGAACGTTATCAGCAGAATTATCGCCTTTTAAACAAAACGTACCATCACTCGGATTATCTAAGCAGAGAGGCTTGGCTACAGATTCATTCAACTTGAACGATGTATTCCAATGGACAGTGAATTTTGGAAAGAATATAGGCGGTGTATAGAAGAGTACTGCAATCAGGGACCTTTGATAGAGAGTATGGAACAGAACAGCAACGACTATTACATTCCTGATCACGCAGGGTTAAAAACAACTAGTACTACAATAAAACTAAGAGTAGTTTTTGACGCATCCGAAAAGACGAGTAACAATACCAGTTTAAAGCAAATACAGCTCGTGGGTCCCAAATTACAAGAGGGTCTGATGTTGATTCTGCTACGATGGAGAAAATACAACGTTGCATTTACAGTGGACATAGAAAACATGTACCGACAAATAAAGGTACATTCAGATGATCAACAATTCCAAAAATACTATGAACATCCCCCGACAGAGTGATAAAATCATACAAGTTAACAATCGTAACGTTTGGGATGGCATCTGCACCTTATCTAGCCACCAAGATATTGCAGCATCTGGCTATCGATGAAAGAAAAAAATTCCCAATTGTGGCAAAACAGGAAGCGCAAACCCAACTGATCAGCTTACTACGAACCGGAGGTTTCAACCTAAGAAAATGGCCTTCTAATTACCCCTACTCGTAGAAGGTGTCAATCTAGAATTAAGAGCATTCGAGCCAATCATATTAACATTGGAGCAGAAAAAACATTAGACTCCAAATTAGTCCAGGCACTGATACGTTTAAATTCAAGGTGAACCTCAACAATAACGATGAAAGAATGACCAAACGAAAAATGTTCAACCAAACGTTCTCCAAATATGATACAATACAAACTCGATATGCAAGCTGAATGAGTCTCTGGCATACACTAGGATCAAAGGTTACCACAAGACATCGAAAGAAAATGTCAGCAATATTATGTGTCCCTCCCGAAAATAGAAGAGTAAAAAATTCCAAGATGAATTAGTTTTGAATTAAGAATACAGGAAGAACTGCACGGATTTGGGATGATTCCGAAGTAGCTTACACAGCAGTAATATACTTCTATGATAGGTCAAAAAATAAATAAAGTAACATTGTTGACATCAAAAACAAGAGTAGCACCGAAATCCGCCAAGTTAAACTTACTAAAATTAGAGCTATGTGGCGCCACTCTAATAGCGAAATAAATGGATACATGGATAATTCCAACATATTTCTGGTCAGATTCAATGATAGTTAGTTAGTTCCCCTTAGTTCCCCTAAGTTAGGGGAAAAACAAGCCCCACAAATTTAAAACATTTGTGGTAAATCGAATCTCAGATATCCAAAAAGTAAGCACGCCATCTCAGTGGTTCTACATTAAATTTCTTGACAACCCAGCAGTGTGTTTCAAATCACATCAGAAGACACATCTATCCAGTTACAACAAAATGTATGCGTAGTAGGAACTACAACGGCGACAGTTGAACGCATATTCGACCAACTGTATCTGAAATGTCCAGATTTTAGCACCATAAAAAGAATTGTGGTCAACAACTGAAGAGAAAATAACACCTACGACAAGAGGAAAAATGTGTACGCTCATTTTAATCCAACAAGCGCAAAGAACACTTCATGAATGAAATACGCAATCTCACAAATCAAAAGGACGCAAATAACGCAAATAAGAGCAAGATCAAAACATTAACTTCATTTTTAAGAGCTGATGTTTTACGAGAGGGTGGACGAGCTCAAAATACGTCTACCTGGTCATGCCATAAAAACATCCAATAGCTAATTTAATGATCAAAAAAGTACATGAACAAACGATGCTTGGACTTTGGCTCAGGCTCATCTCCACACCAAATACTGGATTATACACGGTCTAAATTTAACACGACATTTCATATCAAGTGTGGAATACAGCTTATGTATCACACCTGGAAGATCATTTCTGACAACCGGAATCGATTATGCAGGTCCACTGCTTATTCGTACAACTAAACGTAAAGATCACAGAGCACACAAAGGTTATTTAGAAATTTTTGTTTGCAGAACTATACACATAGAGCCAGTCAGTGATCTGACCACCAAATATTCACTAATTTGGATGGCGCCAAAAAACAACTTGAACGGAAATTGGCTGCACTGCTCCGTGAATCATTTGAGTAAATTGTCCTACTATTGACAAACGATGGAACAACATGACATTTTATACCTCCACTTTCACCCCATTTTGGAGGACTTTTTGAGACGATAGGAAAATCCGTAAAAAAACATAAAATTAAGGTCATTGGAGCCAATAACACACCACCAACAACTTTGGCATCAATAACAACCCCTCAGCCTAGGGTACTCAAAGGGCTTCGGCTGTCTCTGTGTACACCTAGGTAACACCAAGGTAGCCGCGTCCTCGTCGCGGGGGGCGGGTGCTGCTTCGACAGTAGCAAAGTGCTACCGGGGACCAAATGCCAGTGGTATAAATTGGCTAAAACAAACAATGAATACAACAAATACGGAATGTAATACCCCAGGTGGTACAGCAGCAGAGATGCTGCCAAATCCACACTCTTCGGAGGCAGGCCCAACAGATTCTGGGGTGGGCCAATCATTGTTTAACCCATTTGGACGAAGTTCCAAATTATCAAGATCACCAAGATCTTCAACTGGAAATATATTTCAGTACGAGAAGGAAAATGCCGAACTCCGTGAACAACTAAGAGAAATAAAAGAATTTACCGCTAAATTGAAAGAAGAATTTACAATTTTAAAGAAAGAAAATGAAGAACTCAAAAAAGCAGTTGAAACACGTCGATGATGGCATTAATTCATTCCATACGGATGAAGAAGAATTAGAAAGAGAAACAAATTGGATGTTGAACCGGAATAAAAGACCAAGTAAGAAAAGGAAAGCGCAACACTCACCAGAAATGGCGGAGACTTTACCATCAACTTCAAAAGAGGTTGCCAGAAATCAGTTAATCATCAAGAAACAACCAGCTCTAGAACAACAACCAGCTAAACCGAAAGAAAAATCACCTCCACCAATAAATGTCGTCGGGATATCAAATTTCTCCACTATACAATCGATTATGAAATCGATTACGATAGCCGAGTACAAACTCGTATCTCTAAACAACGGCGTCTGGAAAATTAATGTTGTAGACTCTGAAACTTATAGCTTAATTCCGAGGGGCATCAGTGGTTTACCTATGAGGATAAGAATGATCGCCCAATTAAAGTTATGGCTAGAGGTCTTCATCCAACCTGTGCAAACGAGGAAATTATTGAGGATCTCAAGCAAAAGGGTTATCAAATAGAAAATGCCGTAAACATAATTAAGAAAGAAAAAATCGAAACTGAACAAGGAGTTCAAGTTAACAAAAGAGGGCTTCCACTATTTATGCTCACTTTTAATAACAAACAAAAAGTGGAAGATGTGTATAATATCAAGGCAATACTTAGCATGAGAGTTAAAATAGAGCCATTGAAAAAGAATAACGGATTAATACCGCAGTGCAAAAAATGTCAAGGTTTTAATCATACGCAGAAATATTGCCAAAGAGAAATTAGATGCGTGAAATGTGCAGGAAAGCATCATGCCCAGGTATGCCCGGTTAGTAAAAATATTGCTGCAAAATGTGTCAATTGCAATAAGTCACATCCCGCAAACTACCGGGGATGTGAAATAGCTAAGGAGCTACAACGAATAAGAAATAAAACGCGAAAACAAAGTCCAGGAGTATCGGTAAAAAATTATCAAACTTCCACCAAAGAGGAACCTAAACCTCATGCTAGTAAAACGGGAGAACCAAAACCAAAACTGTACTCGCAAGTAGTCATGACAAAACCAATTATTTCGGAGCACACTACTGAAGGTACAGCAGTGCTCCAAAAGATACTAAGAAGCATGGAAGCTCTTAACATTCGTCTAGCTAAACAAGAGAAATGCCTTCAAGCTCTAAGCAACAGGTTAGATAAGCAAGACTCTCTAAATGAAATGAAATCCATGCTCTATTAAAATGATGCAAACAACAACAAATAAAACATTAAGAATAGTAACCTGGAATGCAAATGGGCTAATGCAACATATTCCAGAATTAGAAATTTTCCTAAATACTGAAAAAATAGATATATGCCTAGTATCGGAAACCCATTTTACTTCAACTTCATATCTTAAAATATATGGATACAATTGTTACCATGCCATTCATCCAGCAGGAAGGGCAAGGGGAGGATCGTCGGTGGTTATAAAAGAAAACATCATACACTTTATAGATCTTAAAATTGAAGAGGAATTTATGCAAGTAGTCACCTTAAAAGTATTTATAAATAACAACAAAGAATATAGTGTATCGTCAATATATTGCCCCCCAAGATATAATTTAATTGAACAAGACTATTGCACGTTATTTAAATCACTTGGATCAAGTTTCATAATCGGAGGTGATTTTAATGCAAAAAACACCTACTGGGGATCAAGAGTAACCTCTAAAATAGGAAGAGAGCTGTTTGCAGCAGGAAGACTATGCAATTACGATCTTCATTCTGGAGATCAACCAACTTATTGGCCTACGGATAGAAACTAAATACCCGATATCATTGACTTCTTTATCACCAAAGGTATAGACGAAAACTACATATACCTAGAAAGCAGCGAGGGGATTATGTCGGATCATACGCCTGTTATTATGACAATCAGTGCAACGATTATTAAAAAAAACTAGTCCACCTTCGCTAACGAACAAAAAAACCTGCTGGGAGAAATTCCAGAAACATATTGAGGATAATATTGATCTTCAGGTGCCAATTAAAAACCCGATAGAGCTAGAAGAAGAACTAGAACAACTCAACAACAGTATACAAGAAGCGGCGTGGAGTAGTACCCCCTCAAGTTCAAAGGAAATGCGCCGAAATGCTACTTATCCTCTAGAAGTTAGGGAACTGGTTGCAGCAAAACGACAAGCAAGAAAGGCCTGGCAAAGAAGTCGAGCGCCAGAATATAAAACAACTCTTAATTTTTTATCCAATAAACTAAAGTTGCTAATTAAAGAAATCAAAAACGAATCCATTAATAAATACTTGAGTGGCCTTACTGGGGAAAAAGATACCGAGTACTCCCTTTGGAAAGCGACAAAAAGTTTAAAACGACCTAAACTACAAATTCCACCAGTAAAAAATGAAGATGGTACATGGGCTATAAGTGCAAAGCAAAAAGCTTCGTTGTTTGCAACCCACCTCGAGAACACGTTTCAGCCACTACCTAGACAAACTGCAGAGGAAAACATACCACCAGTATATAAAATGGATAACTGCAATATATCTCCTGTCACACTACAAGAATTAAAAGAGGAAATCAATCTCAACCTAAATACAAAGAAATCTCCAGGATATGACTTAATTACAGGACAAATAGTAAAAGCTCTTCCTGAAAAAGGTCTGCGTAAACTACTCCAAATAATTAATGCAGTGTTCAGACTTAAACACGTTCCAAGTCAATGGAAAGTAGCAGAAGTAATTATGATACCTAAACCAAACAAACCACTTAATGACAAAAATTCGTATAGGCCGATTTCCTTACTCCCAATAATTTCAAAATTATTCGAGAAACTACTCCTAAAGAGACTAAAACCAATAATAGCAGAAAGAAATCTTGTTCCTCCACATCAATTTGGCTTCAGAGAAAATCATTCAACAATAGAACAAGTACACCGAATTACAAACATAATTGAAGACGTACTTGAAAAAAAGAAAGTATGTTCAAGCGTCTTCTTGGATGTAGCACAGGCCTTTGACAGAGTATGGCATAAAGGTTTGGAATATAAATTACAAAGAGACTTGCCAAAGCAGTTTTATGAAATTCTAAAATCTTACATATCTAACCGACACTTTCGAGTTAAATTAGATGGCGAATACTCAGAAATAAAGAAAATATCAGCAGGGGTACCACAAGGTAGCGTTCTGGGACCAACTTTATATGTTCTATACACCTCGGACCTGCCAACGATAGAGGATACTACCATAGCGACGTTTGCGGATGATACGGCCATCTTAGCAGTTGCTAATTGCATAGAAGAATCTACAAGCAAATTGCAAAGAGCTACTAATATTGTCAGTACCTGGACCAAGAGATGGCGAATAAAACTTAATGAAACAAAATCTGTTCACGTAAACTTTACCAACAAGAAGGTCAACTGGATACCAGTAGAACTGAACTCCCAGCAAATTCCCTATGCAAATACGGCAAAATATCTAGGCATGACTCTAGACGCGAAACTAAAATGGAAAGAGCATGTGAAAAAGAAAAAAGAAGAGTTAAACATCAAATACAGAAAGATGGATTGGCTCTTAGGAAGAAATTCTGAGCTAACTCTACATAATAAATTGCTACTATACCGGCAAATCCTAAAACCTGTGTGGACTTACGGTATTCAGCTCTGGGGCTGTACAAAGAAAACCAATGTCAATATCATCCAGTCATTCCAAAGCAAAGTCCTTCGTGGAATAGTTAATGCACCATGGTACATAAGAAATGACAACCTCCATAGAGATCTGAAGATGGATTTCGTTAGTGAAGAAATAAGCAAACACGCGAGAAAACACATGCAACGTATTAGTCTACACCAAAATGCTGAGATACGTCGTATGTTGGATGATTCAAACCTAGTAAGACGGCTGCGAAGGAAGAAACCGCATGATCTACTAGATCCAATCAGGATCGACTAAAAATATAATAAAATTGTAAAGGGGACTAGCCAAAGGGCTACAACCCTCCAAACAAGAATATAAATTATGAAAGATAAATTACTAGATGATTTGTAAATCAGTTGTAATAAATAAATATATAAAAAAAAAAAAAAAAAAAAAATAACAACCGATTCCACAGATGTGAATTTTCTGATTCCTGGACACTTCCTAATCGGTGCACCTATACGATCACTTACAAAAGATGCTACGGGTGATACCAACATTCACGTCATATCACGGGGGGACTGGTAGAAAAAATCAAGATGGCAGTCAGAGTACTTAAACCAACTTCAACATAGAAGAAAATGGGCATCTGAACAATAAAACATAACACTAGGTGACCTTGTATGAGCACATTGATGACAACGCTCTTCCATTAAAATGGCTAACTGGACGAGTGATGGAAGTACATCCAGGTATAGACCAAAAGGCTCAAGTGGTATTGCATCGAGGCCCGGGAGAGGTCTTCATAAAAAGATCAATCCATAAACTGTCGCCACTACCCATGGAATCCAACAAGGAGATTGAACCTATAAAAACACAATTACCAGTCAATCATCAATTACAACCAACACCTATATAACGTATTCAGCCCCATAGAGAAGTTAAACAATAAAGAGTGCACCACGTTAAACCAGAATTCAACAAAGAAACAACTATTCGGCTAATGCTATTGATACTCGGAATGGTACAGGTGCTGGCTACATCCGAAACCAGAATAAATACATTGCCAAAAGATGCCGGTATATATTTCTAAAACATCGGAACGGTCAATCAGATGGCATCAGGATACTGGGAAGACCAATTAAATAACACTTGCCAAACAGGATGAAAGGCGGAGGACAAGCTGACACTTTGTGACATCGCAAAATACACTTCTCATGTCTACTAATAAAAAGCACTTAATAAGGAAATGAGACATCAACGATACAATAGCATACATCGTTGATGACACTTTCGACATCATGACTCAAAGGGATGCCTCTCACATAGAAAATCAACTCGAAAATGAACACAACGAAAAATATTTATTGGCACTAGTACGAAACCGGGCATCGATCGAGGGATCGAGAGGAGGCGACGATAAGAATCTTGGGCATATTAACGATATACTAACTGTACAGACCAGAAGAAAATCGCAATTTATATAGTGAACGTTACGCCCCTGCAACCAGCCAAGAACTTAATAGACACATAAACCAAAGGCCTTACTATTGGCCACCACAAACGGTTGATTTAATATGTAATCATCAGTTGACCACAATGACGTTGCAAAATGCTGGCATCCTTACTCTAGATCAGAAATGCACCTTAAAAAACGAAAATTCTTATCTCGCAATCATAGCGGAAAAATCACATAGGATTAATTCCTTTCTTATTGCATCAAGAACAATGGTGTGTCCACACTAACAAGGATCGAAATCAACAATTCAGCTGACAACAGTCTATCCAAAAACGATTAGCAAAAACTCAATGACGTAACCTTATCAGAATCAATAAACCCGCCCAGTTTCGGACCTCATATTCATCATTACGTGCTATCTTACACGCCAATGGCTGTCGGAGCGATCAACTCCACGACCGAGGTCTCTAAATTTGTTGGCCCCGCAGTACGATCAATCCTGTGTTTGAACATGTCATCAATTATTAATTTTAACGTTGACAAACATTATGTAGCTAGCATAAATGGTCCTTATGTTATTAATAAGACAAAAACCGATTAGTTTTTTAAGTCTAATTAAGAGACCCCACCCAATCGTGATGTCGTATTTCTACAATGTACTACCGGCATTGATACTGAATTAAAGAACCGTGAAATTCAATAATGTTGATGATTGCCAATTTCGCTAAAATGTTCGCTGTTTATAAAATATGTGATTAAAACTAAATATTGATGTGTTCCCAGAAATTGATCGATATGAACTGTGTTATAAATTGATTTTCCATATCTAAACTGTACTACATTAAAATATAATTTCATGAAATAACAGTACAAAAACAGTAAAAATATTTAAGTGGGTTATAATTTTCCATCTTAAGCATTATAAATATTTCCACCCTCTAGCTATAGGTCGTGAAAAGTAAAGAATTCATAAATATGAACCCTTCGACTAATGTTTCCATTTAATCTTGTAAAATTCACTTAGATAAATATATAACACGCCACACTTAACTATTTTTGATCCGAATCAACCTTACAGCAAGATAAACCTTTACGAAAAAAATAAAATTGAAATATAAAAATAAATTAATCCACTTTGAACCCGAACGTCTAATAATAATGAAATATAAATTTTTCCTCCCTAACACGTTTTTCATTAAATTACAAAACGAATTTCCAATCATCTTGACCTTAATTCAATTTTTTTCGAATTTACCCAATACTGTTTTTCCTTCCGCTACGACTTTAACCATTTGAAATTTGTTCGCCTTCACCCTCTAACAGTGGTATATCGTATACGATCCAGCACCTAGATCAATATAATTTTTTAAGAGTTATGGTCCAATCGATCAATAACAAGGTTAATTTTTGCTTTTTTATACATTCAGTGCTAAAATGTGTGAGTACGAATTGAGTCGATTTAACAGATTTTTACATTTGAAATTAATATGCCACCCCGCTCCAAACAGAATTTGCCAACGTAAAACGATACCTGCTTGTTTTCCATACCGATCCCAAACGAGGGTAGTAGGTTTAACACTTAATATAATGTGTATGACGATGATAGCAGGAATTTAAGTTTTATGGGCGCCCGAAACATGGAATGGGTGAATGCGGTTCTCACCAACAGAAATTTGAATCGCCTAATAAATTTCCATTGCCCATTCTCTCTCGTCTATATTCAATACCACACTAATAAATAATAATGATACCACCATGAGTGATATGAGATGGGACGAGATGGGTGCTGTAAAAGACGATAATGATTTATATTTTAATCAATAGACTGGAAAATTTTTCTACTTTTCGTCTTTTTAAGAAGATTAATTTTGGTAATTTTTTATTTGTTGTTGTTGTTGTTGTATTATGTTATGAAAGATAGCAATTTCCATTAATGAACAATAAGAGGGAGCTTTATACTTTTAAATACAGTTTACAGCAAAGTTTCAGCAAATTTTAATTACCAACTTTATTCCATTATTAAATCGTCCAATGTGTAGCCATGACGACGCATTACACTCGAAATGAAGAAAAACTAGAACTTGTTGCCGGTGACCGAATCTCGAAATGTTAAAATGTCAGAAATAAATTTCGATTTGTATACGAGTATGTACAAAACACGCCAGTGAAATATTGGATGAGACAAACCGGTATATAAACTCAATGTATATATCGTCTGCACATGATATAACGGAAAATATATGAAAAATTGTATAACTATGATTTTCATCTTTTGTAGTCCAAACACACCCCACACACACTCACACAAACTGTAATAATATCATATCGCACATTCCACCCATTTTTATATTGTTTATACATGTTACGTATCTTGGCCTTTCTTATCAAATTTATATCAATATTATCTACACGATGGTAAACATGTAAAAGATAAAAATTCGATAGATGAATGATGATGATGGCTTATCGTTCCCGAAACCGAACACAAATATGTGAACAGCAGCAATAACAACCAAAAACATCCATCCCAACACACAACCAGCAACGAAAAATATTTATAAATTGTTATGTCTTCAGTGGAATATTTATGTTTTGTGGTCGACAAAATATTATACCGAGAGGCTTAGAGAGATAGACGATGGTGTAACTTTAGTGTAGCACACCGCTATGATTGGGTTGAGGGAATGTTGTTTCGTTATATCGGTGTGCTTGTATCGATATTAAGATTCCACCTTTGATTAGTGTTTATCGAACAGAACAGATAGACTACATTTTATATAGCGCTGGTCACTGTTGGTTAACTTTTTGTAAGAGCAATTTATTAGATTGTAAATCATCGTCGTCATTTTCTATTCTATACATATATGAAATGTCCCGAGGAGATTTATATACCGTAACTTAAATGAGATAGGGGTTATGATTCATGGGCTAATAGAGAGGTAAACAATCTAGAGAGAAATTCGTTCTTGCAGCGGTACGTTTTATAATATTATAACCGAGAGTTTCTAACCGAAATCAATGAAAAAATCGATAATGTAGATAGTGTGTTTGCTACATTCGGCGATTTTCGAAAAGGCAGTGATTTTTAAAAAATATTAACACCAAGAGAAGTAACCGAATGTAATGCCGATTAGTAAATTTTAGTAGTGCAAAAGTTTCCAGAAAATATTCAGATAATATCTGCATTACCAGCATTTCAGCACAGAACTACTTTGCCTTAGTTATCTTATCTTAGTCGCATCGTAGACAACTTAGAAATACGTGATGTTTCGCTGTCAACAAGTTTCTAACACAGAGGCCGAGAAAACCCGATGATGTTTAATTTATTATACAAAAAAATGGACTAGAACAATAACATAAGGTAACATGGAAACATAAAATCCATCGAAATCTGCTTTATCCTTAATCTACGTTATCAATAAATTTGACAGATGGTAATTGTAAACAGATTTAGGTAAATTACTACAAATTTTCGCGGATATATGTGAAACTAACATACCGCCCCGTTTGAACCACCATGTTCAATCGACAACATCTTTATAAACCATTTGTTGATACGGCTTTTGGATTTAGTATTTGCAATTGTAGATCGTCTTGTACCACCACACGGTTGACTTGGTTTGATTTTAAAGGTGTTCATGCTTGCTGGAACATTGGTGTCATCGGTACTAATTCCGCTTGCAATGGGAAGAAGACACAACCGATGTATGGATCTTTTAATTTCACCATTTGCTGTTTACAGGGAAACAACTCGTACACTTTTGTCTACGCCCGGATGGATTTCTATTACTTTACCAAGTAACCAGTGGCTTATTGGTAAACCCTTGTCCTGAACAAGTACTACGTCACCAACTTGAATCTGCCTTTTATCGGTATGCCATTTGCCTCGGTGCTGCAAACTAGTGATGCACTTTTTGTGCCACCTTTTTCAAAAATATTGCACCGTGTTATTTACGGCTGCGCAACATCTAACGCAGGTATGGTTATAGGTGAGTATCCATGAAGAAAATGTAATGGAGTTAGGAAATCGCGCTCATCATCTGCTGCTCTGCACAATGGACGTTTTTTCAAAATTGCCTCGATTTCTGCTACAAGAATGGTTATTTCTTCCAAAGTCGGTATATTATTGTCTATTACTCGTTAGAAATAAAATTTAAAAGATTTCACGCTGATTACCCACAAGTCACCATAATGAGGACTATTTGGCAGATTAAAATGCCATTAGATTTTGTTTCTAGATAAAAAATTAATGGTATTTTTCGATTTTTCTGTCAACTGGTTGAAAATTGTGCTTAATTTGGCGTTGGAACCCACAAAATTAGTGCCGTTGTCACTATACAAATCGTGGCAAGCGGGTCGCCTTGATGTAAATCGTTTTAACGCCCCCAAGAAGGCATCACTAGTGAGATCACTCACCACTTCCGCTTTGATACACATGCATACAAAGATACAAATATATGCTTTATGCACCTTTTGTCCTCTTCCTTTTGTTAAATGGATACTGAATGGGCCTGCATAGTCAATTCGAGTAGACAGAAAAGGACGAACCAAGTCAAAACGTGAGAGAAGAAAATAGATGAACAAGGAAATAGAGAATAGAGAAGAATAGATTTGGCAGTTGATTTGCCCCTCGGAATCCAATATCTCTGTTTTAAAAGACTCATCATTAAGGAAGGCCCAGCATGCTTGCTATAAAGGTGTATCTTGGAGAAGCATCCAACTAATTCGTGATTTGCAATGCAATATTATTGGGTGCTTTGTTGAATATGGTGCTAAACTGTGTTGTAATCTTCCGTCCACTCGTAAAACGCCGTACTTGTCCACAAATGGACGTAAACATCGGGACACTTTAAACGGTCAATTCTTAGAAATTTTCAAGTTTTGTGTGTGCGATATATTGAATCGAGTTTTCCCGGACTCCCAACATGAAAATTGACTTTACGTTTTTAAAATGATATTCAATAGAAATAAAAATTTATAATATAATTAATTGATTTCCGACATAAAACTTGTATCTGCATTATCGGCATTTTTCGGCTGAACATTTTCGGCTAACTTTAATAGGGTATTTTCTAGCCGATAACACAACCATTACATGCAACTACATCTTTTGAAATTTTAACATTTCAATTTTATTTTTATCGTTGGCTAAAATAATTTTTTAGTGTTTCTAATTTCCTTTGCATACCAATACTCGTAAAACCGGGTTTTTCGAATTATTTTAAATGCATGTGTTTAGTGTAAAACTGTAAACAAATACACAACCATACCACACAATCTACCTGATGAATTCAGCCAAATGTGCCACATCCGTTACGTCCACGTAATAATTATTTGGCGCTTTTCTTTGATACTAATGAATATTTAAATTATTGTAGTAGCGCCATTAATTACTAGATGTCAGGCCCACAAAATAACCTAATAAGGTATTATAGATTATTTTACTAATTCAAGTATCTTCATGCAGATGTCGCTAATTAAAATTACATTTATTAGAATTTTTTACCGTAATTAATCATTATTTACGTAAAAAATGTAAACAAATATTTTTTACGCGTAATAGCATAACACTGGTCAGATTATAAGAAATAGGATTTGAATAAGTAAAGTATAAGTAAAGTAAGTTTGTATTGCGATACTCGTTAAGTAAAGTAAGAATATAAAAGTCAGACGATTCCAAATTAAAATTTGAGATTTTTGTAAATTAATCCAATCGTACCGTAAACATACGTTTATCCCCACATTCAATTTTTCTTGAAATTCGAGATTCGTCAATTCTTTTGTTTTTCGAGTAACGTTAATAGCTTCGTTAGTTTTATAATGAAGATAGAATCGTTACATTAAGACAAAAATAATAATCGGTACCCATAGCATAAATTAATTTAGTTGATCGTGTAACCATACAACGGTTGGCAACGAACGAAAAAAAAATTTATTCAAATTACCAATTTCATTTGATTACGTATTAAAGCAATTTGCAGAACATTTTTCTTGCTACACAAATACTTAGAATACGACAAGAAATAAATAAATTGATAAAAGTATAGATTTTCCAATTATCCCGAAACAAACATATACCCAGCGCGCAGCTTACATACATATTTATACCCAACTTTATTAGATTTCAATCTACAATTTAACCATTTTTGTTATTTGTGAAAAGCTTAACCTATAAAAATAGCTTTTTGCATTAAATTGACTCGATCGATCGATTCTGCTTCATATCAAACGAATTTTTTTGTACGAGTCTATTACCATACCCATATTAGTTTATATATCTATTGCGCCAGTTTTTTTTCTCCCCTCTGAAGTTGAACTCTTCGCAGCACAATATGCTGCCGCTGCTATACACATAAAACGTTTTAATAGTGCCATTGTTGTTCTACTCGTATAGTTTTTCATTCATTTAAAATTAAAACATAACAAATGTCTATATAATACAGATAGAGCGTAGTTATTTTATGATTTGTGTGCTCCGCATGTATTTGAATGTGGCGTACTCGTAGCTACAAGCAACATGCACAGCGCTAAATAAGCGATTTTTATGTGGTGTATTATTTTAATCAATATACAGCAAGCACAACCCATCCGTAACCCCGAATATAGGAGACCCGGAACATCACACCACTGCGTACACCATGGTTTTCTCGTTATAAAACATGAAATCGAAACATAAAAAAGCTTTATGTGTTTATGGGGATGTTGATGATGATGATGATTAATTTGAAACGAGAGGATGATGATTATGATGAGATGTTGTGAAATGAATTTTAATTGCAGAGTTAAATATCTTTGATTTTTTTCGTACAGATTTCAGAATTATATATTACATTTTGAGTTGCCCCAATTCGATGTTTTAGTGAGGACTGCGGATACAGCATATTTTTATAATGCAGACCAAATCAAAATTAAAAAAAAAAAAAATTAAACGAACAGAGAAAAAGTTTAATTTCACCGAATTCAATAATTCATTAGGATTGGATTATGTGTTTCTACTCGTAGATATTTTGGTTTATACGAGTACGTAAATATATATTTCGTGGAGGGATTTAATTTCATTTCAAAATGAATTTAGACCAAAAATGTGTTCTTTTTTGTGCTTTTCATTTGTACGTATATTGAATATCGCATAGCTTTGATACGTACCCGACTACGTGAACCCAGACACAAAAGCTCGATTTTGCAACGCAATATTATTTATCTTAACCTTAAAGTGGTAAATAACCTTTTTATAAATATTTACTTACAAGATGCTAATGAATTTTACTTAATGTATATTTTAATTATATATTCAAAGCAAAATATACAACGGCTTACCGTTTCACAAATATTTGAATACAGATACCTTCTAAGAAATCATTCGGTTGTGTACGTACCTGCAAGTAAAAAAAATAAAGAAAATGTTATTAATTCAATTTCACATTTTTAATTAATTTATAATTTTCTTTTTGGAAAATGATAATTTTATGATTCTGGAAAAACAAAAAGTTTTAAATAATTTTATTGAAAAGGAAAAACTTTAAAGTTGGGTGTCTATTTGAAGCAACCTGTTGAAGAGGTAATAACATATAAACACTTAGCTACATAAAGTTCAAATGCTTTTTATGTATAACAACTTATTTATTTCGGCTAAGGTTATTTAACGTCAATAATTGACTTCTACACGCACATTTCAAATATATAATTTATAAATATTTGTAATATTGAGAAGAGAGAATTACCCTAAAAGGTTGATGGCAATTTTCCACTTAAGCTCAATTATTCTTGACATCAGCAAAATAGAAAAATTGGTTCGAAAGTTATAGTCGTGAAGGTATAATTAAAAACCTAAAAATACTTCGTTCTAAATTTATATATGAATTACTTGTTTAATAGGCCAGACTAAATCAATTCTGCGGAATTAATAATTAATTTAGATTACTTTAGATTAATTTAGATTAAAATGAATCATATTTACAAAAAAAAACAAAAATCTATTAAAATAACAACAAAACCTTTTAAAAATGTGGCTATTTTTCCATAGATAGCGCTAGCTACTCAAAAAAATCTCGTATCGACGGAAAAAAATTTATATTTAAGATTATCGCTAGTTAACGTCAGGTATCTCTCGTACTAATGAAGCAGTCGTGTTCGTAATTGTCATTGGTGAAGATTAACAATCAAAAACGCTTATAAATAAATATTGTTGTACAATCATTGTGAGATTTTACAACTGTGAATAATATTGTAAGCATTTTAGAGTTTCAAAATCTGTCGATTGGTGGTTCCATCTATTTTGTACTAAGGATCAGATGCTAGTGACAACCGGTGTCAAAATTTGGCACTATTTTAAATGAAACGAGTGATCTGACGTCTTTCGGAAAAGTGATCTATAATTAAAATTGACGCACTCGCTTCCGCTCTCTAAACCAATCACATTTCTCGTGAAATGCTGTATGCGCCGCCTACTAGTTCTACACTCGAGTTGAAATAGTTTTATCTTTGAGCAAATGATTTTTTCAAGCTTGCCAACCAAAAGCTACAAATAGATCTAAATTTAGTGCTCATTGTAAGGATGAACAAAAATAAAATCGATCATCGAGTGAACATCTGCTGTTGTTATTTGTACCTGATAAATCTGTTTTTCTCAAAACAATAAAAGCAACAGAAGAACAATAAAGTGAAGTGAAACTAAAGTTATAAAAACTTAATTTGTGAGTGAGTCAGACAAATAGTGTGTAAACAATGACTACAACAAAAACAAAAAAGACTCGCAAGTGCAAAGTAGCAGCACTGGAAAGTCGCATAGAAAGTCGTATAAACACCCTACATGAGAAACTGATGCAAATAACTTCGGCATTGAAAACCATGATTGCAAGCAAGGAAACCGGAACCAAGCGAGGTCACGACTCTGGTGAGGAAGAAAATATCGTTTATGATAAGCTACCTATCAAGCGAACAGCAAAGAAACCGAAAAACTTCGACGAGTCGGAAATAACATACGAGAGCAGTATGGCGGACATTTCGGCATCAATAATCAACGCCGACACACCGACACATCGAGACCAACGATCAAACCCAAACGCCCGCCGCCAATTGTTCTACATAACGTGGCGGCTGAAAAAGTGCCTGAAACAACAAAACAACTCATTTCGGTTTCTGGAGGCCGCGCCACCTTCAAATGCGGTGGCAACTCGATATCAGTTGCCACCACAAACAAAGAAGATTGGGTAAAAATTAAGCAAGAGATCGACAAGGATAAAAATATTGAGAAAGGCAGAGAAAGGAGAAAGACATGCCAACTGAAAAGTTGTTGGCAGTAAGAAATATGTTATGTTCTATAGTGTTTCCTGGGAAAAGAAAAGAGGCCGAGCCCAGGTCACACAGTGTCGAAATTGCCAGAGGTACGGCCACACGTCATCAAACTGCGGTCGTATCTTCCGATGTGTAAAATGCACAGAAAGCCATGAAGAAGGAAAGTGCTCCAACACCAACAGGGACGAGAAACCGGCAATGTGCGTCAACTGCAGGGAGCAGCATCCGGCAAACTACAGCAAGGGCCAGGTAAGAGAAAAGTATTTAATTAGAACTGCCCCTCGCAAACCAGATCAAGCCAGATTCCCTTCAGGACTCGGGCTGCGGAGAGACGGAGTTTCGTTCGCGAAAGCTACTCAAGACATTCCCACACCCTCGCCGTACAGCAATAGTGTAAATCGCCTAATGCAGGAATGCACGGAGTTGTTCGGGCCCAACCTGTTTAACCTCAAAGAGAAATGTGATTAATTATTCACAGCCTTCATGAGATTTCTAACCACCTTACCCAATTTCAAATGAAAGAACAACTCCTATGCATTTCTCTAAACGTCAATAGCCTAGTCTCTACGACTCGGCGAAAAGAACTGGAGCATCTGATGTCTCGCCACAAACCGCACTTAATATTTCTATCAGAAACGCACCTTAACGAACGGCATAGGTTAAACTTCCCCGGCTATGTCAAAGCTAGACAGGACGGGCGCACGGCGGAATCAGGAGGAACCGCTATCTTAATACAAGAAAGCATTCTTCACTGCAAAGCTCGAGCGTTCATCACTGACGAAACTCGGGCAACGCTAATAGACGTAGGAACCCTCGAAAATCACATTACAGTCTGTTCAATATACGTCAGGAAAATTAACAGGGGCAATATCAAATATCTCATAGTGGCAGCAATAAAATAATAGTGGCGGGAGACTTCAACTCCAGACACACCTTGTGGAACTGCCGCTCAAATAACAAGAATGGGGAGGACCTCTATAAACTCTGCATAGATTCAAATTTACTTCTAAACGCTCCTCACGAGCCCACATTCCCAAAAGCCTCCTAAATTTTCGATCTAGTTCTCACCAAGAACATAACTCTTACAAACCAGCCGCAAGTATTGCATGAATTCTGCTCCGATCACCTCCCAGTAACATTCGGAATCCCAGTCAAAATCATAAATAACCCACCAAAAATATTCCGAAACTATTCTCTAGCCAACTGGAAAAAATTTAAAGTCCATGTACATCAAAATCTTCCAAATAACCCTCCCATGACCACTACGAATCAGATTGAAGCATTCGCTTTCACGATCGACAATCGCAGCGTCTCATCAGACTGCAGTGACCAAACCACAAACATATTGAAAATACTTTGAACTTGCATACAAAGTATAATCACAATGCCTTAGCGAATTATTATGATTTGCTACGCAATTGACAACCCCTTAGTATTAGCTCGAAACCCAACTTTCAACGTCTTGGTAACCTCACCTCGATGTATAAATTTTTCGCCAACGTTGGTTCATCTTTGAAAATCTAAAATTAGGAGAACAGCAACCTATAAATCAAATATGTATATTCTTGACAATAAAAACGAGTACACCATTATTAGAATTTACATAATAATAAATTATAATTGTGCGAAACACCTTAAGGTAAAATCCCTAATTTATAAACTTCTGGTGTGACACGAAAAAAATATGAACTCCGAATCTTGAACACAAAAACAAAATTTGGTATCTACTCGTACCTCGTTGATTATCTATTCAACAGTAATAATTAACATTAACTATTTCATTCGCCTCGAATTTCGTGTGCGTCTTAATTTATTACAAGTACACACCCCATTTCCGCATACCACATGCACCCTTCATTCAATTTCGAAAAATCCTCACGGAATTTTCCTTTATCTGTTACATTGTTTTTCTAAATCACAAATTTTCACTTAACGTGACATAATAAAAATGAAAAAGTAAAAAAAAAAAAATACAAAATTGTTAAAAAATAACAACTCTAGTAAAAAAATTTCCCAACACCAACAACAATAATAATTGTTTGGCATAAGCAAAGTATGAAAAACCTTTATACATAGCAGTAGTTATACGTTGATCACGTTTCTATAATCACAATGAAAATGAGAAAATTATATAAGATAATTAAATGAAGATATAAAATAAAAACAAAAAAAGTTCCTCATCATCATGTACTACCATCGCATCGTACCCTACCCCCACACCCAAATAGTGAGAGAGCGAACAATAATGAAGCTTTTAAGGGTTACGACGGGGTGGCTTTGAATTGATACAAAAGCGAGATTTATCAATATTTTATTTAGGCGGTTCATAGACATAACGGTTTTATATAGAAATTTTATTTTAATTAAAAGACGTATGGCTAAACCGACATAAAAGATATTTATCATTTTCCTTTTACGAGTATGCACACATAAGCATTTGATTTTCCAAGAAAAACCAAAACAATTGGCATATACGTGCGTGCACACACACACACACACACGCACACACATACATACACAGAATAAATTTCTCATTTATCAAGCAAATCAAACTATGTACTCGAATCTAGATACAAACAGTGTGATAAAATTACAGTATAGGATGTATCAAGAAAATTGGGAAATGCGAAAATCGAAAATCGAAAAATATTTCCGTTTAGAAAATTAAACGCACACATACATACGAGTGTAAATATATATACTCGTATACATTCATTTCGAATGTGAAATAATTTCGAATGGGTAAAGCTTTTAAGCCATGGAAAATCGATTCGGTTCTGATTAAAACACATGAAAAACAAAAAACAAAATGTTCAAGGTGATTGGTTTTTCCTCTTTTGTTTATTTATTTCTTCATGCGATTTGCTCTTGGGATTGTACATTTGTTTGCGTTTCTAAAATATAGAAATGGTAAATTATTATTTGAATTGATTTGATTCCGCAAATAAAAAAAAATCTGGAAAGCTGGTGACGCTTAAGCAGCTTTCTCGTGACCAAATTTATACTTAAATATTTAATCTTAATTATCCGTTCACAAATACATATTTTATATTACAATGTGTGCCCTATTCCAAGTGTTTGCTGTTTTTTTGTCTTTTGGGTTCACCTTAATCATTAGGGAACAAATATGTCTGCAAGTTTGTATTTCATTTGTCGATATTATTTATCCAGAGTATTATCCTAATTAAGTTTTGTGATAACTTTTTTTAAGGTGTTGATACCTGGAATGAAATTGTCGATACGTTAGTACTTTTTTCGATATTTAGGCTGTATGAAAAATACTCGATACTTTTGAGCAAGTTCAAGTACGATTATGAGGCAAGATTTGTAGAAGACTAACAATAATACAATCCATTAGGTTTGAGGCACACAGTCGTCTTTCTAATACGAGTTTGGTCAATATTTGCTACACGACCATTTTGGTCTATAATGAAATATTTTCTAAATCGACGGATGACTTTGTATGGTCCTTCGTAAGGATTTGAGAGGTCAGTTCGTACTTTGTCTTCTTTGAAAAATTCTTCTGGACACTTGAGAGCTTTACCAAATAGTAGGTCTACTGAGAAACATTTCAAATCATATTTGATGGCTGCTTTTATTCCTAACAAGACAAGGGGTAGCACAGTGATCCAATGGATCATATTTTCACGAGTCCTAAGTGACGCTTTCAACTGTTGGTTAAAATGTTAACTCAAATAGACTGCTTTAGTCAGTGGTCATTTCAAGGGGTATTCCAAATCTTGAAACGTATTTGTCGACAAATGCCTTAAATGTGCTGATTGTGATTTTGTGTGTCGATCTACGTTGCTTAATTGGCATCCATTGCAATTCCGAACCCATTTCATAAAGTCGATATTCATGCATAGATGAGAGAGACTAAGTGCGTTGCACTCTAATGTCCTCTTTAACACCGGAGCAAATAAATGGTCAATGAACCCCTGTAGCTGATTCGCAATATATTTTTAAAAATTGAAAATCCATCATCAGATTCGTGCGACCTAGCTAAAGGTAATGGTATTGACGTGACCCGTCGGTTGTGAAAATATGTCTGCGCCTACATTGTACGGACTGAACGATAAGGCTTATTCTCGCGATAGGACTCTTCTGACTCAAAGAAGTGATTGTTGTTGTAAGGTTTTTTGGTCGGTATACAGCATAAATTGCCTGCCTTCTACGAAGTACCTGAAATTTTTTAATGCTAAATAAATAGCAAGAACAGAATCCCAACGATTGCCAATATCCATTATTCCACTATTGTAACACTGCTCCAACAGCAATAATAGAGTCATCTGTGGCTATACTAAACCTTGTGTTGTTCTGAGGGTGGACCAACAAAGTTGCGTTAACAAGTGCCAAGTAAAGTTTTTATAGTTCTTTATTATCTTGATCAGATTTGAAAGGTGTTCGTGAATTGGAGACAGCAATGCGTCTAACTTAGAAATGAACTTGTGGTAATAGTTTTAACCATTTCCACGAACCGCTGGATTTTCCTTATAGACGTTGGTGCTGGAAACTCTGTTGGCTTCGACTTGTCTTGGTGAACGTAATAAGCCGTCTTCGGAAATTTGGTGGTTGAGGAGGTCGAGAGCAGTTAAGCCGAATTCACATTTTGACATTTGAATATTTATTCCAAATTCAATCTATCTCCAACTGTTTGAGTTGGTTGAGCTGCAATTTGTTATCTTCCTCATTTTTGCTGGCCTATGTGGTATGCATTAAGTGGTATGCAATTACCAAATCAATTTTTGAGAAAATCTTACATCCTTCAAGGTGTGAAGAGAAATTTTGGATATGCGGGATCAGATATCGACTCGGATCTGTAACGGCAATTAGACCACTATAATCTCCATATGGTTTCCAATCAATCCTGTTTTTCTTTTTACCATGTGAAGGGGAGATGCTACCGTAGAAAAGAACGGTTGGCATATACCCAATTGTATACCATATGCTGGAATTCAGCAGCACGGTCTTATGTCTGCTGACCGAGTTCAGACGACGTGGTTTTGAGAAACTCAAGCGATCTGTTGTATTAAATATAATGAACCACACTGTGTTTTGCTAGACGGTTAGAATCTGCATCTTCGGTCAAAGAGTGAAACATCTTTAAAAGTTCATCATAACCATTTTTGAATTTTGCCCTGGGCTGTCATTGCACTTTGCACAAAGTTAGTTATTAGATGAAGTAGTCGTCTTACACGTAAGTTGACGAAAAGTTAATCGGCTTGTCTACAAACGAAATTGCGAAATATGAGCAAATTGTCGTGATATGCGAACGTACTCGTTCAACAATTTGGTCCCGTAAGTGTAGATCACAAAATGATTTCGTAGTAGCAGACTCGGCGAGCGGTTGCGTTCGGAAGTCTTGCGAATCTAGATTCCATACTAGTGAGTCTAGCTTCAATTTTTTCTAAAGTATTCTAGAATCCGAAGAATTACATACATAATGCAGAAAGGGTGAATTGGTATATTTTTGTGGCTCTCGGAACACCGAGCCGCTACATGTTTTATCTAGAGTAAAGAAGGGTAAGTAAATTAGTCTTTAACTGGTCTTTATTAGTTTAATCCCATTTGGCTTTGGGCGAGAGTTTCAAAAATAGCAGAATTAAAATGTCTATTTCATACAAATGGTTGGTTCATGGTTTAGAGCTTTGGATAAGAGCAGCACATACGCTGTCAACACAAAATGGCAAAAATCCTCAATATGAACCATCTGTTTTGAGGAAATATTGATATTCAAATTTTGGTCTCTTGAATTGGACTTTCCTTTAAAATTGTTATTGTCCTCCGGACCACGGAGGTTTACATAATAAAAGATCAGCTCTAGGCAAAGTTTTATGTGTAAGCTTTTCATTATTTTGGTTCCTAGCACAGCAATACTACTCAGAATGATAACAAAATATCAAATCTTCTCACTAAGGCCTCAAATAGAAATTTCTAATACTTTTGCATCTTTATTATAAAAACAGTTCTCAGATTTAAAGTTAAATTCAATTTGTCGGGAAATTCAAATCTCTAAAAAATGAGATGAAATTTTTCAATCCTAATCCTTAGTTGCGATAGTCGGGTAATAATTTTTAGACACAGGGGATAACCGACCCTAGGACATATTTTTAAATAATTTAGAATTCAGTGTACTAACATTTTTCCAGCGGGTATAACAACGGAAATTTAAGGGTTGATGACTCAAAAGAGGTAATATGTCATTAAAATAGGCACTCCGCTCAAGTAAAAACAATGGTTGTTCAAACGCCGCCCCATTCAGTCGCCAGTTCAAGGTTTAGAAATAATAATTGCTGAGATTACGGTAAGATCTTTAACGTGAAGCATTAAGAAGGTTTAATTACCAAATGAGGAATACAGGTCTACAACAGCAACCGCATCTAACTAAATAATTACAGTGGTAGACGAAGACCAGGAAACCGAAAAATGCAGTTTAATCCCTCAAGTAAAATCTAGCGCTACGATTGGTAGAGTTTTAATGTTTTACTTCAATCTTTTCATAAAGAGTACCAGGGGCTCTCAACAGCTACAATTATACTACTTGCTAAACAAAAAATTGTTTATCGTTAAAAAATAATTTTAAAATTAGGTCATCGATTACATTTAAAAAAAACTCGCAGAATATAAATTACGATAGATTTGTAAGAACTTTTTGAGATTTAACTTGTTGTTGCCTAATCTCTGCTGTGCAAGACTGCAATAATAAAATTGCGACTCGGCTCCTGCAAAATCTTATTTTGATGTGAGTCTCATCCCACTTAATTTAATGTCCTGCTGCAGAAATTACTTTCAAGCTGGATTCAGTACTCTGTTCCTCAAAAATTCAATACTTTTGCGATCTTTTACCAATATCATCCATAGGGAACAGACCTGTAATAAATGTTGTATAAGATGGAAAATAATAGGTTGCGCTACTCGCCACAAGAGGCGGCAGTATCATAAAAGAGAATTATTCTTGATATTAATAATTCATTTGTGTACCTCAAATTTAAAACAAATATCCAAGGGAAAAAAAATTCATTAATGTTCTTTAAATCGTCAAATTGGTTGACCTCGGAAATACAGGTATGTGAAGTTATCCCACGATTATATGCCAGAAAACAAAAAAAATTATCGGGCAACACTAATTAATAAAAAAACCTTTGCTCTTGTGTGAAGTTAGCCCAGCCCGTTTAAAAAATCGTTCCGTGGCAGTTTTGCGAAATTAAGCCTTAGGCCGCATATATACATACAACTCGTATTTAAACTACATGAGGCGGCGCTCGAAGTGTTACCAACTTCACGAGGCTTAGCAACCAAACGGCTAACGACGGCTAACGACTACAGAAGCATATAGTTTTACGTTGCAGTTTCGTCGCAGTTAAAAAAGTCATCGAAATGGAATTCAAACGCAACAGTGTTATTGGTTTGTACTTGGCTGGAAAATCGCAACCAGCCATTGTTAACGAGGTACGATATTTACGTATGAGCAAAATGTTTCTGTATCGCACCATTACACGTTACAATGTTACTGGTAGCAACAAAAGACGCTGCATTGAGGTGTACATCCAAAAACAGCAACATCGCCAGAAATGGACCGAAAGATGAAGGCCAGAATTCAACGTAATTCACAACAAAGCGCGTTCAATTGGCGAACAATTTCAATGTGTCTGCTCGTAGCATGAGGCGCATATTAAAAATGAACTTCAAAGCCCTACAAAATACAAAAAGTGCAAGATTTAACACCTGATGGCGAGCTTGAGAATTTGAGTTTGGTTAGAGTGCAAATCAAAAGACAATTTAGACCATCGAATTGCTCTGCATGAAAAAATTTTAAACAATGCTTTGTTACTTTGGGCACGTAAAGAATTCGGTAGAAACCATTGGACGTTTCAACAAAACTTGGCACCATCCCATAAAGCCCGTGGAACCCAACGTTTTTTATAAGAAAGGATTCCTACTTTTAATATTCCTCCGAAACCCAATGAATTTTTCAATGTGGTTCATTCTGGAGGCCAAAGTAGTAACTAAAAAATACGAGACGGTCGACGCCTTAAAGATTGCTCTTCATCGAGAATGGGACAAAATATTATCAGACCACATTCGTGCAGCGTGTGAAGCCTTCTCGGACAGACTCGATGCTATTATCCGCGCTAAAGATGGTGAACAATAACATATTTTTTCCTAAATTTGAAATGTTTTACCATATACTGAAGTTTTAAAATAAAAAAAATAAAAATTGACAAATGTAGAGCATTTTTAATTGGTAACACTTCGAGTACCGACCTCTGTAAAATTTCATTTAAATTTCGCACGTTAAAAGTATAAATTTGTCGGATTAAGGCTATGCGATTTTGAGATGATCACAGCCGTGCGTTACTTTTAAAAAATTTAGAAAAAAAATCGTTCCGTAGTAACTTTGTGAAATTGGGTGCTGGGCCATATACTCGTATATTCATGTGGTAACCACATAGCCTTAATCCGACAAATTTATGCTTTTAACTTGGTAAATTTAAATTAAATTTTCGAAAATATTCGCAACATTTAAAAATAACGAATTTAATTTTTGTATTTAATGTGATTTTTAATAAATTCTGGGCTGAGCTAACTTCACACAAGTGCAAATGTTTATTTTATTGATTAGTGTTGCCTGATGATTTTTTTTTATTTTCTCGGATATAATCGTGGGATAACTTCACAAACGTCGGAAATAAAGAAACTCGGTTTAGAGAATTTTGAAAACTTGAAATGATCTATGCTGAACGGATGTTCGCCCTTTCTTTAACAATTGAATCATTTTTGATCAATCATTTTAACCAATGATGATGAAATTGATTTCTATTTCTTTCTTTCTATTGAATTTGAATTCAAACATAAGTTTCAAGAGAAGTTCCGGTTTCTGCCCGTACTGCACGATGTGGATACTAAGATACATTTTGAAGCAAGTTCGGAAATGTAGCTAGAACTCCCCTATCAAATAATAGTGAAATTTGGACATTGGCCATGCTAGCCGCTACGTAGAAGAATTACGTACACGTTTTTCCGAGGTAATGTATCAATTTCTTCTGTGGGCATCGTTGTGTAGACAGCAGTATGGTTTTTGTTTTTATAGTCATTTTATTCAATTTTAATAATTTCAATTTTCTTGGATTGTAAATTTGCTTAAATCTAAATAATTTTTAAATTGTTAATTCTTTGAAATTAATCTTGTTGACAAATTAATATTTCTTCTCCGTTTATTTTATTGCGAGTTAGTTTCTATCTAGGATACTCCATACCATATATGCAGCTTACTGTCGTCCAAAATATTCAATTAGAAAACAACAATTTGCCAATTATTTCAAATTTTTGGGAAATAAATTCCTTGCAGAAGGAGATTTTAACTCCAAACACATCCAATAGGGTTTTCGATTAACATCACCAAAAGGCAAGTAGCTATGGAAATGTATGCAGAAAGGAAAACTAGATTATGTTTCTGGCGGCAGGCCATCATATTAGCCAACCGATAGACGAAAAATTCCCGATTTAATCGACTTCTGTGTAACAAAGAGTATTGCTAGAACTTATGTTACGGCCAAAACATGCTACGAACTATTATCTGACCACTCCTCCGTTTTAATAACATTAAGCACGCAAGTTTTAAATTCTCAATTCAAATCTGAAGTGACAAGAGAGTGCTCATTAAACATCCCACTTAAAACGAAATCTGAGATTGATGAAGCAATACAACACCTAACGAAGACATCAGAGCAATGCTACAAGCAACAGCTCTACTAAAGTGAAAATGCACCAAGCGTGACAGAATATTGAACAGCTCTTAAAGAGCAAACGCATACTGTGCAGGCAATGGCAGTTACATAGATCACCTGGACTTAAATCAAAATTAAATAAAACTATCAAAAACCTGAAAGCAACACTAACAAAAGAACATGATGAGGGGATTCAATATTATCTAAGTAAACTTACAGCATCAGAAGCAACAGATTACTCACTGTGGAAAGCCACAAAAAACCTGAAACGGCCTACGCAATCATGTTCTCCGATTCGCCTTCCCGATAGAAACTGATCAAGAAGCGATGCAGAAAAATCAAATGGACACTCGGACTTGCTGCCTAAAGAAGTTGAAGCTTCAGAACTTCAACCAATTAACTATAAATGGCGTGAAGTAAAAACAATGATCAGCGAACATATAAACCCCAAAAAGGCATCTGGCGATGATTTTATTAGTGATAAAAAACTTATAGAACTTCCAGATATATGTATCGTAGTGAAAACTGAGTATTTTCTTGAAACTTGGAAAATCTCACAGATCATAATGATACATAAACCAGGTAAATATGTAACAAAAATATACTCGTATCGTCCAATCAGTTTACTGCCAACTCTGTCAAAGCTCTTTGAAAAAATGCTTCTTAAAAAGCTTAAACCGCCAGTTTAGATATAGAGAAAATCATGGAACCATAGAACAAGTGCATAGGATCGTATCAGAAATGAGAAACTCATTTGAACAAAAAAGTACTGCTCTGCAGCATTTTTAGACATCGCCCAAGCTTTCGATAAAGTATGGCATGAACGCCTTGAACATAAAATTAAGGCCCAGCTACCATCAAATTATCATGCGATCATTAAAAATTACCTGCTAAACCGGAGATTCTTGGTGAAATATAATAGTGCATCTTCCAATTTAAACGAAATATGCGCAAGGGTTCCACAAGGCAGTGTACTGGGTCCAGTGTTATGGTCTAATTTACACAGCGGACCTTCCGACTTCAAATTATATAACAGTTTCAACATTTACAGATGATACAGCATTATTAGCGACACATGGAAACCCTCAAATAGCATCAAGAGTGCTGCAAGGACACTTAGAAGAAATCGCTAAGTGGCTTTCAAAATGGAGAGTAAAAGCAACCGAGCCGAAATTAGCACACATTACATTCACTTTCCGTAAACAAACCTGCCCTCCGGTGAAATTAAATAACATCAATCTACCCCAAGGCGAAACCAATAAATACGTAGGTCTACATCTAGATAGAAGTTAGACATGGAAGAAGCATATCGAAACAAAGCGACAACAAATCAATATCAAAAGTGATCAAATAAACTGGTTAATCGGAAAACATTCTAAATTAACTCTAGACTGTAAAGAATTGCGGAGCTCAGCCGGTACCTCAACAATACAGCAGTGCAGCAGAAAATACCAAACTAAGTTAGAACAACATCCCAACACATTAGCTCGGGAAATATTATGGAGGCCTAGATATCAATTCATATAAACAACAAACCAAATAGTGCGTATTAATATTAAGAATTAACATAGGTTAAGACTTAAAAAAATTTCTCATTTAATTAGCTTGTAATATATGAAAACAACTTGTGAGTTTCCCAAGATAGGAAAGATACAAGAATAAAGCCAAAGGCAGCTATAAAAAAAAATTACGTTAAAAATTATGGTTGCGAGGAACTTTAATCCTCTGTTTCCACTAATAATGTATTCTACTGGTCGGCTTTTATTCACTTCATCTAAATAACATCAGCAGCGATATTCATGTTCTTTCTTCGGTCCACAAAATAATCCCCGAAGCCACTGAAGCTAGTCGGCTGGGAAATGCTGCTAAATTTTCAAATTTAGACGTCTACATAAGATTTAACTTCTTCAATAAATTCACTATTTCACTATTTATGACTATTTCACTAATACTTCCCACTGTTCATTTTTTCCTTACAGGTGATATAGTTTTCGAGTGAGAATGAACAAGTAATTTTTACGAATAATTATTCCCAATAGAAATTGATTGTTGTCGGGAGTTCAGAAGTATTTAAACACCTGATTTTCCGAGTAAATACATCTATAAAGCTCAGTAATCCAGATCTATCAGACCGAATAGTTCTATCAAACAACCTCTATATGTCTGGAAAGTTTTGTGACGGTATAACAATTAAAATCGTTTTAATTCGCATCGTCTAATTGTTTTGCTAGGCGATTATTTCATTATGAAACAATGCGAAATGGAAATGAAATACCGGAAATGATTTAACAGAATAAGGAATCCCATAATACTCCAATAACAAGCACAAAAAGTAGAACAAAGTTTGTGCTTAAAACTTTTCTTTGCATTACAACCATTTCGGTTCGTCTACTGTTCTGTGATTTGCTATAACAAGAAAATTCTTCGTTGTCGTATTTTAACTCTTTACTTCTTTCTATGCTTTTCTATTTTGCTTCTTTACTTAAAAAGTATATGATATAGATATAGATAGATATAAAAGAGAAAATAACAAAAAGCTTATTAAAAGCTCCATTTTCCTATAGCAAAAACTTTTTTCAAACAAACTTTTATTTTTTGTTGTACACAACTTTCGAAAGAATACACAAAAAATCATTGTCATTTTCGATTTACAGTAAAATAAGAAATTTTTTCATTTTGTTCCCATGGCACAGCTACATATAGACACACACACACACACACACACATACACGTACAGATCTAGCACAGAGATTGTAATGTGCGGGTGTTCCACATGAAATTTAGTTTTGCATACGTTGATGACATCGTGAACCAGACTGTATCGTATACATATAGCAAACGACAAAATTATTTAAAAAGCGTAAAGTGTTTTTTGTACATCAAAATATTCTCGAAAATGGAACAAAATCGTCGTATTTGTCGTTTGATGTTTATTGAATAAGAAAAATACGAGAAACATATTTGGATTTTTAAAGTTGGTTTCGATGCGAGCATGAAAAGTTTTATCGCAATACGATATTCTTTTCGATCAAACTACATTTTTCACTTTGAGCTTTTTTTACTTGATTCTTTCGTTCTGTTTATGGTGCATTTAAAGTAAATCGACTTTGTAAATCAACCTAATTTTTTCGTTGCGATTGTATTCCTATACATAAATTTACGGGGCTTTAGCAAATTTTACAAGTATTTCCTATAGATATATACACATACATACATACATCTATTGTATAAAAGCATACATGCACAAAGTACTCGTAGATTGTTTGAAAAGAAAAAAGTTTGTTGAGTTTTCGGAACTTATTATAAAGCATTTGCCGCAAAAGCTTTTACGTATATGGTTTACTAATAGTGATGCTTGTGTTGTTGTTGTTGTTGATTTCTAAATAATAGTCGAAACGGAAATTTGACGAATTTTTGTTTATATTTTATTATTGCTCTCTAACCATCTAAGTATAGGAACAAAAAAGTTGTTGAAAGTTTATGTTCAACAATAGTTTACCTTTTAGATATGTGATGATGTAACTACATGAGTCGTTCGAATGACGATTGTTCCAAAAGCAACCTAGTTTGATATCATACATTTTGCAGCTTGATCCATTTTATAAATCCTAGAGTAACATTTACTTTAGTTAGATAAGTTGCTAGATCTGTTGAATTTATGCGTCAACCCACAACTAAATTTATATGTACGCATGGAAAAGAGGATTACATCTTCTAAAAAGTATCCGTTTAACTCACAAATAATGACCGCTTCAAATTTAATCATCCCATTTCCATTTTTAAACGAATTTTTGGTTATAATTGACCAAATTATCTTTTGCGTGTATATTTATTTATTTATTATTATTACAAGACTTATTATGTTCTTGTTGAAAAAACTAAAACAAAACTAACTTGATTAGGTAATTTAGGTCCGTCAGCCGAAATAATGAGTTCTGGTTCGTGAGTCGATAAAAGTAATCCAGTTTGAATAGTTGGTGCGTCCGTAATTTGTGACTGATTGTCGCAGAGTAACACGGTTTGAGTCGGTCATTGGAAATTTTGGTGTTTCGTCCGTTCAGATCCAAAGTGAAAAATTTGTATGTACGATCGGTAACCAAACTTTTAACACATTTAAAAACTTGAACCCAAGATTGTTTTTGGTAATGAAAAAATTTATACAGCACATCTCAAGTCTGTTTCCCGATTTTTATAATGCATACAATTATCGAACAAGGAATTTATCTCAAACTTTGTATTGCAAAAAGAATTTCGTGTGTCGAATCGCTGAAAATATTACAGCAGGCTTGCGATGAATCGACTTTATCAAAAACAAATGCAAGCATTACCTCGGTCTGGTCGGCCATGACTGAAGTTAACATCAATATAGTGAAGGAAATGGAGACGGAAAAATGACATTTAAAAGAGATAGCTGCCGAACTTTCTGCGTCTCACGATCAATTATTTCCACTGTACACGATTGTTTGGGCATAAAACGCGCTGTCGCTCAACTAACAAAGACACATTCAAAAAACTCATTATAATTGGTGATTAGACATATTGGTTTACGAGTTTGACATGCGAACCAGTCATCAAGCTTCGGAAAGGCACCTTCCAATTGAGCGAAAACGAAAAAAAACCCGTTAAAGTCGATCAAAAGTTAATGTAATGTTGACTGTTTTCGCGGTGTTGTGGACTCGGTATTCTTGTCAGAAGGTCAGACGGTAAAAAAAGAATATTATCTGGGTGTGCCGCATACATTTGAGAGAGCAAATCCCACGAAAAAGGCCAGGTTTGTGGAAATAAAACTGATGGATTTCGACGAAACAGCATCTCACAAGACTATCCTTTTGAACGAATTTGTGGCCAAACACTCAACAATTATCGTCAAACAACCACCGTATTCACCTGATATGAATCCGGCTGACTTTCTTTTTCTTTTTCTCTTTCTCTTTGTTCGATTGAGATGAACTGACAAAGTAGAGCACTAAAAACAAACTAAATGTCAGGTCGCGCACAAACATCACGTCAAGGTAGAGAGAGGGCAGTTGTGCCAATTTAGCGACAAAATCAAATTTTATAATACCTTTAAGCGGGTTTTTTAAATGATCAATACTCGTTACTTTCTTGCGAGTGTATATGTTACGGTAAAGAGCGATTTCGTTAAATCATTAAACGATTAAAAATTGATCGTAATTGAGTTCTATGCTACCGACAAGCTTACTGACCCCCTCACTTAAATACTGCTAATATTGTTTATTCACCTTGAAAGGATTAAATGGTAGAAAGGAGGTGCATCAACTTGCCGCGTGCCTGTGACAGCTATGTTGATTTACAAATTCGACTTGGAAAGTAATTATTGTCAAAACAACATAAATCCGCTTTAGATTTGAAAATTAACAAGAAATTAGTTGACTACTGGGAACGTTTATTTTAATTGAGCTATAAGTACTTCCGGTGCATCGATTAGGTCCATCAAGAGATTACTAATAAAAGTGAATTTTTTCTAGCGTTAACAAGTTCTAAGTCCTACATCCAGTAAGATATTGTGGTTGTTGCTGTATATTTACGTTTATTTAGACCATTGTCATATACCCATCCAGCATTCCAGGTCAAGTAAAGTTCTTTTGAATTTTCTCAATGCTTTTGATATGTTCTTCGTAGTACGGACATCACACATTTACAGCATATTCTAGCTGGGATCGAACGTAAGCACCATACAGAATCCTAATTGTCTCCAAATCAAAAATGTCACCCGTCCAACGTTTGATAAACCCGAGCATGGAGTTCGCTCTACCAATGCGTAGCATCGGAGCTTGTAGAGCGAGACTAACCCCTAGGTCTTTAGTTTCAAGTACTACCTGAAATCCCGTTAGGCTTTTCGGTGAAATGATAGAGATTTGTACTTTTCAATGTTGAGATTTAGAGAGCTAAGCTCACACAATATCGCTAGATTGTCTTTGTTAAGACCAAAAGGTTACTGCATATTTCAAGCAATATATTTTTGCCTACTAGGCTGGACTTTTCGAGTTGTTTCGCTCCTAGCATTGTCCGTTTCAATGTTATAGCTAGTCGTTCGGCTTTACATTCCAGAGACCTTCTTGTTATGTCATTCTGGGACTTCCTCTTTGTATAGCCAATCCTTCTCCACTTGTGCTTTCGTATTTCGATGCCAATGACTGATTGACTATTTTGACTATAAAGAGTTCAACATTTGTTATTTTGTTGGTCCAGAAGCACCTTAGCTTGGTGTTGCGAGATAGGGCAGTTGTGTTCTACAGTTTGTGTAGAGTACATACAACCACCTTGATACATACAAACTAATTGGCCGCTTAGCCTTAGAAACCAATTACTTTTGCTAATTCTCATAGCTTCTGTACTTTATGTAACATTCCGGCGTGTTTGTGTGTTAGCAGGCATATATCATCTGCCTCCAGCCTAAGTTAGACTTCTTTATTACGATGCGTGTTGTGTTAATATGATCGGTGCCGCCTCGCTCTGTTCAGGAGCAGCTTGTCCCTTTTTTATTTTCGAGTTGATTGTCTGTGAAGTTCTATCTAAGATGGAAATTGCCAATATATTTAAAGTTGTGTTGAGGAGAAATATATCCCGTAAATTGTTGTATTCTCTCAGGTTACCTTTATCGGTAATCGTTATAGTCAAGCCTACCTTCCATTATCGCGGTATTCTATCGGTAGTCCATACTTCTGTTATTACTGTCTTCCAAGTTTTATCACTGATCCAGAGTTTGCGTTTGTATTCTTACCCGAGTGTGGTGGTAGTTGCTTCTTCATTGGTTTGGAAGCACAGCTTGAGCGCCTCACAGAATGTATTTCTTGTGTCGACACCTTTTAATTTTTACTGCATCATTAATTGATACATTTGACAGGCTTAATTTTGAATTGTGATATTAGCAGTTGATGGTCACTGTAAATGTCTGCATCTCTTAAAGATTCTCTCATTTTCCGACTTCCTCTTTCCGGTACGCACAACACTGAATGCGGTCCAATATATGGTAGTTGCATTAATCTGCGTACTGCGTCCGTCCGTAAGAAAATATGCGAGCAAGTCAGCAGATCTTTACTGATGAAAATTTTGTCCGTAGTATGTCGAGGAGCCGGTACAGGTCGAATTTCATCAAAGTGTCGTCATAAGTTCGTAATAAAGTTTGATTGTAAAAATTGATCGTTCGTAGTATCTAAAAATGTTCCAGGAACTCGAGTTGTACATCTGTAAATCAGTTCAGCTGGAATAGTTTTTAGTTCGTCACCGTAAGTCGTTTGAGGTTCAAGTAAGATTGCAGGAAGAACACTAGCCCAATCAGATTGGCCGTAGCACATAAAGGCAGATTTGACGACTCAATGCCATCTCTCGATCATGCCATTACATTTTGGATTGTAACTAGTTGTTCTCCTGCAAATTGCGTGTCTTGGTCCGTGACAATGGACTATGGAACACCAAAGCGAACTACTCGCCGGTTACATCCGGAACATCTTTTCTGAACTTCTTTTTTAATCGATGGCATTCTGAGTCAAAAGTTTGATGGAAGCTTTGACGTCAGGCTGAGACAGATTATGTAAAGCCGGGAAAACTTGTTTTCGGAAGTTAAAGAGAATGAATGCCCTAGGTGTAGTGGTACAAATATCGCAATTAAATTCATTTTTTTGAATTGAAAAAAACCGTAAATTTCTCAAATTTGATTAACAGAGTTACTCCTTAAAATTTCTTGAAGTTCTTCATCATTGGTCTGAGCATCTGCGATGAAAGCATAATCAATAGTTTCGGGAATAGAAATTTGATTAATGCGTAGAAGAGTATCTGCGACAACGTTATCTAGTCCAGAGATGTGCTGAATATCGGCCTTGAATTCACCAATGAAATGTAAATGTCGAAATTGATCAGATGCTTTTCGAGTTTCTGATTTGAATAAATGACCTTCGAGAAGATGTCGAAAATGTTTAATCCCCGAATGAGCCGCGAGAAGTTGACGATCATAAGCACTGTATATTTTTTGCGTATCACTGAGACGTACTAAAAAGAAACCGAGTGGTTGCCAAGTGTCTGATACAAACTGCTGAACCACCGCTCCGATCGCCGTATCGGAAGCGTCAACCATGATGGCCAGAGGTGCTGATGATGGTGGATGAATAAGTAAAGTAGCGTCCGTAAGTTTAATTTTACAGTTATCGAACGCTTCAATAGCCACCGATGACCATTGTATTGGAACTCGACTGTTCTTAGTGTAACCATTTAGGTAGTCGTAGAAGAAAAATTTCGTAGATTAAAAGGCGACTGACTGACTATTTATAGTGAAATGACTATGTATTGTTTTGAAACATTGTTATCGGAGTTAATTGATACAATTTACAAATTGGTTTGCATTTTAACGTCATTGTGCCGAAATGAAGAGAATAGTTGAGAATAGTTAATTTTAGAATTTGATCGAGAATTGATACGACTTCGTGAATCTGAATTGGATTGTGATCTAGAATTTTGATTGAAAATTTCCGAAATCTTCGATAACAATGTTTTTTGAAGTCCGATAGTTTATTATCTAATTTGAATTGGAATTAGAAGAGCAGCATGCAGAAGTCTCGATATAATTTATTTGTACATGAGTCATAGGCTCATGCACATTGTAAGCCCGTTCTGCAAAGACTGACAGGGAGACATGATTTTCGAATGGTGTAAGCACCATTTGAACTGACTGGTGCAACCTCTTCATTAAAATTAACGAAGTGTCGCTTCATGTATATTGTTCCTTTCTCCGTCAAGCCATGCATCAGATTATTAAGCTTCGTCTTTTCTGATTCACCAAGTATCCGGATCACCTCAGCCTTGAATGTAGAATAAGGTGTATAACCTTACGGGCTAGTGATTATAAATGCATATGTATAGCATCCAGCGCTTCCATCGCATGAACATATTTAGTTGCCTCTACAGTAATTTCTGCCAATGCAAACTGCAGCTCGAGTATCTCAAACCATACATTTGGATTTTGAGAATGAAGTGCGTGTGGGGACTTGAAAGCCGCTCGAGCAACAAGTCCAGCATCGGCAGACAAATTAATATTTGCTCGCGACGTCTCTGGAATTTCGTTAGAGTTTATAATAAACAGTGAGACAGCCTTGGCAACAGCATCATTGATAAATCCAACCAGCTGAGTGGGCGGTAGCGCAATATTGGACTCCCTTGTTGAACCGCTGCTCGATGCCGCTGATAATTTTGTTTCATTTGTCGATGGTAGGTAAACTGGTGCATCGTTCATACCTTGCACAACACGCCGAAACAAGAAAGTAAGAATAAGGAAAAATACCGAACATACAAATACCGAAAAAGCGTTTAAAACAAATTATTTAAAACATTATTAGCTATTTGAACTGCACCCAAGCAACTTTTTGATATCTCAACCGCGCACTCAAGCAGAGGCTGAATATTATCAAAACATGAAGATTCCGGGTAATATCTTTGCCAAGGACCAAAATTCGAGCCCAAACACAGATACTTCGGATAATTTCGTGAAGGAGCTTTGTGCAACACATTCAAATGAAAATGTAACGTACATTATCAAACTCGTTCACCGTTCAATCGTGTTCGTGCGATTCAACAGAGTCAGAATAGTATGTACTAAGGCATCTTCCTCTGGAACGTATCCACTTACTCACATTCTTGTGGATGTCGATATAAAATGCAAACAATTGACATTGACATACTTAGGGCAGCATACTATGCCAAACATAGTTTTCGATCCACAAGGGGAGTGATGTGCGTAAATACAAAACGTATTCTACAAAGTAATAATTAATGTGCTTTAAATAACTTCATTGCAGTATATTTTTAAATTTACAACTAAAAAAACAGTTTCTAGCCATTTCTAAAAGATTTGATATTTTTTGATCGAAATAAAATGAACTTACTTTAAAGCATTCGTTGTACGAGAAAATTTACATTTTTATATAAACGCACCTCTTAATTTCAATGTGTTCCATCTTTCTCTGAAGATAAGTGTTTCATTAACTCCTAATCTCATTTTTTAAAAATTGTATTTGTGAAAATCTGTGATGCGCCTCTGGTAACTTGTAAAATTTGTAGTGTTAGGAGGATTGAAGAGAAAAGTGATTTCTTTCTGCAAGAAAAAATTGTGAATTAATTGGTTGCTCAACTGATTTATTATCCGAAGTTTAAGTTTATCTAGTCCTTTGTTAACCCCAATAAAATTAGTTCTGTTGTCACACCAAATTGTACCTGAACTTCCATGCTTTAAAATGAACCGTTTAAGGGCTGCTAAAACGACTAGGTGTCTAGGCTACCCACGACCTCTATGTACACAGCTTTCACCGTCAAGCACACAAAAACTACCACATACGCCTTTTCACTGGAGAGTTGCTGCGTTTACGTCTTTTGATATACAGTGTCTAAAAACGGTTGACTTTGATTACACCATGCTGCTGGCTGATCTGCCATTTTTTGTTCATTAATATGCAAGCGATGACGAGTACACACCCTGCAAGATTTTATGCAGCGCTTAATGATGTTTCGTGTGCAATTTATCCAATACTTGTTTCTCACAATACTTAATGTTAATGAATTTCCAGCATGCATGTGGTTCAAGGGGATATCTCGAACAATTATATCGTAAGCTAATTTACCTTCGGTGGAATCACCCATTAGCATCTTGGGTCAAATGACTCTAAATGGTGTTTCGAAGGAATTTATTGTAGGTTCCGAATAACTACGTTCTCAGCGTCGTTTTACTCGGCTACAGTGATTGTATTATGTTGTTACTTCGCCAGTGGTCTTCTTCGGGTTGCACTTCCAAATCTCAAAATATAAACTAATACGTTCCGTTGGTCACTTCAGTAAAGACATTCGTATATTTTGACCTCTCTTCGAATGAAAAGTTAACCGGTTCTATTGTTGTCGAAATTGGGTTTAGCTAATCGATTGGTTTTGGGCGATTTTGATTAACTCAACTAGTGAGGTCCGTACCACCATAGTAACCAATTTAGCCAGTAAAGTTGCCAATAAAAAATTTCCTACGTCGGTGAACATCAAATATCCAGTGCAGTACTATTATGAAATCAGTTCAGGCGCAGACGTCTAAGTCCATGTAAGACAGAGGTGCAACACAAAATGTAATTAATTTACACAGAAGGATCGCCCAACAGAGTTCCAATCGA
The DNA here is from genome assembly GCA_963691935.1 of Nephrotoma guestfalica. NCBI lineage: Eukaryota > Metazoa > Arthropoda > Insecta > Diptera > Tipulidae > Nephrotoma > Nephrotoma guestfalica. Next base: position 101,327,771 of record OY829913.1, read on the forward strand.
CTCATCTACTTCGACTTCGTATATACATAACAATAACAAACATGGGTTGTAGCTGTTGATTACCGAGGAATTGATTTTTCTCTAATTCGGGATGTTATGAACTTCATGCTGGGAAAATTATTTCAAAAATTTAATGTGGGGTGGATTTCCATTTCCTTAGGTTGAAACCGCTTGCTTTCAGAAATGTTTTTATTTAATCGTTCATTATTACAGCTTGCAATATTATATCATCCATTGAGCAGATCATCATCATAGTTTAGTAGATTGTTCAGTATATTTTTCAATGTTTTTACTGCTCGAATGCTACACTTAAGTTAGTAACGAAATCTCGTTTGAACTACCTTATAACGGTTTTGGTTCATTAAATGGAAGTTGCAATGTATTGCCCACTTTCAGTTCTGGTAATAGGTTGCTCATAAAAGACTTCGCAAATTTAAGGACGGATTATGACACGAACACGATCCTGTTCCCAACCATCCAAGTTTTGTCGACTATAGTTCTGGTAGTCCATCAATTACTTGTTTCTGAACTTTTAAAACTTCGAAAACTACGTCAGCTTCGAGTAGTACATCAATTTTACTCGGTGTATGAAATTGCGGATCTGGGTTTGAGAATAAAACGTTTGTTATATTATTAATGACCGAGTGAGATGATGGTATGAGCCGTGACTAAAAGTTTGTAATTTAGTTCAGTTCGCGAGACTAGGGTCATATCGATTTTCCCTCTTGTTCTTCCAACATGATGCGTGGATACGTTTTAGGTCTAGGCTTTAATCACAAGATTCGGTGACGAACGGGGTTTGTGAACCTGAATCAAACAATGTTCGGTACAACTGGATTTCACCGAAGCGTGACCTAATGTGTCATCTGTATGTAGAGAACTTTTGGTCAGGTTCTTTGGCTCTTTTGAGAATGGTGAAGCCCGTTCTTCAAACGACCTTTCTTCAAACAGTTACAGCATACATTTTTTTCTGCTACCATTTTTGATCTACCATCGAAATTCATGTTTTTAAATTTGGGAAATTTAATAGCTAAATGTTGCTATTTACAAACCTGAGGTTGATTTACCTGTAACTTTTTTGGTTGGTATACTTCACACGCTTCTAGAGCGTCACATCGTCACAAGCTAACCTAAGCTAATGTGTGGAGGTTTCTACTGACCGATTCATTTGCCCATAATTGCTTAGTTTCCTCATACATTTTTTCAAGAAGAATATGGATGAATCAATAATCACATGTTTCAGCGTCTGGCCCTAACACTCTTAACTCGTAAATTATACCGTCAGAAGTTTCACTGATACGGTGCAACTTGCTTCCGTTACTATTATTTAATTTATTGTAACGGTTGCGTATTTTCTCACACGTTTCGGTGTTTTCTATAGGTAATTGCACAAGTTGTGTCGTCTTCACACTTTGGTAAAATGTTTTACCAACAAATTGCTTGAGAGAGGTATTAAAGTCAGATTTTGTATCAAGGCCACCTCAGCTCTCTTACCTAATAATACAAATTATCAACTTCTTCGGTAACAGGTTTATAATCTGGGTTCATGATTAATTAGAGTCCATCTAGTTAAAGGTTTCGTATCGAGCTTCTAATATTTCTAGTCGGGGTTTTCTTGCCTCGAGAGTGATACTCTCCGTTATGGATTACGCAAATTTTAAAATATTAACCATTTGATTGCGAGCAAAGTCACGCAAGAGTCCACATCTCTCAGTCATACAACAAATAAATTTTATACCACGTGGTTTCTCTTAAGCGTCACGTTCGACACAGTAGATTTCAACAAACTCGTTTAATTTAGGAGAAAAAAAAATTAAATTAAAATTCTACTTATCTATCTTTATTCCCGAGTTTCGGGAAAGAACAAGGCGAATAATATTCCGTCAACTAAAGGAACGAATTAAGCAGGAAGTAATACTAGCGAGGCCTGCACGGAGCAGCAAAGAAGTTGGTCTTTGAAAAACATTGAGCAATAGACAATCGGTTTAACTGTACCACAACATTACAAGAGACCTTGGTTCGGATCATAAAAAGCGCGTCTGTTTATAGAACCTAACATACCCTTATTAAACATTATTTTTTGATCTTAAAAAAATAAAATGAGGTGACGAGAACGTCTATGTTAGGACAACGTAAGTTTAACCCCTCAAAACTATTTGTTCTATAGAATTCAGGAAGCACTAAACGATTTGTAAAAAGGTAATCAGGTATGCAATCTGATTTATGGACTCGGGTTTTCTACCATTGCACACCATTTGAACATCCTGCCGAACTAGAAAGTCAACTAACCAGAAATAGTCGCTGGGATAGTTCGAATATTCTTACAATGATAGTTAGAATGTACCTCAATTTCAAGAAACACTTTGCCAGAACCATCGGAAAATCATGTATTGCTTTTAGAAAAAAAAATTGAGCGATTCTGGGTGAGGCAGTTACGATTTTTTTATTTAAAAAAGTTAGACTTTTTAGTTTATCCAGTATTAGAATCGACAGTATAATTGACTGACGTAAACTAGGTAACAAAACATTCTGTTAACGGAGAAAAATTATCAAATTGAAACTGTAAACGAAACATACCAAAGGAATGTATTTTACTCTCCAGTACGTTAATTTTTTTTGTATAGACTGAACACCTCCTATATTGCTAATAAATAAAGGGTGGGTCATCTGTTGGTCCTTTTTTCAATCGACGAATTTTAGTACTTAATGTTATCTGCTCCAAATTTATTATGAGAATAATCGTTCAAAAACAAGAACACTTCGTAAATTACTTGAGAGTTTTGGTCGACATGGAAAATTATTGATCGTTTTGAAGAAGCGCGTTTCACGAACCACATTACGACACATTTTGCATGTTGAGCTCCATTTGCATCCTTACAAAATTCATCTAACTCAAAAATCGAATCCACCAGACCATTTCCGTCGTTTTGTTAATTTGATACTTGAACGAAATGAAGGTTTTTCATCAAAAATCTACTTTAGCCATTAAGCTCATTTTCATCTTCCGCAGAGAATCGGCATGTTATTCACAAAGCAGAAGCTCATCCTCCAAGTCACTATTTGGTGTGGTTTATGGACTGGTGGCATCATTGGATCGTTTTAGAAAACGAACAGGAAAATGCCCTTACAGTGAATGGGGAAAGTTATCACAACATGTTAACTGGTTTTTTGTGGCCCAAATTGAATGAATTGCGTGTCAACGATCTTTGGTTTCAACAAGGCGGAGCGACATGCTACACAAGTCGTGCAACAATCCATTTATTGTCAACAAAATTTCAGTCCTCCTTGGCCAATAGTCAGTTCGTTGGCCACCAAGAAGCCCAGATTTAAAACAACTTGATTATTTTGGGTTGGGTTATTTGAAAGGTAAAGTACTCCACAAACAATTCAACAACTTAAAAACAACATTCGAGCTGAAATTGAGGTCATTGATTCGCTTTTATTGGAAAAATTCATCGATTTTTTTGATGTTCGGATGCAGGCTTGTAGGCGAAGCCGTGGTGCATGGGTGACGGTCGTTCTTTGTAAACTATTTATAGTGTTTCAATTTAACGTGAGCATTTTACCGTAGAACAGTTTTTCTTGGACACAATTTACCGTGGGCACCATTTATCGTGTGGACAATTTATCGTATGCCAGTTTATCGTAGTTTGTAAAATTGACCGCATAACAAAATTATGTGTAAGTAAAAAAGTAAAATGTCTTCGGTTTATAAAATTAAATTGAATTTGGCCTTTATTAATCGATTAAAATGGGATTGATATGTTGGGTGGAGAAGAGACACCTGGGATGGAACTCGGCCATTTTTTAACCGATACTGATGGTATTTTGTATTTGGAATGGAAATGGGATTCTAAACCGGTTTTTGGACGAAGTTCTTGAATGTGGCCATATGGGGAGGAACTTGGCCATTTCTTAACCGATTATGATTAAATTGTTTATGTTTGATGCAAATGGGATTTTAGAGCGATTTTTGGAAAAAGTTCTGAAATATGGTTCCCTGGGACGGAACTCATTAATTTCTTAACCAATTATGTGGAATTGAGTATGTGTGATGGAAGCGGGATGCTCAAGTGATTTTTGGAGGAAGTTCTAGAATATGGCCATCTGGGACGGAATTCGGTAATTTTTTAACCGATTATGTTGGGAATGAGTATGTTGGATGGAAATTGGATTCTTAAATGGTTTTTGGAAGACATTCTTGAATATGGCCATCTGGGAAGGTACTTGGTCTATTCTTAACCGATTATGATAAGATTGGATATGTTGGATGGAAATGGGATTCTAAACCGGTTTTTGGACGAAGTTCTTGAATGTGGCCATATGGGGAGGAACTTGGCCATTTCTTAACCGATTATGATTAAATTGTTTATGTTTGATGCAAATGGGATTTTAGAGCGATTTTTGGAAAAAGTTCTGAAATATGGTTCCCTAGGACGGAACTCATTAATTTCTTAACCAATTATGTGGAATTGAGTATGTGTGATGGAAGCGGGATGCTCAAGTGATTTTTGGAGGAAGTTCTAGAATATGGCCATCTGGGACGGAATTCGGTAATTTTTTAACCGATTATGTTGGGAATGAGTATGTTGGATGGAAATTGGATTCTTAAATGGTTTTTGGAAGACATTCTTGAATATGGCCATCTGGGAAGGTACTTTGTCTATTCTTAACCGATTATGATAAGATTGGATATGTTGGATGGAAATGGGATTCTAAACCGGTTTTTGGAATAAGTTCTGGAATATGGCCACCTTCCAAGAAATGGCTGAATTAGTATTATCGAAATATTCGCTGTTAACATGATTATGAAGTGCTTCAATAATCTAACGGACAGTTTGAACGTATATGATGATGAAAGAGTTATTGTACGTTGTATATATGTAGATAATAAACGTTTTTTGCAATTACTTGACACCACGTTTTTTCCGATATATATAGGTATAGTTCTAAAAAATGTCAATCATTTATGAATGCGTTTATACAGGAAATACGTGGCCACAACAACGGATTGTAGAACAAAATTAGAAGAATGGTTCATGTCCCTTTGTTGTTTAAAAACAGAACGTACGGAGTTCGTGCCTCGATGTACCGCGATATACCTCGTGAGCGCCTCTGATTTGAACATTTAAATCATCCAGTAATATTGTGACGCCGGATTGTAGTAGTATGCTCACGATTCCATGATGTTGTTTGTAGAAAACTTGCTTGATTTAATCAAGTTTATCTTCACTTGGTGCTTTGATATTGACAAACGAAATATCAAAGTGAAGTCCAAGAAACCTGAGTACGAAAATATGATGGCCAATAGGTATGAAGTTAATTACGAATTGATGATATTAGTGATGAGTAACCCAACTCAAATTTCGGGCTTGTTCGCTATTGCTTCCACAAAGTGCGGTTCGTGTGTTCCGGTTATAATCGACGAAGCTATTGCCAATTTTTATTGAAATACTTGTTCCAACTGTAGGTGGAAACTTTCCTTTTTGATTGTTTCATTTTAGAATTTTCATTCATTTACTCATTTTAAAATGTTCAAATAAAACAAAACCTTTTGTTCGTTATGACGGTTTCGTACTTTATTAAAAATGAGAATGTTTGATAGCAATCGCACTGGATTTCGAAAATTCGAAAATTCTTTATTTTTGTAAAATTGTAAGATTTTCAGTTCTATATCGTCAATCTATTTAAATTATATTTGAAGGTAATATGAGGGCGAAAATTCCGTGATTAATACGCTCGCTAGGTAACTCTTAATGAATTAGGTGGTCTATTGAAAACGATTCAAGAGAAATTCTGCTTCTGCTTATTGACACTACATATCAGGGTAAGTTATATATGCCGCAAAACCAATACCTCATCAGCTTCTGCTCTCCACGTTTGGGGCGACGTAAGCAGGCGTCTATCGTGAGATCATGACGTAAACAAGTTTCTGATAAGACTAGATGCCTTAACATCTACGAGTATCACCAGTCGGTCCCAGGTGGCAATATTCCATTAGTTCTTCCAAAAATCATTTAAGAATCCAATTTCCATCCAACATTCTACGATAAGTTGTTCTACGATAAATTGTTCCACGATAAATTGTTCTACGATATATTGTTCACGATAAACTGACAGTGAATCGTGGTTCATAACGATATTGTTTTTCCTACATAAAGGGCATAGAACCAATCAATAAAAAATTTTGACTTCTCATCCCAAAATGTGTGTTTTATTTACAAATGATAAAAGGACTAGCACATGCACCCCGTACTTCAACGAGTTAAATGGATTGTACCGATTTGTTCAACTCTTTCAATCGCACAAGGTAAAATTTATCATTTCACCTAAATCGTCTCGAGGGAAAATTTTAAAACATTTTCGTATGCTTACACAAATTTTCAACAACTATGTATACCCATCATCTATATACTCTTACATAATACATAATACATAATACATATAAAATGTAAGAGTTAATAAAGTTTTAACAAAAACGTTTAACATAAACTATTACGTACTATACAAATATTTAGAGATTTTAAATTATACTACAGCAAAAAATTAATTTAATTTAGCGCTCGCAAGCATAGAATTCGTGGAAAATTGCAAACGTGAAATTTAAGAACAGCGCTCTTGAGAGGTAACAAACAATTTTGTCTGCTGCTTTGTGTCAAACCCGTTATAGATAATAAGATGATAAACGTTTTATATTAGAAAAAGCTTTTAATTTAGATGTCAAAAAACTTTATTGTGCAGATATTACTACACAAAGTATAAAGAACTTGACTATGCCATTATTTTAATCCACTGTACACACATATTAATTATAAAAGATACTGTAATAAAAAAACAATATATAATTAAATTTAATTACAGAGTTTATAGTTTTTTATTTATTTATATATTTTCGGGGAAATTCATATATCCTAGATCTACGATCCGAGATATCACATCTATAGAGGTGATAAAAATTATTTTGTCTCCCTATCGTAATTAAATTTTATATAGGTGAGTATAATTAATTGTCTTTTTTCTATTAGATATACCAGCATACTCCTAAATTGGTCTGACGTTTAAAAATTACATAACTATTATCGTTATTATGTATAACAATACAACAATGTCTGGAATTCCTGAAACTATGTATAGTCCTCATTTCCGTATACTCTCTACCGTATAATAACCTGATACAAAACTTTACCTGAAAGGCAGTAATTTTTATATGTGTTTATACGAATCCAAACACACTACACACAAATAATAAAGAAAAGTTTTCAATAATAAAAAATTAAAGCTTAATTATCTCCTCACATTTATTTATTATCGTTTTAAGGATCTTTTAATCCTTTTTAAATAAACCACACAACTGTAATAATTCAACCTTTAGCTTTTTTATGCTGCCTCTCTCCATTTTATGCTTTTTCTAATTTATCCTTCTCTCAAAACTCCATAGAACGATGTACACACCCGACTTTAGTTCCATAATAGTTTTTGTGTTTGCCTCGAACTATGTGTGTATGTGTAGTCTAAGCTTTTAGTTTATTATTTTTGCTATTTTATTTGCATCCATAAATTACTTGAAATGAATAGGCAGAGATTATAAACTGGGGGGTTCTGGATGGTGGTGGTGGTGGTGGTGGTGGTTAAGTCAAAAAATATTTATTTTTGGTACGGGGATAGTTTTGATTTTGGAAATCTATTATGCAAGATACATGAAACGGAAATATATATTTAGTTATAGAGACACGATTTTAAGCTTTTATGTCCTGGCTATGAGAATACATAAATTATGCATCAGTCTTGTTCTACATGAGATACCATAGATAATCATACACAGATTTCTCATTTGAACAAATATACGTGAAGTAAATTTATTTCTAAATAATTCCACCGTCATCGATTGATTATCTATTCGTACACACAAGAAAACAAGTAGGTTGCCTCTGCCATCTCAAGTCATTATTTAAAACAAATGCAGTTAATACTGTAATCTGTTGTGATGATATGTGGTAGACGTGCTGTATCTTATATCGAGTCCTCTGTACTAATGGAATTTTGATCTCGAATATGACCGTTGCCTCAAATTTTGTGGGTTCGACGGTGGCTGTTTTATAGGTGGCGGCTATGTTTTTTTTTTGATTTTGTTTTTTTAGTAAGGTTTGATTTGCTTGATCTATTCCTGAAATTGGTGCGGAGTTATGATCAACGAAATAAATTGATCATGGAACAGGATGATTGTTGACTCTAATATAGACATCAATTTTTGTAATATTTCCTTATGGTGCTGCTGGTTTGCTTTTAAGTTTTTTCTTCCTTTTGATCCAGAACCAGTGTTGTGCAGATTAATTACGTTACATTACTTACGCTATTATTTACACGTAATTAATTGTATTAATTACGCGAAATTTTTTACGTCATGTAACGTAATTAATGTAAAAAATGTAATTAATTAGCGACATCTACCTGAAATTAATTAAATTAATGAAAAAACAAAAATAAATTATTTTATAGTCGATAATACAACCATTACATGTAACTACATCTATTGAAAGTTTTTAAATTAATATATTGCAGATTTTTTTGTGAGCCTGACATCTCTCTGCTAATTAATGGCGCTATTAAAATAATTTCAGGTGTACATTTTTTAAATAAATATTAATTTGTTTCGATATTTTTAATAAATATCAATGCACTTTTCTATAACGTTGCATACTATATTATTCACGTCGATTATAGAATCCGCGGGCGGTAATAAATTTCGCAGGGTAGAAGAATCCCTTAAAAAAATTTTATTAGATTTCTGAAAGCGTCTACTAATTATTACGTAGTCGGTGGAATAGTTATTTTAGATAGTTAAAATAGTTACTTTAGAATTTCGATCGAAAATTTTTATTTCGTTATGAAGTGTTGGACGTGGCTCATTTGGCTGAATTTATCACGTAGATCGTGTGGTATGGTCGCTGATGTTGGAATAACCCAGGGTGATTTATTTACTACAACTGTTTTTCGAATTCACAAAAAAATAGGAATCACCCAATTAGAATTTATGCATGTACGTCTTTACAGTTTTGCACTAAATACATGCATTTAAAAGAATTCGTAAACCCCCGAAAATTACGAGTAATGCAAAGTAAATTATAAACACAAAATATTATTTTAGCGAACTATAAAAATAAAATTCAAATGTCCAAAATAAGTTTTTAAAAACGTTTTTATTTTTATTTTCGTTAAATATGTATACCTCAAACTACGTATCGAAGTGAACAGTCGCAAAATAAACAAGTGAAAATAATAAATAAAAATTCAAATAATTAGAAACAATATTTTGGAATCAATATTTGGTTTTATTAAGAATATCTCTAAATTGTGAAAGAATAATTCAAGTCTTTTGGCGCCAAAATTATAAGACTGTAACATTTTAGGATGGCCCCAAAAAAGTGTAAAAAATGTGATGCTGCTATTACCGGTAATCGAAACAATCCGGCTATTTCTTGTGATGGATTATGCAATGGATTCTTCCATATTGCATGTGCTGACATACCAGATGATCTGCTTCAACATATTCGTAACAAAACAGCTGCTTGGATTTGCAGCTCTTGTAAAACCACAAAACGTAGATCCATAATTGAGGCAGCTGAAATTGGAGATCAGTCATCAAGCCTTCCGGAAATCTTAAATGTGCGTTAGCCGACTTACGCTCGAGAATCATAAATGTTGAAAATTCTCAGAAATTTGTATCAGATTCATTTGACAATTTTGTACAGAAAATGAATCAAATAATTGATGAGAACAAGGCGTTACGTAAAAATGCAAACCAACTGGAAATTAAACAATTAGTATTTGAATCAAGGGTGAATAAACTTGAAGCACTGTTGGATAAAGAGCACCAAATAGTTACTGGACTTCCGTCAAATGTTGACATGAAAGATGAAATGGTGAAATACATACTTCGCGTGCTAGATGTTAAACCGGCTGACAAAGACATTCAATCAGCATTTTTTGTAAACACAAATATTAAATCTAAATCAAATTTATCCAAAAAACCAATGTTAATAGTTAAAACAAACAGTTATGAATTAAAAAACACAATTTTATTAAAATATCGACAAAAAACATCAAACAAGAACTATATTAATGCATCTGACCTCGGAGTCCAGTGTTCACCACAACATAAGGCTCTTAATATACACATTATGGAGCATCTATCGCCACTTCAAACCAGATTATATTCGGAAGCTAAAAAAATTAAACAAAAATTTATTTTCAAATATTAACAAAAATTTATTTTCATATATTAACAACAAGACAAAATCTTACTCAGAAAAGGTCCTGATTCAAATGTTTTCCACATCAGCTCGATGAACGATATCCACTACATCATACGTACTAGTGCATTTCGGGATCATCCACAAAATACAGCAAATTATGATGTTGTTGGTGATACAGCAGCCAACGATGATTAATAATGGGGATCTTGCCAGCTCCGGTTTGTTGCAATAGAATTAAACAAATATTATTATTAGATTTAAATTATATTATTTTCTTAAATTTTCTATTTTTCTTAAATTTTCAATTACTTACATTTCATTTACACAATTTATTACTATTTCTTTACTTTGTTTTGATTTTAATTTTGACATCTTCAATGTCATTGTCAGATGTTTCTATTTTCCTTTATTATTCTCGGGTTGTCCAAATTGTGTCTAAATGGTCGATTTTTTCTATTTCTATCTGGTAATTTTTATACCATTTACATATTCATTCACAGTTTCATGGAATACGATTTTGAATGTCATTGAAATTAGATTTTTGTGCAATTAAGGGTATAATTGAATTCTGTTGTTTCAACCATTTATTGTTTAATGAATAGATTAAGAAATTGTTTAAAAGCTCGCAGTTATAATCAATATTTTGATAATGTTGACGACTATAAAATGAATCCTAACACGTATCTGAAGCTGGCCCGAAAACCATCCAGAAAAACGCCTTTAAAATTTAGGTGCGTTTCTCCGCTAAATCCATTAAAAGACTTTTCAGTCCGAAAAATTAAAAAATATATGGAGAAAATCAAATTCCATCCCGAGAAAATAAAACAAGCTCATGCACACACAACAAATTTTAAGTATAAAATTACCTTACAGTGGGGATAAGGGACCTCCCCAGCGGATTTAATATTCGCTTCTGTTAGATTAGGTATCGGAATTATGCTCATATGTCGCTCAAAAATTCTCCGTTCACAGAGTTTGGCAGATGTAACGGTATATGCCTAATTAATGCACTGACCATCAGAATTAAGCATACAAATGTTCATTACCTTAGAATGGGAATAAGCGACCTCCCCAGCTGATTTAATATTAGCTTCTGTTGGGCTAGGTATCGGAATTATGCTCATATGACGCTGAACAATTCTCCGTTTACAGAGTTTGACAGATGTAACGGTATATGTCTAATTAATGTACTGACCGTCAGCATTAAGCACACAAATGCTCATTACCTTACAGTGTGGATAAGTGACCTCCCCAGCTGATTTAATATTCGCTTCTGTTAGATTAGGTATCGGAATTATGCTCATATGTCATCATAAATTTCTCCGCTCACAGAGTTAACAGAGCATTAATTAGGCATATACCGTTACATCTCCCAAACTCTGTGAGCGGAGAATTTTTCATCGACATATGAGCATAATTCCGAAACCTAATCTAACAGAAGTGACTATTAAATCAGCTGGGGAGGTCGCTTATCCCCACTGTAAGGTAATTTTATACTTAAAATTTGTTGTGTGTGCGTGAGCTTGTTTTATTTTCTCGGGATGGAATTTGATTTTCTCCTTATTTTTTTTAATTTTTCGGGCTGAAAAGTCTTTTAATGGATTTGGCGGAGAAACACACCTTAATTTTAAAGGCGTTTTCGGGATGGTTTTCGGGCCAGCTTCACATACGTAATCCTAACTGTTATTTTGTGACTAATGCTCGACAATTGAAAACATTACAAATAAATATTCGTGGCATGAATGATTTTGTTAAATTTGATAATATGTTAGAGTTCATAGATAGTCGACAATCGGATATTGATATTTTAGTTATTTCTGAAACTTTTATTCAGAGTCATAATTCGATAGCCTATCCTATCAACAATTTTAATAGTTGCTTTTCTTGTAGAGATGATCGAACTGGAAGTGGTCTTGCATCATTCATTAAAAAAGATATCGAGTATTGCATCTTGAACATGGATAACGGCTTATACCCATTTAATTTTATTCAAATTTTGCTTCCTCGTCTTAATAATACAAAAATATGTGGTATCTATCGACCGCCAGGTTCTGATGTTGATTATTTTTTCAATTGGTTGGATAATCTCCTATCTGGAAGCCGCTGTACTGACAACATATTACTTGGGGATATAAATATTGCCGTTAATAAAACAGATAGTAATGTCATTGATTATGATAATCTGTTGATGACTCATGGTTTGATCACTACAAATATTTACGTATATGCAACTCGTTCTGCAAGCGACAATATTTTAGATCATTCCGTATCTAGCTTCATAAATATAACTAAAATCGTCAATTCTATGATATACGCGATATTAGCGATCACAATTTCCTTTAAAGTTAATGAATTATTCAATAATTTTCTACTAACAATGCCATTTAATGTGAAAGATCCGAATAATCGATGTTAAGCCAAAAAATACGTTATGTCCGTGGATCACACTTGATTGACATTTGGCGTGTCATTCGTAAAAAAAAATAAAGTTTTAAAAAAAATTAAACGTAATCCTAATAACGTTGCTCTTAAATCGGAATTAGTACGTGTATCTAAATTGTTAGCTTCTAAAAAATATTATGCTAAAAAATGTAACTTTAGTAACATGTTTACAGATTTAAATTAGAGGGATTTATGGAAAAACGTGAACTTATTTTTTTAATAAAAATCTCGAATCTCTTAGTGAATCTATTACCTCCGACAGAGACATACATGGGTTTGGAACTATTAAATGGATTTCAGACGGCATGTATCTGTCACCAATTACACCTGCTGAAGTTTGTAATGTTATCTGTTCGCTTAGTAGTGGTAAAGGTGGAGGTCCGCAAAAAATTAATAGCTGCGTGCTGAAATGTAGAATTGAGTTTTTTTCGAACATGTTGTCTGATATTTTTAATGAAAGTTTTATAACTGGTGTTTATCCCAAATGTTTAAAATTCGCTAAAGTAATTCCTATTCTAAAGAATGGAGATTCTTCTTTACTTAATGGTTATAGGCCTATTTCTACTCTTTCAATATTCGATAAAATTCTTGAAAAATTAATAATAACGTTTTTAAATTATAATAATTTTTTTTATTCCCTCCAATATGGAATTAGAAAAGGTTTAGGAACTGAATTGGCATTGGCAGAAATTGGGAGTATGACATATACTGCTTTTGAATCTGCAAGATTCAAAAAGATAGGTTGAGGCGCTTTTCTTGGATTTACAGAAAGCATTTGATTGTATTGATCATCAGTTACTTCTAAACAAATTATACTGTTACGGCGTACGTGGAATTCCTTACAACTTATGGAAAAGTTATCTATCAAATCGAAAACAGTATGTTATGATAAATGGAGCAGGAAGTGTAATGTTAGATATCAAATGTGGTGTCCCTTTTGGACCACTTTTGTTTCTCATTTTTATTAATGATATTTCCTATATGCCGCTCAAGGGTCATATTACAATATTTGCAGATGATACTGCTTTATTTTATGAAACCCATGATCCTGACAGTATATTGATTGATATGAAACTTAATAGTTCTCAATATATCTAAAACCAAATATATGGTATTTCATTCCCCATATAAATCGATGACTAGTTCACCTCTATTTGAAGTTAGTAACATTAACATTGAGAGAGTCAGTTCATTCAAATATTTGGGAGTTACACTTGACGAACACATGTTTTGGGATGATCACATCAATATCACAAGTAAGAAAATTGCTCCACTTCTTGGGTTACTCAGAAAATTATCATTCTTTGTTCCTACTAGGGTATTGCTTATGATTTATTTTTCGTTTATTCATTCGCGACTTACGAGTAGTTATGGCCCTATCGTATACGGAACAGCTACCTTAACCAGGCTGAAGAAATTGCAAGTTATGCAAAACAAAAGTGTAAAAGCAGTATACAGATTGCCAATTCTATTTTCGACTAGGTTATTATATAGCAAAGATGATATTATGATATTGCCCATACATGTCTTATATAAGTTTCAATTAATCCTTTATATGTACAAAAGCTTAAATGTATCTTCATTTATGTCTAATATAAACTTTAATTACGCTCATCATGTGTATTCAACTCGAAATTGTAACAGAATTGATTCGCATCATATTAGAACTGAATTTGGAAGAAAATCCATCACTTTTATGGGCCCATTTATTTATAATCGAGTACCTGAATTTATAAAGGAATCTGAAACCTACTTACAATTAAAAAAAAATATTAAAAATTATTTTAAATCGAATATTCTATTATTTTGGAACTAAATCTCCGTTATCTTTAATTTTTATAATATTTATATATCTATGTAAATATTGTAACTTTTGTATATTTATGTATAACAACTTGGATTATCCTTAAAGGAACATTAAATTCACTGGATAATCCGCCGTTGTTATTGTATGAGAATGAATAATAAAAATAATAATAAATAATAATAAAATACCACAATTATTCAGTTAACTATCATCAACATAGTATTTATCTTCATCAGTGAATTTCTCAGCAACCTTGGTTATCCGTTTGATGCCATCTGGAATCAAACGATTTTCCTCGTTAGTAATGACATTTTTTCTTCGGTTTCCAGTTTCCTTATTTTCAGTGACCACTTGTAAATTACCGTTGGTATCGATTTAAAAAAATACCACCTTTTGTGGGATACCACTTGGTGCTGCTGGAATTCCAGTCCAATCGAATTTGCATATTAAATCATTTTCTTTGGTCATTAACATTCTTCTTCGTACAACTGGGATAGTTACGTTATGTTG
This sequence comes from Nephrotoma guestfalica, assembly GCA_963691935.1. NCBI lineage: Eukaryota > Metazoa > Arthropoda > Insecta > Diptera > Tipulidae > Nephrotoma > Nephrotoma guestfalica. The sequence continues at coordinate 101,342,783 of OY829913.1, forward strand.
GTTATATTTATGATGGGGTTGAGAAGTGATTTTATGACGATGATTCCTTGCCTCCAAAGAATTCTTTGCTAAATAGTTGTACTTTTGGAGCACGAATAGATCCACAGACTGAGACAATTTTATGAACATCATTTTTGTTCATATCGGCATTCTCTAATACTTTGTGTTCTGGTTTCAATGTTGAACAGAACAAGTCCATGTTTTATTCATCATTTTTGACATGGGGAAAGTTTATGGGAGATCCACACCTTGAATTTAAACTTCTCTGTTTAGGACGACCACGACCATGTTTTACAGCCCAGAATTTTGCCAAAATCAAAATAAAATTGATTAAAACATTAACAAAATATCTACCACTTACATACGTTTAGTTTCCTCTTCACCGGGTTCACGATGTTCTCGTGGCCGAACCCGAACTCGCTTCACTTCTGGAAGTGGATGAATGATCGGAGCGATTATTAATTATCAATATGTTTAATAAATATCAAAGTACTTTTCTATAACGATGCATTCCATTTTATTTAAAAGCGTAATTCACTTGATATGTAGATAAGGAAAGAGATACTAATAGCAGATCCATCTATGATTCAAAGGAAGAAATATATTGTAAATATCTCAGGCAATCATCCACCTCAGGAGCTTATACAAATTTGATTGGATTTCTGGAAGCGCGAAATAATTATTACGTAGACAGTGGAATAGTTATTTTAGAATTTCGATGTACTGTTACTTTAAAAAAAATATTTTAGTATCGAAAATTTGTATCTTGTTATGGAACGCTGGATGTGGCACATTTGACTGAATTGTAAATTGCATTGCAAATGTCAAAATTTCAATAGATGTAGTTGTTTGTAATGATGACGTATGTTATATTATTTTAATAATTTAAGTATGTTCATGCAGATGTCGCTAATTAATCGGATTTTTTGCATTTCTTACGCTATGTAACGTAATTTCGCATAATTAATACAATTATTTACGTGTAAATAATAGCGTACTTAATGTAACGTAATTAATCTGCACAACAGTGACTATCATAATGCACATATAATAGTGAATGATGCAGCAGGTTGGAGCTGTTTCTTCCTCCACGGAACTAATCTCAGTAATTGGCCTTTTAAGAAATTCTCGGTTGTAGTTTTTAACTGCTACCGTTCTAACAAAACCATCGTTACCACTATACGCCTCTTGAATTCTTTGTCGACACCATTTTTCTGGAGGTAGATTATTATCTTTAATGAGTACTAGCGCTCCCTTTGCTATATTTGTTATATTTGGTTGCTTTTGCTATATTTAGCCAGATCTTCCAAATTTATTGTGTTATTCTCTGCAGAAGTTTCTATCGTGTTAAATGTTTGATGTTTTGTTTTAAATAGGTTGGTTCTGGTATCGTTCGGAGAGGCTCGCCTATCAGGGAATGTCCCAGTCTTATTGTGGCAAAGTAGTTGGTAACTGATGACAGTGGAACAAGAAGTCCTTTCCCAAGCTGTATGTCGAAAGCTGCAAAGGCCCATTGTTGTATTAGCTTTAAGACTAACTTCATGCTGTCTTTGATTTCGCTGGTTAACGCTTGTTGATGAGTTAGCTGTTAATTTTGTAAACCTAAGAAGGTAAACAAGATTCCGTACTGAACCGACAGGCTTTCACTGTATGTTTATTACCAAAACAATTGAATCATATATTCTTGTTTCGGATAAGTTCACGTCATACTTCCACTGGCATCTCTCGAAATTTTACACATTTATAAATCGGATGATCGCTTGATTTATCGGTTTATCGTTTAGCTTTACGAAGGACTCTATAAACCTGGAAATTCAATTTCGACGGAATACCGCATCCATAAGGTCCATGTAACATCGTACAGTTTGGTGACGAAAATACATAGCAGCAAAAGTATCAGGTGAGAATTCCATTTAACAAAAATCTCGGGCTTCAGAATTAGGTAAATCAAAACAAAGAGCAGCAAGCAGATTGATTCACAAAGAGAGACGATTCAATAGAGACGAAGAATTCAAAACTAACTATCACGAATTCATAAACACGTACATTAAACTCGGTCACATGGAAATAGCATCAGACGACAACACGTTTGGTACCTCAAGAGCTACTATATACGAACACCATGCTGTAATGAAGCTGTACACTGGACAGCATACCATCCAGACTAAGAGTGGTGTTTAATGTCTCTTGTAAAACAACTACAAATCTCTTTTTCAACCAGATAATGTTACGCATTTACAGCTGACATTGGAAAGATGTTTCGCCAAATTATGATAGCAGAAAAAAAATGTAATTTCCAGCTAATATTATGGCGTGCATCCCAGACCACCATCAATCACAGAATAGATTTCTTTAAATAAATAAATAAAAAAAACTAATGCACCCACAATTAGCTCTAACCGACTTTTATGTAGACGATCTACTATCGGGTGTGGATACCTTAGAAGAAGCAATACTCGCACAAGATGAATTATACTCGCTGCTATCTGGAGGAGGCTTCAACTTGAAATGGAACAATAATAATAAGGCAATTCTACAACATTTGTCAGAGAGCTACAAAAAGACCGGACTAAACGCGATCCAGTTTGATGAAACAGTAAAGACTTCGAGCCTGTACTGGAACTCATTAGCTCATCATTCCAGATAAAGGTAGAAATGTGCCCAAAATGGATGTAACAATAACTAATTGAAATATACTATCATAGGCGTCGACTATATTTGTCCCTCTAGGCTGGCTGATTCCAGTAGTAACTCAATATTTATGGGTATCTGGAATAGATTGGGACACAAAGGTACATCCCTATATAGAAGAAATATGGCTCAGCTATACACGTGAATTACCAAACCTCGAAAAGATTAAAATTGACTACTGGACAAATTACAAAAAAAACAGTCCCATGTCGAAATACTTAGATTTTGTGACGCATTGAGTCAAGCATACGCAGCAGTGGTTTATACAAAGATTGAAGGCGTACTATCAAAATTGAACCTCAAAATACTCCTCAAAATAAGAAGTACCTTGGATCTCAGCGAGAGTCAAACATTCTGCTGGACTGCTTCTATGGCAGCACTGGGATGGATAAAGGGAAAACCACACAACTACAAAACATTTGTGGCCAACAGGATAACTGAAGTACAATCAAATATCAATCCAAATCAATAGCACTATGAAGAATCAAGTGAAAACCCAGCAGATTGCGCGTCTAGTGGTATAAACTCCAAACAACTGCTAAATCACATTCTCTGGTGGAATGGTTCAACCTGGCTAAAACTTACAACATATCCAATTTCAAACCCCAATTAACAAGGACCCGGTTCAGCTGAAAGATTAGAACGGAAAATTATCCAAGCCCTTGTTTCAACCGTATAAAGGATCCTGTAATTGACTTTAACCGATTCTCCTCAATAAAACGACTAAAACTACGCTCTATAGCAGAAATACATCTCATCTCCACCTCACGATTTGGAGGTAGGCTTAAAAGCAATCACCAAATTAGTCCAATGTGCAGAATTTAAAGCTTAGATCAATAAGTTAAATAGAAAACAGCCATCATTAAACGACAGCACCATATTAACACTAAATCTATTCATCGGCAGTGAAGGAACATTAACAGTCGGAGGCAGATTACACAAATCTAATCTACCCAAATCTAACTAATCATTAGAGAAGCACTCAGGAAAACATTACAGGGATGAATCCAAGCTACACTGGTCTAGTAATACTTAAATGCTTAATGTGTGCTAGATTCAAACAGCAAACCTCACAGCAATTGATGGGTATTTTGCCATCCGAAGAAGTATTCCCGGCAGCTCCATTTACAAACAGTGGAATCGACTATGCTGGTCCAACAAAGGCAATTTATCTTGAACTCGTAAACGATCTAGCAACCGATGCCTTCCTAGCTGCCTGCCAAATTTGTGGGAACTAGCAAACAGCTAAAAATTCAAGCTCAACAACAACAGAAAGAAACAGCTATGAAAGTAGCAGAGCTCGAACCGAGTGGCTTTTCATCCCCCCCTGAGAAGTCCTCACTTCAAAGGTTTATGGGAAGCAGGGGTAAAATCCATAAAACATATTGACATTTGAGGAATGGATGCAAAGAATTGGATTCAACGACATCGACGACGGCATGGCTCTAACGCCAGGCCATTTCCTAATAGTAAGGCCAAACCCAACAGTTCTGGAAAAAATGGTCCTCGGATTATCTATCACAATTCCAAACCAGACCAGAATGGTTAAATAAGCAACCCAAAGTCAAAGAAAGAGAACTAGTCCAAATCAAAGAGTGATTCAAGTACCTCAAGGTGCTAATAAACTCGTTAGAGTACTGATTTTAAAAGCAAACAGTAATACCCTGAAGCGAAACATAACAAAAATTTGTCGGTTACCCTCCACTGATAATGCAAGCGAGCAAATTTTATAACAACACCAAGAGTCATGTGTATTCTGGCAATGCTCCCTATAATACGACCTGTCGATGTCAAAACCAAAAATGATTTCCACTACGATCTCGATACTTATTACAAGGAAATCACTAACATAATGAGCTACACAAACGCCCGTAAGGAAACCTGCAACAATTTACAATACGTATAGAAGAAGGTCGGACGATATGCGAGGTGATCAATCAACAGCTTAATAGACAGATTACAACCATAAACCAACAAGACCGACTAATGCAAAAGTTAGACAGATATCCACTCTGTTTCGAAAGAGGGGTTGGAGATATAGAAGACCTAATACTTGGTGACTTGTTTGAGGTATTAACCCAAAGGGAAGCTGAACATTATGAACAAACTATAATTCAAACAAGATCAAACGAAGATCATTTACTGAGGATTTTGAAGAACTAAACATCAATCATTGATGCAACCATTAGCATTGTAAAACACGACAATGACAAACACTTCAATCTACTTGATGAAAATATTAAGCGATTAAGCAACAACGCTAATCACCTGGCTACAGACAGTTTACGCCGCAATAAGATTCAATCAGTATTTGTCGTTGCGTTCCAAATCTTGTTAGTCACCAAGGAAATACAGGACCCTCAAAATGTATCTTATACCACAACAGCTAGTAAAGGAAGGGGGATACATATCAGAAAACGTTCCATCTGATACTCGACTTCCAGGGAACAACAATATAAACACGCTGGCGGACATATATTTCGATAATGAGTGTAAAATACAGGATCACAAACAATAAAATCGTACTCCAGATTCAACTACCATTGGTGCACGCAGAAGCCTTTCGTAGAATATGGCCGTCAACAAATGGAGAGAGCGACATGCTTCGATCAATGAGAGCATCTGCATGAGGGACGATTTTTACATATGTGACATATCTTCCATTTTCAACAAACAATCAGCGAACAACTGAGAAATAATCTTCGACCTGTTATGCTACCATACTAGTGAAATAATAAGATTAACTGGAGCAAGAATCTTTAGTTTCATCTCAGATTGTGTGTTGAAAGGAAATTTCTTCGCCATCACAGCAATAACATGCAACAAAAATGATTTAAAAACGTTTTATTTACCATCCGCCAATTTAACGTTTACAAACAATGAGCTTAACTTCAAGAAAACTCTGCAGAACAACCACAGAAAATTCTAACACTGGCAGATCTAAAAACCAGAATTCAACACCTTGACTAAAACCATCGCAGTCGCATGTTTTAAATGCAGTCCTCAGGCACCAGGATCACTACCTCGGTCGCATTTTGAAACACCACACATCAACCTCGGGACCTCGGAATACGTTAAGCCCAGTTTAACATGGCTTAACATGCAGCCCGTTTACCATGGGACAACATGTATAATCTTACAAAGATTCGACCTATTTACAAATTAAGTCGGAATTTTTATGTATATGTTACGGTTAAAGTGCCAAAGCGAAATCGATAAATGTGCGAAAAATCGGTTGTAAATAGGGCCGGCCTAGCTACCGACATATTTGCCGTCCCTTCTCAACTAAAAGGAGGTGCAGCAACTTGCCGATTATTTTTATGGTTAAGTCAACTCTTCTTTATATTTTCGCGGTTTTCCACACGAATCCAGCACTTCTATTATTACTGGTGTTAGAGCTCGTGCAGTTGTTGATATGTCTCTTTTGAATATTTCTGCTTGTAAATTATCCGTTCCTTGTCTTGCTATTGGGAGCCACGAACTTCCCGCGTTGCCGGCCGGACTTCCCGCTCGATTGATTATTATTAATAATTCGTATATTTGTGTATCGTTGGTGATTTTGTGTCCGAAATATTCCTTGCATCTCTTCAATTGTGCTTCATCTTTGTTGTTAAAATTTATCCGGATGCATCCCACTTATTGCTAGGATATCGGTGAATTTTCTAGTTGCCTGGCTTACGCATTTCGAACGCAATTATGTAGTACGTGCATGTTTCGTTTGCAGTGTTGTTGCCGACGTGCAGGCGTTCTTCAATTTTCTTCCAAGTTTTATCACTGATCCAGGGTTTGCGTCTGAATTCTTGGTACCCGAGGGTGTGTTAGCTGTTTCGATATAGGCTGTTCGATTTTCTTCAATTGGCTCTTTACACACTGATGGCTGCTTTTTCTTCATATTGGTTTAGAGGTTGAGTTTGAGTGCTTCGCAGAATGTGTTTCTTGTACCGGCATGTTTTAATAATCTTTCATTGTTAAATTTTTTCCTTTGTCTTGTTGCCCTTTACAACAAGGCTTAATTCTGAATTATGGTGATGCTACCAGTTTGGTGGGCTGTGTGCTCATTTCTTGTTGATCATTACTAGATCTATTTGGTTTGTTGTTCTGTCATCAGAGTAATTGATGTCTCCATATGCGCTTGTGTTTTGGGTGGACATCTTTTTGTCTGGTAAAAATTGGAAATTTACTATTTCCTATGATGAATAAATAAGGTTGGTTTGTGACACAGAAGTCGATGAGTCGTTTTCTCTATTATTATTTCAGGTCGGTGTTATATCTGTTCCATTTATTCATCTTGATCATATGTGTATGGTCCCCGTCATGTGGCTTTTTTGTTGTTCATGGAACTCAATTCTTTGGTTGTTTCAGATGCGCCTTTTGTTGAGGCATATCACGTTCACTGAATGGCGATAGTGTAGTTGTGGTCCGTATTTGTGTGAGAGTAATCTTATTACGATTCTCTGCGATTATTCTGCTTTTTAACTAACTTGATTTTTAATTCCACTTAGTGTGCCTTCTCTGCTTTAGCTTTTTGTTAAGTTAATATGGCGTCGCCTTATTCATCGTGTCTAGAGAATTACAGGTAATTTCTTTCGATTGTGTTAGGGCCGAGAATTTCCATTTTGTAACATTTTATTTTATTTTTTTCTCTATTGTGCTAGCTTTTATGCTTCTGTTAGAATTGTGATATTTCAATTTCCGATTCGTGTTCGAGTAAGATAGCTGTTTCTATAATCATTTTGATTTTCGATTAATGAATGAATGGTGCATATTTGTCCATTAAATCCTGACCAACTCCCAAGGGTTCTGAGTAAGGTATACTGGCAAGCATTCACTTTCTTCTATGATGTTGATCACCAAAATGTATACTAACCCAAGCAATGTTGGCATGACATTATTGTTGATGAAGTTGTTGTTATTTTATCTATCTCTGCCACTCGCCCCTCCATTTCAAACAAGATAACTCCAGTGGAAAATGGCCTGGAAAAACAAACAACGATTGATAATCGTCGATTAGAAAATCTCTAGAAAAAATTTATCCTGAGCTAACCTGAACAAAATGGACATCGTTTGCTTTACAAAAATCCCCACATGTACGTATTCGATAAGTTTTGCAGTAACCCCAACTACGTTGCTGGAGAAACGGATGTTAAAATCAGAAATGAAGTATTCGTTTCGAAAATGTTCATTAAAACCATGGCCGAGTTTAGTCTCGTAAAGCGTTAAGAATAGGTAATCGATTAAGCTCTGGAAAGTACATTGCATAACTCGATTTCAACCAGAATGAAAACTATTTTTCTATAAAGCCCGCTGAATGCAGAATTTTTTTTAGAAGATTCTACCATTTTTCGGATTCCTTTTCGACGAATTACATCGACTCCAATATACCGGGTGACTGACACGAAGTGTTACCAACTTCAGACTGTCATTGCTATCAAACCAGTGATGACAGAGCGCTCAAATTTACACTAATGACAGTTCATTCCATTGTGTAAACGACATTGTGTAAAGCGTGTACAAAAGCAGTTTAGTGGGAAATATTCAGAAAAAAGTTATCCGCAATGGAATTCAAGCGTAATAGTGTGATTGCTCTATATTTGGCTGGAAAACCACACCCGCAGATTGTTAATTAGTTAAAACATCTGCATGTGAATAAAATGTTTGTGTATCGCACCATAAATCGTTATAACGATACTGGCAGCATTGCAAAACGCCATGGTGGTGGACCGAAACGCACTGCAACATCGCCGGATATCATTCGGAAGGTGAAGGCCAAATTGGCTCGGAATCCGCACCGTAGCGGCAGTAAAATGGCTCGTGAAGCGAACATTTCGCTCGAACGGATGCAGCACATATTGAAAGATCATCTTGTACTAAAGACCTTGAAATTCCATAAAACGCGTGGTCTCACCGATACTCAAAGAAAACTTAGAGTGGAAAGAGCAAAGAAGTTGTTACGCTTGCACGAAAGTGGCGATTTGACGAATTTGGTTTTCTCCGATGAGTCACCGTTCGTTATTCAGCAATATGTGAACAAGCAAAACGACCGGATTTACTTGCTCGGCCGTTCTACTGAAAATTTGGACCAACGGATTGCCACTCGAACCCAAGCGCCGCCGCTGGTGATGGTTTGGGCCGCCATAACGGCCGAAAGCCGTTCACCGCTCGTTTTTTTGGACCGTGGCATCAAGATAAATGCACAAATTTGGAGGGAACATGTGTTGGAGGGAACAACAGGACTCAGCGCCGAGTCATAAAGCGCGCGTCAATCAAGATCGACTGAGAAACAACGTTCCGTGATTCATTTCCACTGCCCAATGGCCACCAAATTCACCGGATGCAAATCCGCTAGATTTCTCGGTTTGGGGTATTTTGAATAGCAAGGTTCGGACAAAAAAATACCAAAGTGTCGATCATCTCAAGCAAGCGCTTCGCCGAGAATGGGCCAAAATACCGCAGAGCCACTTTCGTGCTGCATGCCATAGCTTTGTCGGCCGTTTGAAGGCCATAATCGCGGCTAAGGGTGGCCAAATCGAAAACTGCTAATGCAATTCGAAAATTTAAATATTTGGGAACACTTTTTACTTTGATTCAATAAAATTCATCAAAAAATAAAAATTCTGTGGCGTTTTGTTTTGGTAACACTTCGTGTCAGCCACCCTGTAGAATCGATACTGCAAATTTGCAAATGGTACAGGATCGTGTAAACGCCTGGTATGAAAGTTACTGGAGCTACTAGTGAACGCTAAAGCCAACTATTTACAATATAATTTCGTTTACTAAACTTGGTTGTACCAATATCGAAGGCATCGATAAGCCAGTATATTTCAAACTCACCTATTTGTTTAAGAAAAATTTAATTTTAACTTCTAAAATATAGGTAAATCCCAACTTAAATTGGAAAACTATATAAGATGACGTCTTCGTACAGAAATCTTCATTATCTACGAATTGTATACATACTCTACTAAGTCTCGACATTGTTTACTCAAAACTCAATTATCTACGCTATTTTCTACACTAACATGTAGACACTTCGGAAATACTCGTAGACGCACAACACTGTACAATCGAGCCAACTAAAAGTGAAATCAACAGACGTATTAATCGTGCTAGCGTGTCACCCGAAGGCGTTCACCAAAAATGTATATTTTCAAAAACGATGTAAACTCGTGTTATTACCGAGTTTCAAAACATCGTACGCTCCGACGATAATGGTCAGTTGTTCCATTCAAATCGGTAAGCGCAATAGCATAATTGGTCTTCTTTATTAATTGTGAATATTTTTTCCTCCACATCGACAAATTCTTTAAATATTTGTTCGCTCCTAATTCTTTCAAGCAAAACCTACACCAATACACTAACTGTCGAACATAAATAATTAATTGTTGCGGATTTGATTAGAAATTTATGATGCGTGCGGATTTTTAACACAAACAAAATTGTAAGTATGGATCTTCCTATGCAATTCAACCACAAATTCGGTATCATTCGCCTGTAGTAGGCATTTCTTTCTCGTTTCTTTCTTCTAAAAGTTTTGTTAAATTAAAAATACCAAATAGTAAAGCCCCAGGTTTCACATTTTACAAATTCAAGATAATTTTAATATGGAATGTTTATGTACCTAATCGCCCAAATTCGCCCCAAATTTGGTGTGTGATGAATCCAATTAAATTCCCATAAATCCACTTTCAATTTTTTTTTTTTAATTATACAAATTGACACTTAAAACTGTTCAACTGTTCTGTTATGTATTGCATGCAATTCACAATAAACATTACATCTTCCACATCCTTTGTTCCTCCCAGATACTCATCCCGAACCAACCCAGTAACATAAATTAAAATTTAAAAAAAAATCGTAAAGCTTTTTTTGTTTGTACTACAATTTCCGTTTATCTGTTTCCCTTTATATTTTTCGGTTGTGTGTGTGTGTGTGTGTGTGTGTGTGTGTGTGTGTGCACAACAACAGAATTTTATAATTAAAGCTTTCAGTTCACAAATCATCACGTAAAACTTTTTTTATTCGACGTACACTCGGTACTACATAATATATATGTACTCGTATATGTATACAGTCGGTAAATGTAATACGTACTATAATGTATCAAGATAAGCACGATAGATAAGTTATTATCATATTTGTTGTTGTTATTTCACGAGTTGACAAAAAAAGGATATTAAATTCGTGTATTTGGTGGTGGTATTACGTATATGCTCAAATATGTGAGTTGTTAACATTTTATTTATCTAAAAATTAAAATCTCAACAAGTAGAGTCGACCTATCCCTCTCATAAATTATAGGGCGAGAAATGTAATAATTTCACATTTTTTTTAATGTTTTAATGAAAATTCGACGATAAAATATTGCCACCTTTTCAATAATCGTAATAATTTCATCATTGTTACACAACTCGTACACATTATTATATTCTCATCCCTCTGGCCAATAATCGTATATAAATCCTGCGCTTGTTGTAAATTCTATTTTTTTATTTGCAGAAAACCCTTTTTTCTGGTTCGTTTAATTTTCTTTTTATAAATTATGTTGCCCTTTATTCTATCCGTCGCCCACACCCCCGGTCGACAATGTTGCGAGTGTTGTGTTCGTATTATCGCTTAGCTGTACGAATATTTATATGTACGTACTCGTATGGATCGAACACCGTCTTTGCGAAACTTTATATGAATACGAGTATTTTATGTTTGTTGGAAAATTGTTAAAGTAAATCGCCCATTAAAATTATGTCTTAATAACACGGTTGCCCTTTATGGACTCGTTTATAATCTTATATGGGTTGCAGTAGAGGGACCGGCAATGTTAGAGATTTGGTTAATTAAACATGCTCGTAAAAGCTTTCACCAAAGTTCGATGGTGCTGCTTAACACGATGATGAACCACCATAACCTGCAATGCCCATCGCGTTATTATTATTTTTGACCTGGAAAAAATATTTATTTTTATCGTTTTTTAACATAAAAATAAATAAATAATAATGTTATTATTATTGAAATTAAGGAATAAATTTTTATTGATTCTCATTTGTATCCATTACATTATGTACAGTGGAACGATGGATGGCAAAAAAAAGGATGTACATCATACATACATAATCAAAAAAGCAGAACACAGAACCATGATTTTAATCAAAACGGATGAAAATTTCCTTACCATTTTTTTTATGGATTTGTGTAAAAAATAAAATATTTTTTATCTTTTTTGAAAGCTTTTTGTGTGTACTTCAATGTCAGATCCGTTGTTATTTTTATTTTTTAAATTGAGATATTATTCATAAATTTTTTTTCGTCTTGATGTTGTTGTAGTTGGGCGTGAGGGGAAATTGTGAATTTACAAAACAAAAAGTAGAAAATGTCAAGGGCCAGATTATAGCTTTTTTATGTGACGTAAACATATTTAATTGATGAAGTGATAACGAATAGATTTCGAAGAGCTTTGCAGGTAGATTTTGTAAGCATATTATGTTTATCTACCTTTTGAAGTAATATTTATAGGTGGTGTTTACGATTTGCAAATAAATATCGGATTACCATGATTATAAAATTTGGGCAAACAAATGTAGATGTAAATTTAAAAAAAAAGCTTTCAATATTTTTAACCAAATTTGGCTATATCTAAGCTGAACTTTTGAAAGAGCCAAACTAAGGATCCTTCTACAAAATTGAATGCAAAATTTGGTGCGTTATCTCTTGGGATTCTTACGGTTGACTGGCTGAAGGTGCTTAAGCTTTTGACTCAACAAAATATTTGCTACACTATTGTTGTGGGTTAGATGTTTTTTAGATAATTTCCGACCAAAGATAATTATCAAGCCTAGCTGATGCGCGTGTTTGTTTTTTTGCGACTGCTTTTTATATATATATTTTGGGGTTTTGGGGCTCGAGTATAGTTTGAAGAGTTTATTATTAGATGGTATTATTTGGCTTTATTTGTTTTGTTTCAGATTTGATATTTGACCAGTTAACCTGGTTTTTGAAGAAGAATCTAATTATTTATTTAAAAAAAAATTCATGTAATTATTGTTGTTGAAGTGCACCACGATTCGCGATGTCCACCGAAAGTATTTCTTTGTCCTCCATTTTACTTAAATCCATGCTTCAGACTAGGTCCAGTTTGCTTAATGTGGTTAGTTTAAACGTTCAGAGTCTTATTTTAAATATTGACGAACTTCGTCATACTTTTAATGGGGTCCCAATTGATGTCACTCGCTAATCGGAAAAGTTTCTATCGTCCAATATTCCCGGTTCCGCGTTGGCCATTAGTGGTTATAATTTGTTCAGGCGTGATAGAGCTAATCCACCAGTTAATTATGGCGGAGTATGCCTATATGTTAACGAGCATATTAAATGTAATGTTGTATTGGTACCCCTCTCAATTTCACAATGGCTCGTTTCTGACTTTGAGTTTCTTTTTCTAAATGTCTTCGTCAATAAGCGGAAATTCCTTTTTGGTGTGGTTTATAATCCTCCTAAAATGAACAAGAAGTCGTATGTTCAATTTAAAAATCGCTTTTGTACATTGAGTGTCTTTTTAGTTATTTTTCCTGTCGGTATGATGAGGTTTTCATTTCGGTTGATTTCAATTTTGATATTTCTCAAGAGACTTTATTTTCTCGTAACTATTTAAATATCTTAAATAGCATTAATCTTTCAGTTTATAACAATGAAGGGCCCACATACTCTTATGCAACCGCAAGTGGTGGTTCTTATTCTCTCATTGATTCTGCTGATAATTCCATTTGTTTTTTCAATCAATTGTCTCTTGGTATTGGTTCTCATCACGATCTCCTTGTTTTTTTCTGTTAATTATTACTCATTACTCTCGTCCTAAACCTAAAAGTTTCAGCTTTAGGGATTCAGAAATAACTTTCATCAATTTGTGGCTCTATTTGTTGGGACAATATTTTTTCTCTTAGTACTTCTACCGATCAAATTGGCTATTTTAACTCCTCTATTAATTATGTATTTAATGATTGCGTTCATCTCACTACTGTTTATTTTAGACATGGATGACGCAAGCGATTTCGAATGCTATTTCGGTTCGTTTATCCCAATATCGTCTTTGGAAAATGAGCCCTAATTCTTGGTCTTATCTAGCTTATAAGCAATCTTGAAATAGAGTGGTAAGTTTAATTCGTATCGCTAAGCAAAATTTTTTCAAGGATAAGTTAGATCCCTCACTTCCCTCTAAGATAATTTGGCGTAACGTTCGCAGTTTGGGCCTTGGTAGTTGCAAAGGGGGTGCTTCGGTAAATTTCGATTTTAACCATTACCTAAGTAATTCTAGTTCCAACCATGATATTTCCAATATTGATTTAGTATCCGTAGAATCCCTAAACTCTTTTTCGTTTGCAAATATACCTATTGCCGATTTGCATTCTGCAATTTGGGAAGTTAAATCGCAATCCACTGGTCTAGATATGGTTAGTTTAAAATTTGTTAAACGTATTTTTCCTAATGTATCAAGATACTTGTTACATATTTTTAATTTTATTTTAACGACCTCGTTTTATCCCGCTCAGTGGAAGTTGAATAAAATTATTCCTGATCCTAAAATTAGCAATCCTTCTGAGCTTTCCCATTTCCGACTTATAAGTATTTTAAGTTCTCTGTCCAACGCGTTTGAATTGGTAGTAAAAAACCAAATTCAATCTCATATTGATAATTTTAATTTGCTTAGTATTTTTCAACCAGGTTTTAGAAGATTCCACGGTACTACCACTGCTTTACTAAATGTTTGTGATGATATTCGTCGTAGTATGAGTAAAAGAGAAATGACTTGCCTTATTTTGTTGGATTTTTCGAAAGCGTTCGATTCAATTAATCACCAAATTTTGTTTAATAAGCTTATTTCGAACTTTAATTTTTCTCTCTCTGCTGCTAAATTAATTTTAGACTATATTTCGGGTCACTTTCAGACAGTCTTTTTTGGCAATTCGTTTTCTGACTTCTTACCTGTCTCTTCTGGCGTTCCTCAGGGATCGGTTCTTGGTCGTTTTCATATTTTTACTAATGATGTACAAATTTATAGAAGTAGTCGCTTAGATAATGATTCCATTAACTCTAATATTTCTCTTATTAATGAAGATTTGGTAAGAATTTATAATTGGTCACTATCTAACCGGCTCGCTCTTAATGCTAATAAATCTCAGTCTATTATAAGACTTCCTCTATAAGTCTTCCTCTTTTCCTGGAATTTTCCTCGGTGATTCTTTAATTCCATTCTCTAATACAATTAGAAATTTAGGGTTATTTTTCCATAAAACTCTTACTTGGGGTGATCATTTGATTAAGGTTAGCAAAACGGTTTTTGGAATGCTTAGTTGTTTGTATTGTTGTTGGGTTTGCTGATAGTAATTTTAAAAAACGTATGTTCCTCTCGCACTTTCTTCCACATTTACTGGATGTTGTTTTGTTTGGTATGCTTCAGGAGAATATGAATATTCTCCAAAGGTGTTTCAATGCTTGTACTCGTTTTGTTTTTAGTATTAGGAAATATGATCACATTTCTCCCTTTTTGAATTTGATTCTGGGTTGTAATTTAGTTGATTTTTATGAGCTTTGCGTTTGTCTTTTAATTTTTAAGCTTCTCAGGACTAAGCAACCTCCCTAGTTATTTAGCGTGGCGCGCTTGACAATACATGTTTAGTATAATTTTTATTATAATATTTTTATATTTATTTATATTGCTTTTGTACGTAATTTGTAAGTATTCACATCTTGCAGTATTCCCCGTAACAAATGAGCTTGAGCTCAACATGGAGGGTATTAGCATGGAGTGGATTTGTTTTTTGAAAAAATCTGAGGTTTTTATGCCTAATGGAAGTATTTTTTTGTTGTTGATGTTCATTTATTATGCTTCCATATGTGCTTTTCCTCTACTAAAATTGCTATGTCAATCTATCAATAAATCTAAATCTAAATCTAAAGGGATCCAAAATTTCAAGTTTTATATTTCCCGGAAATGTAGTTTAAGCATTAGCTTCCGTACACAATTGTTGATAAATATTAAAAATAGTTGCAAATTTTATCATTTCAATTCATAGGATTTATTAAGAATTGTAATTATAATTTTCCAAATGTAAATATTAAAATAAATAATAAATATAAAATTAAAATTTCAACGAAATTCAAATTCGTTAGTTCGAAACCAAGCTTTCAACATCTTGGTAACCTCCAGAGCCAGTATATAACTGGCTATGACAACATAAAAAAAATATCGTTGAGTTGGTGTTAGTGACAAGCAAGCGCGCTTCTACTTCTCCTTAGTAAAAAAACGATTACATGGGAAATTTTGGCAGACAAGTTTTATTACGCTCGTATTTCCTTAAGTACTTAAATTTTTATTTTTCAATGACATAATCATAATTTATCCAAGTGTAGTTTCAGACTGTTTTTAATCCAAAATTAAAAACTTTTATTTCACAATTTTATTATTTTCTAAAAGTTTACCCTATTTATCCGACATTTTTTATTATGTTTTCATTTTGTTTTGTTTTGATTTTTTGCTGCGTTTTGATTTGTGCAGCGCTAGTCACGTGAACCAATTAAATCTTGGTTAACGTTTTATTTTTATATGCATAGACGGCATGACGTGTGTAGGAATGTTTTTGCGACGTCCATATTTAATATGGAGTCTAAAAATTTAATAGTCATGTAATTAGTGAAATAATTTTATCTACTATGGGAATGATACAATATTTTCGGTACGTCAGAAACAAATTAATACGAGTAATCATGATTGTATTGAAACAGTTGTTGAAGATCAAGTGAAATTCTTAAACGAGCTAAATATAAAATTAAACCGGGATACGGGAAATGATGGTAACGTGTACATATAACGCTAATATAATTCCACTGGTTAAAAAATTAGCGGAGATTTACTACGGTTTAATAGTGTCCGGTAATTATAACTGTTTTGATCCATATAACGATTTACTGGAGAGTCGTATTTAAGCAATTTGTGTAAAAAAATTGAATCACTTTTGGTTATGAAATCGCTTCAAAATGAGATTTTGGTTGATCGGATATTTAATGTGGTCATCTATTTGCAGAACGATAATGATAAGATTGAGGTTATTAACAAGTTGCTAATATGCACAGATGATATTATTACATATTGGACCATATCCCATAAACTTAGCCATCCGATTTATAATGAGGCGTACACTGAAAATTTAATGTCTCAGGATGTTGGTAAACAATACAATGCGATGAACATAAAAGGTGTGAAGTATGTCCTAAAGTTGTCCTAGCTTTTGTCTTGAGAATGTATTAGTGAATACTCTCGCTATAATAAATTTTAATATTCGTAATAATTATAAATGTTAATAGAAAATACAGAAGCAGTTAAAGAACGTTCATTAGCAAAACAATTACCAGAAATAATTTCAATGAAAAATAGTGGTTTGTGAAGAATAAAATCGGTCAGTTAATAGCTGGTAACTAGCCGCGAGGTATTAAAACTCCAGCACATCTAAACTCAAATTTTTACTCATTATTAAAGGCAATTAACAATACTTGTTATATGTAGTTGAATTAGAGGAAGTGTCTCTAATTACCTGTACGAATGTCAAAAAAATTCTATGACGTTGATAGGAAATACGAGGATTTGAGTACTACCGTATCAGCGATGCATGGGTGTCTACTGTGTAACGAAGAATTAATTCCCAATTTTAATGTTAAACACGATTGACGAGCACTTTTCATATGTCGTTAGATTCGTCTAAGTGTCTACTACCATCTTTGTGAATATCAAGAAAATTCTTCATCGTTTTGGTTCAATGTTTTCTAAAAATTCGATTAGATGGTTGGAAAGGTAAATGTCGCCATTGAATATCTTTATTAGCAGATTACTGAATGATCCGTGCTGCGATTCTATTAAATACTCGGTAATCACGTCGGTCTCGATTCAGAGGGTACTCGTCGTCCTCATCCAAAACAAGATTGAACAAGTTATAAATTTTTGTATTTTATGTTGTGGAATTATCTCAACTTCATCTTCACAATTTTCATCATTATCAGTGTCGGATAAAACAATATCATAATTAAATCTGCTCCTTCTTGCCAGGTGTACGTTTGTTTTTTCTTTAAGTTCATCGTTAACCTGTCCCCAAATTTCCCATGTAGTCTCAGTATGACCTAAGCTATTACAACGGGTACGCCTTCTTTTATGTCGGTATGTAAACATTGAATAACTTTGGAAAAAACAACCGATTTGTATTTGGACTAGTTTTTGAATACAACATCAATTAAGTGGCCGCCTTTATTGGCCAAAGAAAAATGTGCTCTTTTAGCTGCGTTTGCCATTACTTTTTCGCGCTTCTCGGGCGGTATAGCGATAATGTTGGCACGAATGTTTGCCTTGAGATCGTCAATAGTCCGAGGCTTACTGGCGTACACTTTGCTTTTCAAATAACCGAACAAAACGAAGTCCGGAGTTGATTTGCAGTGTAGTATGTCGCACCGTCTTGTTGAAACCAGTAACCATATATTCACGTATTTGCGGGCACACATAATGAGCCAACATCCACCGATATCGATTTCCATTGACTGTTTCGTTTTCTCTGAAAAATATGGCTCAATGATGATTTTGGCGCAAACGCCGGCCCAAACAGTAACTTTTTGGTCATGCAATTGGTTCTCTAAATGCAGAAATTTTGCTTATTAACACCGCCAGTGAGTGTAAAATTGGCCTCGCCGGTCATCAAAATTTGCTTCCAAAAATCAGGTTCAGTGTCAACCTTTCGAGCTACTGTTTGGCCGTATTCCAAGCGACGTGGACGGGTTGTGGACTATATTATTTGTGTTAATTGTACTTTATACGGAAACAAATGCAAAACATCACGCTAAAATGCTGAGCGCGGCAATGACACGACACTTTTAGGTTCTGGGCAACGCTCTCTCTGACCGCTTCAACCAGTTCATTGAAACGTCTTGATCGTTGATGGACGACAGCTGACGATCTCTGATTGTCTCGTGCTGAACAAAATTCGACACCAAACGACGAATAGTCAGTCAGACGGTGCCTGTCACTATTTCGGCGCGTTCTTTCGGTGTGAAGCGATTCATGGCTAAAATTGTACTGAATTTACGTTTCGAAAACATGTCTAATCAAGTCAATCCGTTTACAAATGTCCAGTTATTCAATGATTACATACCGGCATAAAAGATGATGCACCTGTTAAAAAATAACCGAAAGTATTGGTTACAAGTGGAAGTTTTTGAGATTGTTACGTGCTGGCACGAAGCCGACCCTCAGATTCTTCTATATATACAAAGGCTTCTTTCACGGTGATTTTGCCGACTAAACCTCAGGGTTTTGGGTCGTGGGGAAGTTGAGGCTTGCATATTCCTGGCCTACACCGTGGAACAGAACAGAAAAAATAAAAATGAAATGAAACTAAATATAAATCACACCAAAATAATGGCATAAATATAATAATAACCGGGTGTGTCCATCCAGCCTACAACTATGGAACCGACACCAAATGTGCCCCCCCCCCCTCCCATGATAAGAATTCGAAAAATTTTGTAAGACCATGACGGAAAAATAAATCGAGGCCGATTAAGGAGAAATAAAATAAAACCGAATGCCAGGAAACGCCGTGCTGTTTTTTATTTTAATAAATTTTCACCAAACGATCAGAGGCGGAAGGGGGATAAAAACAAAAAAAAAATCAAACTAAAAAGGTCGAACGTGAAAATTCCGAAGTTAAAGTTAAAAGAAAAAATAATAAATCAAACAAAAATGGTCGCTGACTTGAATAATCCGTGAAGCAGCAAAAATAAAAATAATAAATCTAATAAAAAAAATAATCGCTGACCTTGAATAAATAGTGTAGCGAAACCAATGTGCACTCTTTCGTGCATGCCGAGCAACCGGTATGGCACTCGATTACACAAAATATATTGAATAAAAATTTGAAAATTGAAAATTGAAAATAAAAATATAAATTGAAATTTAAAATTAAAATTGAAAAAATGTTGACTCAAGAAGAAGAAATAAAAAAATGAAAAAATTGTTACCTACCTCCCCGCTAAAATAGGTTGCGGCGTTTCCTCACCGTTAATAAAAATTACAAATGGCCACGAGTTTGGCCAGCCGTAAACCGTCAAATATTCGTTGGGCGTCGTCCCGCCGCAAACCAAAAATAAGAATGGCCACGTTGTTGGCCACCCGTAACCGTAAATGTTGGGCGTCTTTCCGCCGCTAACCGTAAATATTCGTTGGGCGTCTTTCCGCCGTAACCCGTAAATAATGCTGGGCGTATTAAAAATTCATTGAGCGTCTTCCATCGGTCTCTTCATAGAATATAATTGGCGAGCTTCGTGGTTGACCACCCTGTACCGTGACTGTATTCTTCACTTGAATATTCAAATTTTAAGGTTTTAATGATATAATTAAAACTATAAACCATTAACGATAAATTACATATTTTTTTTATTTAATTTGCAACACCAATTTTAACACAGTAAAGTATTTTATCGCCTTTATAATGTTTTTATTTTTTATTCTGAACTGTTGTCAGCCGCAAGCAATTTTTTAAAATTCAATTCATTGTTGAATAAATTCATTGTTGCCATAAAAAAAACACAAAATATTTTTTCAAGTTCAAATTCAAAACTTAACTGTTCACAAACAAAATTAGAAGCTAAATCATTTTCTGAAATCCAAAACTAGACTAAAAACATTTCTCCCACCAAAAAAACATCTAGAAGCATATTTTGTTCATTGGTGTTCTTTGGTTTACTTTTCGTGCGCGTCACTCGCCCACTCTTTCACACAGAGTATTAATCGCACACAACAAAACGAGAAAACGCAAAAAAATATTTTTCTACATTTCTGCCGGTCACACAAACGCATAAGGTGTACACATTCGTCTCTCTCTATAACGTTCAAGGCTAATTTTTGTAGAAACAAATGATGTTAGTAGTAATACCATACAACAGATGGTAATGCCATCAATAAAAAGCATAATTCATTCAATTACCATAGAACTAAAAATTCAAAAAGAGCAAAGGAAAGGAAGTATTGTTATTATGACAAAAAAAGAAAATAACGTATATGGCCGCAGAAAATCAAAAAATTACAGTGACAATTATAATCAATAGATTTTGTACGAATTGTCTCTGTATGCGATGCAAATTTTACAATTATTAATTAAGAAATAGCCGAGTTCTGTCTAGTTTAAAATCCACTGAAATCGTGTAGAATGTACAGACACGATTTTTTCATCTAAAATATTTCAATCAAAAATCAATCTAGAAACTAATTTTCATAAGGATTGGTTATGAAATGACCAAGTTTAGTCCAGCATGAACAGATCCTAGAATTTTGTACAAAACTTACTTTAAAATCCCTGATCAATACTACTATCCAAATTTCATGGTCATTCTTTTAGAATGCCGGAAAGACGAAATATTGTTAAATTTCAAGATTTCATCTACCGAGTTCCTTTACTTCGGAGATCAATAAATTTGTCATTTAAAGGATCACTTTTAATATTTTAATCCGCTGGGATGTTTTATTTAGTTAAAATAGAGTAAAGCTATTCTCTTTTGTGATAGTGCTGCCACCTAGGGGCTAGCAGCGTAACCCCTTATTTTCCGCTATCTTATACAGCATTAAGAAAACTATATTTGCAATTTTTTTAGCATATTGAAAATACATAAAATCACTGAGACCTCCAAATTTATAGAAAAATAATGTTGTCGAAACTTTTCATGATTACTATGGTACCTGTTACTTAGCGTAAAGGAAAGTAAACCAATCAGCAAATAGATTTAACCTGGAATACAAAAAAATACAAAAAATTGAATCATGATAAATAATTAAACTAATCTTATTTGTTTTATTCTCTGTTCGGTATTTTCATGACGATTTATATTTTTATATTTTCCGCCTCGACGATGTTGAAACGATGGGCGCGCAGGGACGGGTTGATATAACGCACAAAATCGTATTTTTTGTTATTCGGTTGGGAATATTTTTTTATAATATACATACATAGTAGACTGGTGGCATAGCAGCTAACAGAGGAATATACAGAAATAAAACAGCTTCAGCTTAAATATGAACGAAACAAGAACCAAAATAATAATAATAAAATATGTACAAATTCCTTTAAAGCTTTCGTCCTACTTTTTTGCCGTTTTTTTTGTTAAGCACATACAGTGTAAGTAAATAAATAAAGTTGAATTTTCAATTTGGAAAAAATATCCCTTCGTGCCTTCTAACGTGTTCTTTTATATAAACAATTTCTCCTTTAAAACTTTATCTCCATTCCAATTCATCTGTCTTATGCAGATATTGTTATTATTATTTTATTAAAATGAGACAAGGATACGAATATGTGTGTTGGTTGGGAATTTAAAATGTTGAGATAAATAAAATTCAAAAACATTATAATATGCCCAGAGTGTTTTGCAGTCCAAAGTAATGTACATTATTCTTTTCAAGGCTCATTGTAGGCTAAATTTTAAATTAATTATCGTCGATTGCCTACACATTGTAACATTCAAAAAGCAGTCCGTCTTGAAAAATTTGTAAGCAATTTAATTAATTTTATTATATTATTATTGTAGTTATTATTATTTAATACATATATATTTTGAGATTTACCGGAAATCAACATTTGGGCTGAAACGGAGAAAGCACCGAAATGACTACAACTTCACTTGCGATGTCATTAATAAATGTGGAATTAAAAATCCAAAGACCTGTGCGGCACGTGGTACTCCTAATCAGTTGTTCCATGGTTTTAATAACAGGGATGATAGATTTATAGCTGTTATACAGAACTATTTCAAGTGCCGTTGCAATACCTCTGAAGCGAAAAAACATTTTTTTTTTAAAGTAATAATTGTCCAATGGATTTCAGACACCACTCATTCACACTATTACAGTTACCACCTGCGCATTGCAAGCTCCATGTCAACCTGTACATTGACATTAACGGTGGGTCGGCGCTGAATTCTGCACTCCAACAAAGGGTCTTAGTTTATTAACATCACCGATCGTAATCGATGACGAAAATTCGCTTTGTATCCAGCCTTTGGTGGGATTCCAACCCAGTACCTCCCGGTACAAGTGCCGAAGCTTTAACCACTGCACCACTCCTATGACTGATGTTTTTCCTAATATTCACGTATTTAAAAGTAGAAGCAGCTTGCAGTTTTTACTAGTTGGTTGTAGTATAATGAAGTTATGAATCGGAGCCGCGATTAAATAAACTAGAAAGTCGTCATACCATAGACTGTTATTGGCTATTTCATAGAATTTTTAATATTGATACCAGCATCCGTCAGATTCTGCATTGAATGTTATAGAGTTAAAAGTTTTCTACTGATTATGATCAAAATTTGTGTGACGACCTGGCTAAGACTCAATAAAATTCAAGTGATTAGGCTTAAATTCAGTTTCGATTAATTTCCCGATGTTCTAGAATAGCATTAAAATTTGATTGCCAGGGTGGGATTAGAACTTAAATGTAATTACATTTTAAGCGAATTCTATTCGGAATCAAGTTAATAATTAACTATGAAATTAATTAAATTACTTGTCGACATTCGCCAAATTCGGGCGTGTTTTACTTTATTTCTGACGTTTTACGATATTTTTAGTTCAATTTAGTTTTAGTAATTAAGTAACAATTTCCTAATTATTTTACTCGTATTATACGTGCATTTACTGTGACATGCAGCTCGCATGATAGATGAAAGTTTACGGAACGAAAAATCTTCAGTTCAAATCATAGGTCTCCTAGCACGAACAATTTTAAGGGGGGCGAAGATAGATAAGACGACAACAACTTTATCATCAACATTTGGGTTAGTACTAATTTGCACGACCGCTTGTGAACATCGTAGAGGAAAGTCAATAATAGAATGGAACGAAACCTTCCCTCTCCCCAGCATGCCATAATGTCTTACTTAGCAGCCCTGAGACCCGGCAAGGATTCAATAGACCAATCATCCATTAATCCGAAATCAAAATGATTACAGAAACGAATACTACACGGACACGAATCAGAAATTATAACATCAGAACTGTAACACAAGCATCACAAGACTAACATAATTAGAGAAAGAAATGAAACGTCACAAAATCGAAATGTTCAACTTCAGTGAAGTGAGATGCAAAAAACACTGGTAAGTATAAAAACTACAAGCGAAGCGAATTACCTGATTATTTCTGGACGCGACAGCAAAAATAAAGCAAAGAAGGTACTAATGAAATGGAAGCCTGCTCATAAAGAATAATCGTAGCAAGAGATTTCGGTCAAAAATTCGAAAAAATTCGATACACAACCATAATTTATAATTTCACTCAAACATAACACAGATGAAACAACCAAGGATTGTTCTATGAATAACTACAATCCACAATAGCAAGGAGACAGCACAAAAATTGGAACTGATAGCACCAATCTGACAACCATCATGGATAAAAAAGCATTAAACTCTCTTAGTAATATAACAATAAACCAAATAGATCACGTTATGATTAACAAGAAATTGATCACGGCTTTGAGCACGGGTAATATGACAGTCCGCAGTTCCAAATTAAGAGTGAGTGAGCCACATCAAGATAAATCGGAAAAAATTGAACTCCGACAGATTAAAAGATGGCGATTGGCGACACAAGAAACAGATTCTGCGAAACGCTCAAGCTCAGCCGCCAAACCTATAAAGAAACAGTCATCATTGAACAGTGGAAACAAATCGAAAAAGCCTACATCGAAATAGAAGAAAATTGACGAAAGACAGTAACTCAAGTTGCAAATGTACCAACAAAATACGTCGGCCTGAAACTTCGATACCATGATACACTAGAGAAATCAAAAAAATGGCAAGGGGTAATGTCAAGGAGTGAGGCAATACAATGAAAACATTTTCAGAGCAGCAAAAGAGACTGCAGCAACCTGGAACAAGCGCATCTGATCTAATCTTAACAACAGATAAAGCACAATTAAAGAGATGGAAGGAATATTTCGGAGGAAAATCGACACTACTAGCATTACACGAGTTAACAACTGACGCTAATAAGGAGAAAATGAACACCCATCCACCAGCGGTGCTGGAAGTTAGCAATGCCGTTACTAAAATTGAAAAATGAGAAGAACTCTGGAAAGAACAATATGTAAGTTGAAATATTCAAAGGAGACATATCGGACAAGAGCAATGCAAGAGCTCTAACACTATAGTGATAAAAGAAGTGTGGGGAATTCCGGGAGAATACCACGAAAGTGGAAGGAAGGATTGGTTATAACGGATCCTATGAAAAGCGCAAAATTTAGCGAGGTATATCCTACTTCAACATCAAGCATCAAGAAAATATTCGCAATGGTCATTCTAAATAGAATTTCACCGCCAATTAACGCGAAATTAGGGAAAAACAAGCTAACTTCAGACCAGGGCGAAATTGCACCGATCATATTAACACAACACGCATCATCATTGAGCAATGAAACGAATGGAAATCGCTATACCTACTCTTCGTGGTGTACACCATCACCATACACAGGGACGCAATATGGAATCTGCTTTGTGAAATGGGTATCCCAAAGAAAGCAATCAAGCTTATACAAAACAAGGATGCGTACTCTCCCAATTTCTTTTCCTAGTACTATTAGATAGTGTCATGAGCAAATTAGATAGGGCGTCCCCCAACGACATCCAGTGAGGATTAGTGGGGAAACTCAATGATCTGGATTACTTAAAGCAAAGAAACTATCAGATCTAGCAGAAAAGGGTGGCTAATGTTCAATAAGCATGTTCAATACGTTTGTGAAATCAGTGTTACTGATAGCGAAACCTGGAAGCAGACACATAAGATCATGTGTTTGTAGTTACATCACGTAGTTACATGTGTTTGTAAATAAATGCCTTAGGAGAATACTGAGGTGTTTCTGGCCCAACAAAATAACAAATGTTGAGCCCTGGAGTGGAACCCACAATGGAAAAGGAAAGTCGGATGACCAGGTATAACATGGATACAAACGATGCTAGCAGAAGCGAAACACTCCGGAAAGTCGTGGGTGGAAATCGAAGTAACAGTACCCATCGGAGTTAAATGATTCTGCCTAAAGTACGCGCCCTATCCATTCAAATTTGAGATAAACGAAAAAAAATCACCAAATCCGGACCTGTTTTTCTATATATTTCTGACATTTTACGATTAGTTCAATTTCAATTATTTTTTTATATTTCGATAAAATTGTTTTAATTCTCAAGTATCAATTACCTAATTATTTTACTCGTAGTACAGGTGCGTTTACGGTCTCATCATTATTGTCGATTTGCTTCGTGCAGCGTTTACTTATGTAACAATGTTATTGATTACAAGTGTGCGGCTACCCATGCACTATATTGCTAAAAATCTTTCCCAATGACCTAAGAATACAAAATTGGTGATGGATAATATGCCTGGCATTTGGCGGTTTTGTAATAAATGTAAAAATGGATTAAATAACATTTTATTCAAAATCAATAAATCGGCCAAAAAATAGAAAACTTAGAAGAGACGAAATCAGTAATGTTCCCAAATGAATGGTGAAATTAGAAGAGACACTAAAACAGTGTTTCATGTCTTGTTCCGAGCTTCTGTTCAACCAGCAGCATGTCGGGTCACACAATGAATATCTCAAGCGATATATCCCCCGATTTTCAAGGCACCGTTAACTGCATCTCGGGGGGCAAAGTAATAAATGCAAACCTCCTCAGCGCCCCCCCCCCTCCCCTGGGCAACTCGAAATGAATCAGACTGTGTATTGGAGGCGATGCAGTGGTAATCCTGCTTAAAGCCTTAGTCAATACCAGATCAGCGTCTCGTCCCAAGGATAGACTCGGCTGAAGCGGGTCTCGCCTATCTTGTAGCAAGCAACTCGCTATATGAACGTGTTTTCGTTCGGACTGGATGCCTTAAGAGCTATCACCAGTACGTGACCCACGTAATAAGTGGGTTGATCGGTGGCGAACCAACTACCTACTCTCACAAAAACATCAAGTTATGAACCCTACACAAAGGCCTTGGATTAATTAATCGTAATCAATACAACAACGACTTCGGAAAATGTACGACTTTATAAAAATGGGAACATGGAAATGCTAATCCTTTTAAGACCTGGAGATCTCCAGATCCTTTCGAACCAGATAGAAATTTACACATTGAATGGACTTGCACTACAAGCTTAAATGGTCTGGAAGTGGGATTCATAATAGCACCAATGGATATACTCTCCAATACAGTAGTACAGCAGTGTATCAGTGACTTTCGTCCGATCAACGTGGTGATATCTGCGGTTAGACTCCGCACAAACATCAACTTCGTTTGGTCGACCAGAACGGTGCTCATCTTTCAGGAAAACATCTGAAATTGCCTGAACGGAATTTTTTAAACACCGACAAGTGTTATTTCATATTTCTCTCCGTCACGCCAGCTGGAACCTAACCAACTACGGCACAAGTAGCACGATGCATTGTGCATCATTGTGCACTATATGACTTTTCAGGCGAAGCATTATAATTCTAACCGAAACCTAATAAAGCCAACAAGAACCATACTACAGCCAAACCAACTATGACATAAGAAGCACAATGTAATGTGCATCATTGCACACTGCTTATTTTTCAGGCTTAACCTCATTATTCCAGCCGGAACTTTATAAAGCTAGCCGGAGTTATGCCCTCTACAGCCAATAACACAAGAAGCACAATGGATTGTGCATCACTGTGCACTATATGATTTTTCAGCCGGAACATTATAATTCCAGCCGGTACCTTATAAAACCAACAGAAACCATACCCGCTATACGTTTTTAGTCGGAACCTTTCAATTCCAGCTGAAACCTTATAAAGCCAACCGGAACCATTATACAGCAAAACCAACTATGGCACAAGAAGCACGATGTAATGTGCATCACTGAGCACTATATGACAGCCGGAACCATACATTCTACAGCCAAATCAACTGTGGCACAAGAAACACAATATATTGTGCATCAATGTGCATTATACGATTTTTCGATTCGAAACCTTATAAAGCCAGCCAGAACTATACTAAAGCCAAACCAACTATGGCACAAGAAGCGCGATGTATTCCGGCCGAAAAATCATACAGTTCTCAATGATGCACAATACATTGTGATTCTTGGGCCAAAGTTGGTTTTGCAGTAGTATGGTTCCATTTGGCTTTATAAGGTTTCAACTGGAATTGTGTCATGACTAGTTTAGCTGTAGAGGTATGGTTCCGACAGGTTTTATAAGGTTCCGGCTGGAATTGAACGGTCCCGGTTAAAAACATAAAATGTACAATGAAGTGCGTCTATGACATAGTATGGCTGTAGTATGGTTGTAGTATGTTCTGGCTGAATTTATTAGATTTCGGTGGGAATTATAAGGTTCCGGTTAAAAAATCATATATTGAACAGTGATGCACAATCAATTGCGCTTCTTATGTCATAGTTAGTTTGGTTGTAGAGGGTATGGTTCCGGCTGGATTTATTAGGTTCCGGCTGGAATTATAAGGTTCCAGCTGAAAATCATATAGTACCCAATGATACACAATCGATTTTGCTTCATGTGCGATAGTTAGTTTGACTGTAGAGGGTATGGTCGCGGATGTATTTATGAGGTTCCGGCTGACTTTATAAGGTCTCGGCAGGAATTATAAGATTCCGTCTGAAAAATAATTAGTGCACAATGGTGCACACTACATTGTGCTTCTCATGTCATAGTTTGTTTGCTGTAGTATGGTTCTGGCTGGCCTTATTAGGTTTCGTATAGTACACAATGATGCTCAATGATGCACAATGCATTGTGTTACTTGTGCCATAGTTAGTTTGGTTCCGGCTGATATGATTCCGGCTGGCGTGACGTTCAGGAAAATGTTCGTTTTAACACTCAACAGACACAAAACTAACAGAATACCATCAATGAAGTTTTTCAGTGATAATTTATATTTATTATTTATAAGATCATAAAAATTTATAAAAAAATGGTGAAAAAACAAAAGCCTTTAATTAATTTGTAATTGTAATTGAATATTTGTTCCATGTAAATAATAAGATTATCATCCAAACGGATGACCGGATTAATCTATGGCCGAAATCTATACGGTAACGCAGAATTCATAAGCCAAACCACCTTTCATGTCGCTAGGAGTCATATCACTACGAGTTTATATAGATAGGCTGGAATAGAGGAATGCAATGTACAGGTGGTATAGATAGAACAGACCTACAGCTGTACGTCTTCGAGTATGCTATTGCGTAATGTAGGAAGGCAAAAGAAATCTGCGAAAGAGTTGAAACTGCCTCAACCCCCAAAAAGTTTACATAAACAAATAAAAAATTCTTCAATTCCACAGGGCACCCTGTAAGGTAAGGTAGGTAAAGTATATACTGGTACTAAATACATTCACAACCTCTACTGTATCTTGATTGAATTTTTTGAATTGATTGAAAAGGACGTTTTCTATTTTGATTGCCAAATTGTAATTATAGTCAGTTAATAAATTTTAGTGTCGGTGTATCAATAAAATAAATCTTGGTCGGACATCAATAAATGTCAAAACAAATTGTATGTTGTGGGTGGTAATTTCATTATAAATTAAAACGTATATGTATACATTTTATGTGCACATTCAGACATGTATGTGTGTATGCGACTATTAGATCGAACTGATGGAATGAATGAAAATTCTCACGAATTCGAAATATTAATTGATTTTTAATTATTTTGCTGACAGTACAGAGTAAAACTTTGTGTCTGTAGAAAATGTTGACATTTTATCTTATACTCGGTTCGCTTTAAAACGAAGTAAGTTAGCATGGTGGACTTAAAAATGTTATCTCGAGCAGAAATTTTTCATGCAGACGCCTGTCTGATATACATTGGAATCATGAATTTATCGTATAAGTAAATGGCGTAGCCGAAACGTTGGGATATTGAGCCAATAGACAAAATGGTGGTATCTGGATCAAGCGTTTCTAGCTCGCGATGTTTGTTTTTGCTTGTGCCGGACAAAATTGGTTTCCGCGAGCGATATGTTAGATCGAAGGCTAAGTCACAATCCAACAAAATTTGGTCAGCTATTTCTAAGCCGTGACTACATTTTCAATTTCGGAAAGATTACCTGTAACGCTGATTCCATTACCGCATCGATTGCGACTGAATTCTATTCTTTAGATATTCCCGTTTGTGTGTTAATGTTAATATTCGAGGTTACATCGAACCCGATCTATAGATCAAAAACCAATCCTAGCTATTTTACTGGTCATTTATATTCTCCGATCATTAACAGCCAGTGATGATTTAAGCCAGATCATAACGGGTTGTGGAAAAGGTAACCCCCATTTTCTTAATACTGGACATACCATTTTACTAGTTCTTGAACATCTTCATGCTTCCTACGCCGCTTAAAACTATATTCAGGGGTGGGCTCAAGACAAGCTTTAAGTACATCCATTTATATACGCTTTTAGAGGGTATGCCGTATTTTTTCACCATAGTAGCTATCAAAATTGTTAACTCTTTCAAAATGATAGACCACCACAGTTTATCAAATGCTTCAAGATTATCATGAAGACTCTTCAATACTCAATTTTTTACAAGGTTTTAAATAATCTCACCTGTGTATTCGTATCACTGTATAGGTGAACTTTCTCTTCATCGACACTAATAGACATGGAATCAAAATAGCAAATAAATATTTAATTCAGACTAAAACCGAGACCACCGGCGTTAATCACATACTAAAACAAGAGTTGGGACGAGTAACTGAGACCCTAAGGGAACGCTCATCCAAATCTTAGGAAGCTAGAAAATATGCAGGCGCTTAAGCTGGAAACTGGGAGAATTAATTCCAATCTCGGCGGCGGCTCGAGATTGTGAATAATTCATCAGACAGAGCAACGTTATAGATATTAACTCACAGCGTTTATTCTACAAAACTGGTTGAATGCTACTTCGAAGGAGCAGCTAACTCGGAAGCGGAAGGAGTTCGGGGCAGGGGCCAGGAAAACTGTAGAAAGGAATCCCCCCCCCCCGGTCATAAAGACAAAGATTGAAGTAGAAGAAATCAAAGTAAGTATGCCACGGCACAAACGGAGATTACGTTGGGTGCAATTAGGACGCACATTGGCTCAATGCTGTTCAGTGTCGTAATAAGATAACATGCTCTGACGTTAGTGGGGGGCCTAACACCATCTACAAAATTGCGAACTGATATCTAGAGCTAGTAAATCTGATTATATCCGAGGACCAAAAGTTAGTGGAACTCTATACAAGAAGTTAATGTGTTGTGGCTAAAATAGGCTATTCTTCCGTCTAATAATTAGAAAATTGTGAAACAGAGCGAGGCTAAAGCATGCTCTCCACATTTCCTTATATGGTGATAAATAAGGAATTCGTAGCCCATAGTATAAACACAGTTGTAGTTATTAACTCGGCTTTGGGTAAGGGGGCTCTGGGTTCTTATATAAGGAAGGATAATGCCGTCAAGGTTGCAGGGGTCACACCGGGTTAGTGGGTATATTCAACTCAGGGGTGGCGATACCTCTCGCTCTCTCCCTAGCTTTCACATCTCATGAAGGGATTTTGCCGCCTGCATGAAGGGATTTTGTCGTCCTCCATTTTCGACATCGTAATATGCTTAGGTCTTGTTCGACGTCGTCACGCCAGCGCAAACGGGGTATTCCTCTACGACGCACTCCGGCTGATTATTGATGAAATACTTTGTTGAACATTCGTTGTGGAGGCCTTGGCAACGTGGCTGAGCCATCTAACTCGATTGGACTTGATGAATCCGATGATATCGCTACCTCCGAGAAGTTGCTTTATTTCGTAGTTCATATGAATCCGATATTCGTTGTTGGCAACTTTAATTGGACCGACTAAATGGCACAGTGGTTAAAGTTTTGGCGTTTGGATCGGGAGGTACCGGGTTCAAATCCCGATATGGGCAGGATGCAAAGGGAATTTTCATCAACAAATTACGATCTGTGATGAAATGGAACACATCTATGACCCCCTGTCGGAGTGCAAAACTCATGGGCCGACCCATCTTCCATGCCAGTATAGGCTGGCATGGAGCTATGCAATGTGCAGATGGTAACAAAATCGGACCTATGACCGTACGTCCTCGAATTGGCCTACACACTGGCGAAAAATTAAGGACGGAAAAAGGTAACCGCGAAAGAGTTGGGAGAGCCTTGGCCCCAGAACAGAATGCAACGATAATAAAAAAAAAAAAACTTAACTTTAATTGGACCAAAGATTGAACGAATAACCTCCCCTTCGAAGGTAGATAACAATCTACAATCGTTAGAGGTCATGGTCCACCTCTCGCTTCCGAAATCCAGCACGACCGACTGCGATAGATGTTTTGATCACAATAATTTTGATTGGGCGTAGAAAACTCGTTGCCAGGCAGCGATTTGGGATTTTACTTCTGCGATACCTGCAACTAATGAAGTTAATCCATCCAACGAAGAGATACCCTCAGAAATAATAGTGGGGATTGACAGCCGTTTCACCCAGATCAGGCGACCAATTAGCCTGCACTAGCAAGCGGCATACAAAATTGGGGATTAAACGATGCAAGCTACTCCAAATAAGCCAGATCCAACCTGCGTCATGCAAAAGCAACTTAGTGATGACAAAGTAACGAAGGCGGCCTAGGAGTAGATGACTATAAAACTTAGCTGGTAGCAACGTATACGAACCGAAAAAAGGTAAGTTTTAAAAACAGATACGACGGAAATTAGTACAAGTTGTTTATGGATGTGATGCAAATGCAGCACGAACATCAAGGAAAGGAGTGAGTCACTTTGATTACTTATTCAGAACCATCTTTTATTACGAAACACAGGCGACAGGTGCTAGACGGTGAATGTGAAGAATAATCTAACTGACCACTAAGCCATCGGAAATAGTGAAAGAACTGGACTGCAGGTTGTACCTATCACAAACTTCTTCAACCCCTCTCTAGATGCAGTTTGCTTTGTAGTAAAGTTGATCAGTGGGACTACACAGTAAAAAAAATGCATTGAATTTTCATGTGGGCAAAGTTGCCGAACCTTTTCGCGTAAAATTACATGAAAAATTGAAAAATAAATTTTAATTGAAAATTAAATGGTTTATACAGTAAATTTACTAGTAAAGTTATGTAATAAATTGTAGGTAAATTTTATAATTTTACGTGTTTCAGTGTTTGATTAAAATTATAAAAAAATATATCGTAAGAATTGATAAAAATATCCAAAGGCTCGAAAATATCAATTCGGCACAAAATATCAATTCGATGCAAGTAACATTTGATTAAAAACGTAACATTATCATTTGAGTATCTGCGCATTAAATATTATTTCTCTCAAATTGAAAGAGGAAACTAAAATTGGTTGAATTAGTTTGTAATTATAAGATACATTTCATGTAATTTTAAATTCCAGTTGAAAAATACAGAAATCTTCAAAAGAGAAAGAAAAAACACGTAATAATCACAATATTGTGCGATATTACAGTTAAAACTTAAATTTGTGAGACAAATTAGGTAAAAGGAACGTTGAAAATTCAATTTTTTTTTTACTGTGTAGGTACTTACCATAAAGTATGAAGGAGAACCTAAAAAAGCTAAAATTAAGTACTAAGGGAGGAAGATCCTCTGTACTAAACCAACCACTCCCAGTATTTTTATTAGACCGGATGATTCATGGACACCTTCACGTACGGAATCTTTGGAGATTCTTATCGATACTCACTTCCAAGAAACTTTGAGGATTCGATGGAGCTCAATCTGCATCGGGAACCCCTTACTTCACACACAGATATATCGTTTACTAAAAACGGATCCTGTAAACTATAAACTGGTTCAAACCATTTAAATCAGTCGACCCGGATGGGATATTTAAACGGAAATGCATAACAAGGATTATTCTCCTTTGACAGAAAGTATTCTTCATGAGGTGTTTAAAGCTGTTATATATATCATGGAATGGAAATGGATAGTAGTTTCACAAATGACTGGAACGGTGTTGATTTGCCACTTGTCTCTCAATGATTTTGGGGAGCATTTCAATATCCAGATAGTCTGATTCCCTAGATGGACAAGGCAACTGCAGAAACGACGAATTCTGAGTACGTTATCTTCCCTGCAAACGCTAGAGTTAAAAAAGGCCGTACAAATTCTCACAGGGCACTGTGTTTTTGGAGGTGAGAGACTGTAGTTTATTTTCTCAGATGGAGAATCTAAGATGGATCTCGAAAACAGCAAAGTGCAAGATATTTTACATTACATAAGTAACTCTGAATATAAGAGTAAGATCTTCTGGTATCAAAGCGGGCCGTCACCGGCCCAAGTATGTGTAAGCATCCACACCAACTCAAACTAACCTCTCCCAATTGAATACATGTCGCTAATAAGTATAGTAAACATCCTGTAAATTTAGGCGTTTGAAACCGGATAAATTGAAAATTGCAAGACGGTAATCAAAAATGTAATATTTTTTGGAATCTGTTAACCAATTAATAATTTGTGATGTAGTCGTCTAGAATAGACCTGGTCATTGACGAATACCACAATTTCTAGATTTCGCGTATCGCTTTCAAAGTTTTTTATTGACACTATTAAATTAGTTCACGCTTACCATCAAATACCGCATGTCGTGTAATATTTACACGACATATTAATGTGCATTCGCCTTTTACAAAATTTCGAGGACATTCTGTTAATGCGTAGAGCATTTTACTCGACCGGCCAAATGGTACAGCAGGTACGAGTAAATCGTTTTGATCTCGATAGGGGCAGGAGGCAAAAAAGATTTTCCATCATCTGATTACGATCGGTGATAAAAATGAACACATCTAAGACCCCCTGTCGGAATGCAGAACTCATGGGCCGATCCATCTTCCATATCAGTATTGTAGGCTGACATGAAGCTATGTATGCATTGTACAGATGGTTCCTCGCAAAGCGGACCTATAATATTCATTGGGTAAGACGGAAAAAGATGCAAATAGCATGCAGGCCATCCTATCAAACCATCTCTTAACGATTTTTGAGATTCTTTAACTTGTATAGGCGTTTCATATTAAATTCTAGATCAGCACACTCGTCACAGTCTTAAGAATTCTAGTTAGTTTTTTCTCTGCTCGTCTCACTGATATCGAATAATGATATATTGCGTATGAGAGAAGGTTGATATCTGTTTCAGAAAGTCGAATCGCGGAAGCCCAAGCCAGTAACTAACGGATTCATGAACTTTTACCAAAATTCATCGTTAATTTTCAATTCGAAAACTTTTTGCCATAAGATTAGTAGTATTTAGTCTACTAAACAGCCTTCAAATTGAACGATCATTTATTTAATGTTAAATGCTGATTAGCGTAACGACAAACAGAGTTGTTAAATTAACATTGGTCCTTAGAGCCGGATGAACCAGCGACCTGTGAATTAACATTGGTCCTTCGGATAAACAATCGGCGACTTAATCAACGTCAAAGTTAAGCGTTAAACTAACGGCCATTAAATCAATAATTCAACGCCAAACACCAAGCTAAAACAACTGGCAATCAAACAAAAACGCCACACGGCAACCGGCCAACAACGCGGATTTAGGAAATAGTCAAGTATAACAAAGGTGTTTTAATCAACGGAAGATGGTTGCAGAACTACTAAAACAGGAGGAGCTCGTGGTCAAAATGTCAAAATCAACCAGCTGCAGGCCAATTTCATAAAAGATGGAGAACAGAGGAACACCAAAACATTTTTGGAGGTAAAAGTAGAAGCACTAAAACCAGGGAGGCTATTATGAAAAATTCGATATCGGATTCGAAAGCGGATTTTGCAATTATGGAAATCCGCTATTATGAAACTAAAAAGACAAAACGAAATCGGATTTTCCGAAAATCGAATGTCAATATCCGACTGCTATTTAGTTGAAATTTCATTTTTTGCTATCGCATATGTGTGTTTCTTCCACTATTTGAATCAATATATTATTTTTACGAAATATAAAAACTAAAAAAAAAATTAAATTAAACAATATTTAAAATGTAAGTATAATACATTTAAATAAAAAATATTCATGTATAAATGATAATTAAATTATTTATTTTGAATATATTAGGACTACAACAACAACTGGAGAACAATTTGAGTTACTTGTCGATTTTATGGAGTGAAATGAGAGAATCACAAAAAAATATTTGATTGCTCCACAGTTTAAGGAGCAAACTAATTTGATCCTTCGAGATGTAAAAATGTATGTATTCCCTACACATTTTTGACTCCAATATTAAAAGAGTTTCGGCTAACACTCTGGAAACAGTTGGTTGAGCCACTCCAATCAAAAAATCTTTTCCCCCAGATTATTAGTAAGATCCTTCTGCCTTAAAAACCTTAAAAGGGCTGCCAGTTTTAATATCGGTGGAACCGCATCAAAATTTTGTGAAAATGAGTTTCTTCAAAAGGGGGCTCCGCTCAAGTTAATATAAAATGAAACAACTCTTTGGAAACCCGAAATAATTTTAAATACCTAAAACAATTTTAAATGACAAGTCATTAGTCAATTAAAAAACAACAGCAAAATAAAATTTAGCAACTTCAAGTCAATTACAAAATGCATTATTGCTAACTTTATGCTTATATTTGACAAATTCAACCAAACAATTTCATAATATGAAAATTCACGGCGGATCAGATTTTTCGATATCGGAGAAAATCCAATATCGGATTATTTCATAATAGTCCCCCAGTGTACTCCGAATATGCGGTAACAGATGATAAAACACTAAAGGCAGTTCCACCGTTAAAGAAGTCTCATTTTTACCTCATCTCGCGGCAAGCTAAGCAAGAAATTTATAACAACTTCATTGAGGAAATGCATGAATGCAGGTACATGAGAGTCATCTAATAAACTATTCAGGAAGCAGAAAGGTCTTAAGAGACAGATGTATAGAAAATTAACATCTATAAACGGCTCATTAGAGGTAAACATCTAGGAACTCGAAAGAGTATTTAAGTTTAAATATGAGCCAATCGGAAAGAGATATGGGAGAAATCACAAACTTGCTTACAAAAATATTGGTTGAAACAGAACAAGGCGATCAGTTACAATGAAACTTTGCAGCTTAAAGTAGAAAACACGTTAGTAATATTGCTACAACGAGACAGTGGCCTTGTAGAATCATCGACACCAAAATAAAACATAGTCAAACATCGTAAAAATGATAAAAATTTAAGCTTCAAAAAGGAGCAGCACAACTTATCAGCCACTTAGCCATTACAAGGAGGAATTACGAGATGACCAGGAACACATTGCCCCTTATCAACATTGCAAGCAGCTTCAGGGCAAGTAGTTTGAGCTATGACGTAACACTGCGAAATAGATGCTACACAACCTCGAGCAGCTCAATATGAGCTCTATATTAGAAGCATTCGTGGCCTTCTTATTAACGTTAAGCAACGCTGGAAAATCTAAAAGGAGACCACTAATAAGAAAACTTTTACAATTTTTTGGAAAGATAATTCCAATCTTTAAAGGCGATCGGAAATAACAAGGCAACCGTACCACGCATGCAGAATTTATACTGCCTTTGATGAATGCAGCAACTATTATCACACCTTGCTGGGTACAACAGTGCAAAGACTATTATAAATTAGAGGAAGAGCAAGATTGGTAAATGTGGTAATCTTTGTACACGCTGCATGCCAGGCATCATAAAGATGGGTGCCTAGCAAAAACTTTCTATTTAGTGTGTAACGGTAAACACAGCACACTTTTGCATTACAACAACTCAGCATCAAAAACCGAAGTTACAGCCAAAACCTTTGTAGTGAGTCAGTAATCATCAGTATTATTACCGACTGCCGTAGGCAGGCCAATAACTAGCACTGGTCGCTTGTAACTTAATAAGAGCATTAATAGATCCCAAATCGCAGGTAGCTCTAATTTCGGCAAAGGGCGCCAACCAGTTCAACTTTAAGATTTTAGGTGTTGGTGGAATTGAAGTAGGTATTTGACGGCACGTTGTAAATGCTGAGCTATCACCCAGGTTTGCAGGAGTTTTTGTTTTAAATATTGAAGCTACGTTATTTGAGAACCTCAATCATCAACTGAGCCAGAGATGGACGTTGATACAACTAGATGGACTCATCTCCACAAAATACAACTAGCTGATCAACTGTTCAATAAATCGCAGCCAATCAATTTAATACTAGGAGTAGACTACTATTCGTCAATAGCCAACAACAACATAATCAAAGGAGGTCCGAAAGATCCTATGGCACAGGAAACTGAGTTAGGATGGATCTTAATCGGAAACATGGGAAGCATTGGGGATTGAGGATCAACTAAGGTTTCTTGCCGAAAGAGACAGTATCCCAGAAAAAATAGGTCGCGCCGAAGAAGAAGTCAAGGTAGAAAACCATCTCTCATCAACCATGGAACGTGGGTCAGACAGAAAATTTAAGGTGAGAATCCCATTTAAAGGTGATCATGTCAAACAGGGAAAACCAGAAGGATGGCTACCGCCAAGTTTCACCATAAACGTTCGTTAAAATGACGAAAACAAGTCGGCTAAGAAATTCTATTACATTCCGTATCACGACATAACTAAGCAAGATACCACTACAACTCCAACAAAACTCCGAGTAGTATTTGATTCATGGTCCAAGACATTAAATATAAACGACATCATGATGACCGACCCAAAATTACTTTGGGATTTAGCTGACATCATAGTCCGATGACGCAAACATAAGTGACAGCTGATACAGAAAAAAAGTATCGGCAAGTCCGGCTTCATAAGGATGACGGAAATTATCAACGCATACGATGAAGTGGTCCTGCGAAACCAATGGAAGTATATAAATCTAGCACGGCTCCTGGAGGGGCCCTCCTATAATTAGCCGAGGATGAACGTCAAACATACCCAAAAGCTGCTGAAACCATATAAACATTTTTGTGCGTACACTACCTACTGACCATTACGTGTGAGCTAAGGATAATCATCAAGCAAAGTTGGTTCAATCTAAGAAAATGGTCCTCCAACCACATCAAGCTAAACGGAGTGTATAAAGACATTAGAAATTCTATATAATCCAAACGAAGATTTTCGAATTCGATGAAGACAAGCTCCAACCATTGGCTGATTGGTCCCTTCATTATTAGTTGACTCGTTCAAGCTGTTCGATCCATTCGAATGGTTATTACCTATCACAATTGCAACAAAAATTCTAATGCAAGAAACATAAACGTCGCGGATTCGATGGGATAATCGGCAACATAAAAATAGCCAGATGTGTAAATACAACGAAGATGAGCCAGAAAAAGTTACACAACAACAACAAAATAAGTTATCAATTCCCCGTTTGGAGCATAACACTGCTTTATTATTAGCGAAA
The DNA here is from genome assembly GCA_963691935.1 of Nephrotoma guestfalica. Classification (NCBI taxonomy): domain Eukaryota; kingdom Metazoa; phylum Arthropoda; class Insecta; order Diptera; family Tipulidae; genus Nephrotoma; species Nephrotoma guestfalica. Next base: position 101,381,895 of record OY829913.1, read on the forward strand.
TTAATGAAGCACGTTCAATTGGCGATGCGGTAAGCAACTACAAGATATATGCGAATACGGATTCAATAATCACGATAAGTTGGATCAAGGGAGAGCCAAACCGCTTTTAAACCTTTGTAGCAAATAGGATTTCAGCAATAAGGGAAATTCTCCCAGCAACAACATGGCACCACATAAGATCCCAGGAGAAACCAGCAGATATTGCATCACGTGGCATAACTCCAAGAGCACGTGGCATAACTGCTTAAAATACGTTATGAAATTTTGAAACTTGAATCTTATTTTTATTAAATTTATGTGTTTCTAATTCCCTTTGTATGCCAATACTCGTAAATCCGGTTTTTTCGATTTTTTTAAATGCATGTATGTAAAACTATGTAGTGTGTATGTAAAACTATGTACTGTAGTGTAAAACTATAAACACATACACTCTAAAATTCTAATTGGGTGATTCCTATTCCAACATCAGCAACCATACCACACAATCTATCTACTGAATTCGGCCAAATATACTGGCGTTCCATAACGAGATAAAAAATTTCGATACTAAAATATATTTTTTCAAAGTAACAGTCCATCGAATTTCGAAAATAACTACTAGTCCACGTAATAATTATTTGGCGCTTCCAGAAATCCAATCAAATTTGTATTAACTCCCTGAGTACCGGAGCTATTGACAATGTATTTCGTCCTTTGAATCAAAGATGGATCTGCTATTAGTATGTCTTTCCTTATCCAAATATCAAGTGAATTACGCTTTTAAATAATAAAATATGCAACGTTATAGAAAATTAAATTGATATTTATTAAAAATGTTGATACTAATGAATATTTAAATTATTGTAGTAGCGCCATTAATTAGTAGATGTCAGGCCCACAAAATAGTCTCTAATATATTAATGTAAAAATTTCAATAGATGTAGCTGTGTAATGGTTGTATTATCTACTAAAAATAATGTATTTTAAATTATTTTAGTAATTTAAGTAATTTCATGCGAACGTCGCTAATTAATTACATTTTTTACAAATGTTTTACCTTAATTAATCATTATTTAGATTAATTACGTAAAAATTTAAAAAATTAGTTTTTACGCATAATTGCACAACACTGAAGGGGGCTCGTTAATTGCCATTTATTGTAGTAATTCTTCCTGCATTGCCTGCTACCTTGAATGTTCACTGGAAAACGAAGCAGCACACCAGAAGCATAGATAACAACTATGAGGGAAAACCAATACCTGCTTAATGAGGGATTACATCAAATCCATCATTACACTATGAGCCATTTCATCTTCAAGAGTTGCCTATGTCTGGGAATAATCTGGATCATTATGTTCGTTCGTCGGAAACGTGCAACTCACTGACATATTCCACTGCAACCACCAGAAGGTATTTCCAGCTGGTCTACCTATAAGGAGCCCCATTGTGGCAGCGCGGCTCCGGAATATGTTTAGTCCTAGTGTTTGGAACACAAATAAGTCGAGCCCTTTCAGAGGTACCCTGAATGGTACCCTACTAATGGTAAACGATGCCATGCCCGTTTCGTATAATGCTGTTATAATGTTAGCACTCGGTAATCTCATTTACAATTTTCCATTATGTCATATACCGTTAATTTCAGACAAGAAATACGTGTAAATTGTTTTCCATTCAAAACCAGTAAAAATTAAGTATCTTCATCATACATAACATAACACACAGTCATTAATTTTCCAGTTTTTCTACAATTCATTTCCATTTCATTTAAATACCAACAAAAAATAAAATCATTCAAAAATAGAAATATCATAATCATCATCATAACACTAAGTACATAACGCGATGGCCATATTATCGTAGCTATCTGATACGTTTTGTAACATTAATTTACACGAATATCTATTTACGGCGAGGTGCCATTGTATCATAATCATCAATTTTATTATGCCTGCCTACGTTTTTATGTACGAAGGAAGCCTTTGGTACCAATTTGCTAATTGTGTTGAGTGTTGAAATTTTCATTTATTTCTTTTATGTTCCTATATCGGAAAATATAACTACCGGTATTGTATTGTGTGTTAGCATACCACAATGTGAATGAGTCATTGGTTGAACGATGGCATTACAATTATTAGGCGGGTGAGGTACGAATCTTACATTAACTACGCAGCAACAACATAAAATTTGTAATTCGAATAGTTTTTTTTATTTTTTATCTCAAGGGTGTGTTATAGAAAATAAAAAACAAAACAAATCTTCATATAAAGTTTTCCAAATGAAAATTTTTCAATTGATTTTCGAAAAATAAAATTTCAGAAGCATAAAACTTGATTGTTTGCTTAAATTACAATTAAATATTTTATATTGCACCATTGGGTTAGTCTGGTCACACAAATTAAAAACACACAGAACTTCTGGTATGTGGAGTTAATTAAATACAAATATCGTTTCCAGTGGAGCGCAACTTTAAATATCTAAACTCTCTTGAGAACTCTTTGAGAACGCCGTTTCAAATCAAATGTCATTTTCCTTCGGGTACGGTCAAAAACTACAAAGATATACTTAACAATAATTCAATAGCAATTTTGGTAGTTCTTGGCGCAATGCACTTTGTGTTGGTCTTGATCGATGATGCACTTTGTGTGGCCCATCAGTGCAATCTGAACCATGGGACATTGGGATAGGTTTCGGTCTCATGCATACGTTGTTACAGCGAGAGATGGGAGTTTACCCGTTATCTACTAATTTCTACAACGTCGACTACTCATAGATAACTTGTAACTAATGCCACTAGTGATCTAATGATTTACATATTTTGAATTTTGACCTGAAATTTTAGTTAAGGCTGTATGGTAAAAATCGTTTTGAAGTCGATATTTAAATGACCAAGAATGCGTCCAAGCTAAGTGTTTTGTTTGTTTTTTTCATCTAAACGATATAATATAGAGTTTTCCAATAAGAGTGATATGATTTCTTTAAAAAAACACACTAATTGTTAAGGAAATTAAAATGATTTTATTTAACGTGAAGTACAATCGATACAATTAAGTACTGAATAAAACTTCATTCAAATGGCCTCCACGACTTCTTATGCAGGAACGAATTCGATGAACCCAATTTTAGAACACTTTTTTCACTAAATCAAGTCGTATGTCATGAATAGCACGTTCAATATTGACTTGTAAAGCTTGAAGAGAGTTTGGTTTATTGCTAAAGACCAATGACTTCAAATAACCCCACAAGAAATAGTCTAATGGTGTTAAATCACAACTTCTTGGACGCCATTCAACAACACAATTTCTTGAAATAATCGAATCTCCAAACTTTTCTCGCAATAATTAAATTGTTGCACTTGCTGTGTGGCACGTAGCCCCGTCTGGTTGGAACCAAATGTTGTAAAGATCAACTTCTTCCAATTTCGGCCATAAAAAGTTGGTTATCATCGATCTATACCGATCTCCATTGACAGTGACGGTGTTACCAGCTTCATTTCGAGAAAAATACGGACCGATGATTCCACCAGACGAAAAACCACACCAAACTGTCCATTTAGGTGAATGTAATGGTTTTTCATGAATAATTTGTGGATTTTCTTCGCACCAGAATCGTCAGTTTTGTTTATTTACCGCACCACTTAGATGAAAGTGAGCCTCATCGGAGAAGATGATTTTCTTAAAACAATTGTTATCGTTTTCAAGTTGTTCCAAGGCAAAACCAACAAATTCACGACGTGTACGGTGGTCCAATGGCTTCAGTTCTTGAGTGAGAACAATTTTATACGGATGCAAACCCAAATCCTTTCTCAAAATCCGCCAGGTTGTGGTTTGAGACAGTCCCAATTCTTGAGAACGTCTTGGAACGTCTCTAAATTTTCAACAATTCGACGAATAGCGAGCACACTTGGACGATTATTACGGCTATAAAATGGCAAAAGCGCACGAAAAGTTGCAATTGGAGAACGATTATTTTGATAATAAAACTGAATAATTTGTAAACGTTGTTCTTGCGTATATCTCACCATGATGAAATTGTAAACATTACTGAATACAATGAAATAAAAAATGACAGATTACAAATGGCTGAAACGTCACTTAAAAATCATATCGTTCCTATTGGAAAACCATATATGTAGTTATAAGATATAAAGTTTAATTGGTTTTGTTTTACTTTGTTACTGTGCTCTATGTGCATTGTACTAAAAAAATAAAGCTCTGATAGTATTAGTTTTGCATACATAAACGGAACGAAATTTTATGATTAAAATTGAATAATTCGTAAAAGCGAAACAATTGCAAGAAAATAATCCAAATTTCGTTTAGTAGTAAAATATATTTTAAACAATGTCGTTTGGCTTTTATACATATTTTTGACAGTTTTTGACATTTTTGATATTTTTCAATTTAATCGCTGTGAAATTTTAAATTTATTTTCAATTTTGCCAAAACGTCGCATAGTAAAGTTCACTGTTTTTAAGACTAGTGATTTGCTCTAATTCTGAGAACGTAGCGGTTATATGGGAGCTATATTTGGCATAGCTGTGGAATAAACATAGCAATATAACTATTAGCTTTATGTTGTTCTTGATCACGATTTTACATTTCTATGGTTGAACTTAAAAGTTTGAATGGGATGGAGTGAAATGGAATCAGCTTGACCTTTACAAATAGAGCACAGTACCTGACTCTCATTTATGACAGAAAGTTAAACTAGACATCTATAACTTATTAATAAGCTGGACTAGTAACAATAAATGGTGCTTATTTGTTCTAAGCAACAGGGACATCCCTACTACTAACGACTACTTCTAAAAACACGTTTTGATGGGAGATTTGGAACTCATATTTGTCCGAATTACACTAGAGAATTACGCTAGAGTAAACTGCAAAAATTCACGGTAACTTATTCTTATTTCAAACCGTATCATAAACTCTCTCGATTAATTTAGACAATATGATTGAAATCTAAAAATTGAATTAGAGCCTGGTTAACTGAATTTGACATAACAACCAATTTAACTTCAGAAAGTTAAAACAATTATTCAAAAGCCAACTGTTATGACATAATATGTATGCTGTATAAGATAGCGGAAATTTCACAGCGGAAAATAAGAGATTGCGCTACTCGCCGCAAGTGGCAGCACAATCACAAAAGAGAATTTATTTTGTTATATAATTACCAGCCGAAAATTTTTATGCTAAATAAAACATCCCTCCGTATCTCTTTTTATGCTAAATAAAACATCCCAGCGGATTAAAATATTAAACCTGTCCTTAAAATGACAAACTGGTTGATCTCCGAAGTAAAGGAACTCGGTAAATGAAATCTTGAAATTTAACAATATTCCGTCTTTCCGCCATTCTAATATAATGACGATGACATTTGGATAAAAGTATTGATCAGGGGTCCAAAACTTAGGACAAAATTCTTGGCCAAACCATAACCAATACTTGTGAAAATTTTAATTTTTAGGATTAGTTTATTTTCAGTTTTTGGCCAATATATCCCAAACTTCCACTAGTACCCAATACTTTCGGTTGTTTTTCTAATAGCTTAGGTCATACTGAAACCACGAGGAAAATTTGGGGCAAATTGATGAATTAGAATTTTCACTACATATTTTTGATTTTCTGCGGCCACATAAGTTATTTTCAGTTTTTAGCCAATATCTCAAAAACTTCCACTAAAAAAATTATAGTGAAAATTCTAATTCATCAATTTTAAAAAAATTCGAAACAATCGAAAGTATTGGTTACTAGTGGAAGTTTTTGAAATATTGTAGTATTGCAGTGTATTGAAGACTAGCATAAGAAATTATGTTTATAGTCTTAGACACTAATTGTCACAGCAAGTTATTTGCGCCCTAAAACCAATATCACATCAGTTCATTCTCCAAGTTAGAGGCAGCCAAAGCGGGAGTCTGTCTTGCAGCAAGCGGCTTGCTAAATAAACGAGTTCAAACGACGACTGGGTGCCTTTAAGTAGTATCGCCAGGACGTGACCCACACACGTGAAAAGAGCGTTGAGCTGTGGGCTAACTACCTACTATCACAAAAACCATCAAATTATAAACCCTATAGAAAGGCCTCACAGTCTATACACGGAAACACTATAGACATGTTAACATGAAACGTGCTATAAGCCTTCTAAAATCTGGAGTTATTTAGAACTTTTCAAACCAGACGGAAACTTACTCAATAGACGTGTTTGCACTACAAGAGCTTAGAAGGACAGGGAGTGGAATTCATACTACCACCAATGGTTACACTCCTTACTACAGCGGCTATTAGAATAGAGGAGAATTGGAGTAGACTTTCTCGTTCACCGGCGAGAGTAAAGGCTTATTATCGAAATCCTCCCTGCCAAAATTTAGATATGCACCTTTAGATTACGCACTTAAATTTTAATTTCACGATTTCGATGCACATGCGCCAACTTAATAACCGTATTACAAAAATCGATTCAAGCGCAGAAACCTCAACACATATTCGCCCAGCTTGCAACAACTAAAGTGACAGCAACGACCATGCGTCGCCAAACTTGCAATGATGTATAATCTAGTCGTATATCGAGTATGATCTTTCCACGTAAGAAAATTCACAAGGTTACTTGGCCGTCGGATGATGGTAGCACGACAAACCAAATTGATCACGTCATGATCTCGAATAGACATTACACCAGTATAACTGACGTTAGTTCATATAGTCACCCTGATATTGGCAGCGATCGGAGTTTTAAATACCAGTGAAAATTATCATCCTCATTTAATAAACAAGTAAAGAAGACCTCGCGCTGGAATATCGATGCACACCTCAAACAATGCAATGCTACCAATGAGCTGTCTCTGAAAATTTAGACCAGATCAATGAAAGCTACGAGCCCCAATCAAATTTTCAGGAACAGTGGTAAGTTATACAGTCAGCTACAATTGTAGCAGCAGAAAATGTCATATATACCCCACGACGATTAGTGCCGTCAACCCGTCGAAAATAAACTCGCAACACTAGGTTGCTCCCAGATAGAATATCTCTGCACCAGGAAAGCTACACCCAAATTCTTTCGTCAAAAGAAGCGCAAATTTATGACGAGATGCATACAAAGCATCAGCTTACAAGCGGTGACCGCAAACGCAAGAAACTGATTTGTAAACGCCAGAAATCTTACTAAAAACTTTCATCCAAGATCCACAACCGAACACAAAAACTCGGTTGGAAAACGAGATCAAACGTGGCTGATGTTCTCTCAGTTTGGCAAACCTACTTTAAAAATCTACTAAATCGGACTAACGAAGTGGCCCCTATTGGAGCTGTTTCTCTATCAGCAGGTATTTGTCCCATATTACACATACATAAGCGGAATAAACAAAGCCACGTCGCACACCAATTTCAAATAGCTACAAAACTAAGTCATATTTTAATAAAAAAATAGTCAAGTTAAAAATACAATATCATAAATATTGATAGACGTGAACGATGTAATATCATTGCGATCCCACACATAGAGAAACCACAACCATAACTCGGCTCTAAGAAACCACACGAGAGATCTACAACACATTTACTGAGAGGTATTAGCGCATAGAGCGCCACACACAAAACCAAAACCATAAATAACGTAAGTAGCTTTCCTCTACACACTTACAAACCATTGATAACAGTGGGAAACGAAGAATTCAATAATGAGCAGCACTATACAATATTCACTCGAATTGGTACTATTAGTACTATTAGTAGTGGAAATATTTTTGTTTCTATGTTGGTATGACTGTCAGTGACATCTGTACCAAATGTCACATCAAAATAATCATTAGTGTTTAGTATACGCTTGTCTTTCTGAAGTACAAAAAGTGCATTCGGCGATTTTTACAATGAGTGAAATTATTCAACAAAAAAGTTCCATTAAATTTTGTGTGCGGAATCAATTTTTGTGGTGCCGAAACGTTCAAAATGTTGCAAAAGGCCTTCGGTAATAATTGTATATCGCGAGCAAGTGTTTTTGATTGGTATAAATTGTTCAAAGAGGGTCGAGAACGTGTTGACGACGAACCACGTCTAGGACGGCCATAAACATCAACTGATGATCAACACGATAATAAAATCAAGGAATTGGTGCTCGAGAATCGACGATTAACAGTCAGAGACCTTACTGGCATCGTTGAAATATCGAAAGGATCAGTGAAAACCATTTCGAAAGATCATTTGGGCCTAAGAAAAGTGAAAGCACGTTTGGTTCCAAAATCACTCAATTTTTTGGAAAAACAGCGTCGCGTTGACGTCTGTGAAACAATGCTTTCCGACTACCAGGATGTCATGAAACGTATTATAACTGGCGATGAGTCTTAGATCTATGTTTACGGCCCGGAAACAGACGATCAATCGGCCGAATATCGTGCCAAAGGTGAGCCGAAGCCGAAAAAACCACGTCAAAGCAAGTCAAAATTAAGGTGATGTTGATAGTTTTCTTCGATTATCGAGGTGTGGTGCACTCCGAATTCCTACCGAGCGGCCAAACTGTCAACAAGGAATACTGTTTGAGTGTTATGCGTCGTTTGCGCGAAGCTATTCGTAAAAAAAGGCCGGAATTATGGGTCGACAACTCTTGGTTTTCGCACCACGATAATTCACCTTCTCATACTGCATTGGTTTTACGTGATTTTTTTCATGTGAATTCTGGCTGTTCAGCAAACTCAAACGACCGCTCCGGGGAACCGTTTTGAGTCAATTAAAGACATTAAACGTGAATCTGAGGGAGGCTATGCCGGAAATTTACTTTGAAGGGGACGAAATAGATTTGGAGAAATAAATAAGAATTTTAAAATTATGAACAAAGTCTACTATTTTTTGCCCACAGTATTATATCAGCAGAATTCACACATCTGTAACTCATGAACAATTCAAGTGATTTGTGGCAAATAAATTTCAAATTTTAAATTTAAACGCGGTTCCAGTCGTTCCAAAAGTAAATGACTACGTTTCTTATCGAATCAGGACAGGGATTTTGTACGAAATTCTCATGAGATTGTATAAATGTGCATTATCGGTTGAAAAAAATACATATGGATGCGTCATGAGAATTTGTCCACTGCTCGCGAGCATCAGTCAGTTTCTTAGAGAAAATGTCCAATGGTTCTCAACAATCGTTATAGTACTGTTGCAGAACAGCTCGGACGGCACTGTTCGATGCATCAGTCGTCACGCTGAATTTGGTGTCGTTCAGCGGATGAGCTAACATGGTTATATTAGCTAATTCACTCTTTTTGTGAATGCGTCTTGGCATTCTTCGGGCCAGGAAAAATTATTGATGTCTTGGGCTTCTTCAGTAGAGCGGTCAAATGGGAGTGAATCGATTCAAGCGTTTCAGCAAGTTTCGGAATTAATCGATGGTAATAATTTACCATTCCGACAAATTGCTGAATGTGCTTGATTGTTGTTGGAGCCGGGAATTTAGTAATGGCATCAATTCTTTCAGGATAATGCAGAATTCCATTCGCTGTTATTTTGTGACTGAGGAAATCGAACTCGGTTAGTTGTTATAAAATGTTTCCAAATGTCGTTCGTGATGTTCTTGCTTTTGGCTTGTGGCATCAAGAATGTCGTCAATATATACATAAACGAAGTCAAAGGCGTAGAAGACTTTCATAAATAGCTGCACTGTTTGCATAGCATTGCGTAGACCCTTTGCGTAGACCGTTTTGTGAACGTCTTCAGGAGCCACGGGAATTAAATGATAAGCCCAAACAAGGTCAATTTTTGAGAAAGTTGTACATCCATGCAAGTGCATAGAGAAATCTTGAATGTGAGGTATCGGGTAGTGATCCGGAGTTGTAACCGTATTTAGTCGCCGATAGTCCCCACACGGTCTTCAATCGTTATCTATCTTCTTGACCATATGTAATGGACAAGAGACGTGCTGAAACTCAATGAATGCAGGTTTATGGCGCACCGGATCTGTTCTTTGTGTCCTCGATACAAGTAAATGGCCTGTCGTCACTATGTGATGAACCACGGCACTGACATAAATATTTTATATTTATAATTTTAACTTTTGCTAGTTGCTACATCTGAAATAAAGCAAACATCTACATATTCTTTAGAACTTTCTATCAAAGTATTTTTTCTGTCGGGGTTTCTATCAGCACGCATGGATTATTTGTTTTATTGACATAAAAACCTAACGTGATGTTGGGAAGTCTGAGATAAATAATAAAAATTAGATAAATACAAAGAGGATGTTAGAATTTAATTAAATAAGAGAAATAAATATTTTGAAACGAAATCAAGAACAGGGGATCCAGTTTTAACCTTCAAATACACACACAACTGATTTAACTGACACGAGTTCGACACTACTACAACTATTTACATTGAACGAATCAAAATACTATTAAAATCATTAAAATCGCCAGAAATCCTTAGAAGAAAGGGATGGATCTCACCCATCTTTTAAAAAATAGCCTTTAGCTAACCGAAGTAACTATTACGAGCCTGCCTAAATTCCAAATGGGTCAGATTTTCCTGATTATAAATTGAATGGCATTGGAATTATCACGGGACTTTGAATTTGAACCGCAGAATAGCATTAAGGAATGTTGACACCTTTGTTGGACCTTGTAAAACTGTATATAAAAAATAATTACGTTAATTGAGCCAGTGAATAAATAAATAATCAACAAAGAAAGCATACACTCGAAATTGAAAAATCACTCATTGTAATTTTTGTTAATTGCCGGATTTCATTGGCGTTAGCAAAGTACTTGTGAGTAGATGTTCAATGGAACGCAAATTTGTTAGTTAGAAGTAAAACATGAGAAAACGAAAATTTTGATTGAGTATTTATGAGAAGCTAGAAGTTCTTGCGAGTACTTTACTAACGCCAATGGAACCTGGCTATTAAACCAACGATAAGCCTTAGGCATATTTAGTTGAATATAGTCTAAGTGGTCTAAACCCAACACCTATTATTCAAAATCAAAGAGTAGCCTAAAATATGTAGATTCCGACACCTTAAGAAAAGAAAAATAATTTTCTTATTTATTTAGACACACATAACACACACTCGTTGAAATCTTTGCATTTAAATAAATAAATTATGTAATTAAACCCCAAAGACAATTTCAATTCATCCATTGAGCTACGTTATCTTTGTTAATTTATCGCTTCATCAATAATTCCAAAATCAACTTATAGCACAAAAGCAGCATATCCAACCAAAAGGAAATCGTTTGACATTATGACGTATTTTATTTGATTGCTTACATCGTCTCTCCTCGCCTTTCTATATTCACAGCGTTTGCGTAAGATTCCCAATGGGATCAATATCAAATATTCATTATTTCACCTTGGTACATAAAATGCTCGTAAATATCACTCAAGTCCAAAAGAAATCAATTTTAATTAACAAAAAATTACATGACCAAAAGTAAATTAAAATAAATAATAAACAAAAAAAAAAGTTTCGGAACTAAAAAATTAATTATTTCAGTCATCAAAATCATGATAACATCGCAAATAAATCATTTGATGAATTATTGATTTCGAAAATTTTCACTCCCCATGGTTGGTGTGGTTTGTGATGCCTCATGTCTTCCTTTATATATAATTATTTAGGTTTCTAGGGGTGACATCATATTTTTGCTATTCCGGTACAAGTCTACACACATATAAAACATATATGATAGTTGGAGATGGAGTGGTTGGAGTGATGACCCCCCTTTTATATGTATGATCTATTGTTTCCAATATTATTTGTAGCACGGAAGTTAAAAATTTTCCGGTAAATTAATAACATGTCCTTATCACTTGTTGTATAAACGTACATATATTTTGATGTTGTTGTTGCTGTTATTGTATTTTTGTTATGTTGTCGTGTTGTTATCATACAAATAGCTTATTAAAGGATATTGTCTCTTTGTAATTCTCACAACACGTATGTAGAACATGTCTGTTGTATTTGTGTAGGGATAATCCGGTTATTTTTCCATTCCGTATATAATATTCATAAAATCCTTAAGACAGTAATTAAAATTTATGATATAAACGGATTAAATGCAGATATGATGTGTGTTACATTGTTTGTTGGCGGGGGAGAATCTAGGATGAACACTATTCTATGTTGGTGTTCGTTTATTTGGCTCGCTTCTGTGCCTCTTAGATTTATATTTCAAAAAGTTATCACGCGAGATACACATTACTTATGATTAATTTTGATGGCATCGTTTGTTTATATAAAGATGTTATGAACACAAATGAGTATATCGCAACGTCATATAAGCATACAGTGTTTGCCTGGGGTTAATCTAATTCGCTGACGTCTAAACTTATTTTGACAATGTGAACTTTTTTGGTTTGTTTCATTTCGTCCACAATTTTCTCATCCGAGTAGGATGGACGCCTTTAATTTTATAAAGTCAACAGTCAAATATGTCTAACTGTGTGAAAAACATACGCTACTCGCCGCAAGTGGCAGCACAATCACAAAAGAGAATTTATTTTGTTATATAATTACCAGCGGAAATTTTTTATTCATTTTGTATCTCTTTTTTCACTAAATAAAACATTCCAGCGGATTAAAATATTAAAAGTGATCCTTAAAATGACAAATTGATTGTTCTCCGAAGTAAAGGAACTCGGTAAATGAAATCTTGAAATTTAACAATATTCCGTCTCTCAGCCATTCTAAAAGACTGACGATGAAATTTGGATAAAAATATTGATCAGGGGTCCAAAACTTAGGACAAAATTCTAGGATCCCTTCATGCTGGACTAAACTAGGCCATTTCATTACCAATACTTTTGAAAATTTAAATTTTTAATTAGTTTAATTTCAGTTTTTGGCCATTATCTCAAAAAATTCCACTAGTAACCAATACTTTCGGTTGTTTTCTAATAGCTTAGGTCATACTGAGACTACCAGAAAAATTTGGGGAAAATTGGTGGATTAGAGTTTTCCTCGTAGTCTCAGTATGACGTATGACGTAGTCTCAGTATGACGTATGACGTAGTCTCTGCACGATCAAAAACTGAAAATATCTTATATGGCCGCAGAAAATCAAAAAATTATAGTGAAAATTCAAATATATCAATTTTCTCCAAATTTTCCTGGTAGTTTCAGTATGACCTAAGCTATTAGAAAAACAATCGAAAGTATTGGTTACTAGTGGAAGCTTTTGATATATCGGCCAAAAACTGAAAATAACTTATATGGCCGCAGAAAATCAAAAATTTATAGAAATTCTAATCCATCAATTTTCTCAAATTTTTCCTGGTAGTCTAAGTATGACCTAAGCTATTAAAGAAACAATCGAAAGTATTGGTTACTAGTGGAAGTTTTTGAGATATTGGCCAAAAACTGAAAATAACTTATTTGGCCGCAGAAAATCAAAAATTAATAGTGAAAATTCTAATCCATCAATTTTCTCAAATTTTTCCTGGTAGTCTCAGTATGATCTAAGCTATTAGAAAATTAATCGGAAGTATTGGTTACTAGTGAAAGTTTTTGAGATATTGGCCAAAAACTGAAAATAACTTATTTGGCCTCACAAAATCAAAAAATTATAGTGAAAATTCTAATCCATCAATTTTCCGCAAATTTTCCTCGTTGTCTCAGTACGACCTAAGCTATTAGAAAAACAACCGAAAGTATTGGTTACTAGTGGAAGTTTTTGAGATATTGGCCAAAAACTGAAAATAACTTACTCGTATATGACCTCAGAAAATCACAAAATTATAGTGAAAATTGTAATCCATCAATTTTCCCAAATTTTCCTCGTTGTCTCAGTATGACCTAAGCTAATAGAAAAACAACCGAAACTATTGGTTACTAAGGGACCGGACAAGTGGTGCAGTGGTTAAAGCTTCGGCACTTGGACCGGGAGGTGCTGGGTTCGAATCCCATCAGAGGCTAGATGCAAATCGAATTTTCATCATCGATTACGATCGGTGATGCTAATAAATACAACTAAGACCCTCTGATGGAGTGCAGAATTCCGTGTCACGCGCCGACCCACCTTCCATGTCAATGTACAGGTTGACATGGAGCTTGCATTGTGCAGTTGGTATACTATAGTTGTGTGAGTAGGTGAAATAGGTGGGTTAATGATGTGGAGTGAATGAGTGGTATCACAATGGGCCTAAAAATTGGCCTAAGTGTGCAGTAAGCAACCACTGAAACCTAACCTACCTATTGGTTACTAATGGAAGTTTTTGAGATATTGGCCAAAAACTGAAAATAAACTAATAAAAAAATTAAATTTTTTAAAAGTATTGGCCACTATGAAATGGCCTAGTTTAGTCCAGCATGAACAGATCCTAGAATGTTGTCCTAAGTTTTGGACCCCTGATCAATACTTTTATGCAAATATCATCGTCATTCTTTTAGAATGGCGGAAAGGTGGAATATTGTTAAATTTCAAGATTTCATTTACCGAGTTCCTTTACTTCGGAGATCAATCAATTTGTCATTTTAAGGATCACTTTTAATATTTTATTCCGCTGGGATGTTTTAGTTAGTGAAAAAAGAGATACAAAATGAATAAAAAATTTCCGCTGGTAATTATATAACAAAATAAATTCTCTTTTGTGATTGTGCTGCCACTTGCGGCGAATAGCGAAATCTCTTATTCTCCACTGAGAAATTTCCGCTATCTTATACAGCATCGATAACTTTGAATGCAGGGATCTCTTGATTGATTGATTGATTGGACTGTAGGACCAAGTACTGGACAAGTGTCCCGGATAATGCCGGGCCTATTCCTACAGCCTGTTTACATATAACAATAGGAAGGATAGGAAAGGTTTTTTTTAAGACAGAACGACGCGGTTTCAGCCACCTAGGGATCGTACGGCACAACAGAATTCTAATCTACTTCTAATGTACTAGACGAAGGATAAAGGCTTAATAGGTTTAATGAATAATGATGGTATTGGTCTTCAACAATTGCTTCACTAAATCAGCAACCTGAGAAAAAAATATTATTATTTCACGTACATCTGAAAACTTCCTGAATTGTAATTCTGAACTTGATTGATTGAATCGGCCCGGTTACATACACCTAGATAAAGTCCACAGTTAGTAACACAGTGACAATATAATTCTAATCTACACTATCAGCAATATTACTACACACGCATCTGCAGGTTTCCTGAATTCTGCTACCTAAATCATATAAAAATTTATTAATTGAATTCTATCCTCCTGCAATAAGAATTCCGGTTGAGAAATGCAACAAAATATTATACTAGAATTCCGGTTTTACATTATCTTACTAGTAAAATGTACTTGAATTGTTAACTACCAGAAATCTAGTAGCATACATTTTAATTGATTCAACTAGTTCGTCTAATTTGCTCACATCTAGTGAATTTTTTATTACCGTGTACATTGGCTAAATCGGGCAAGGTGATCCTTTTATTTAAATTTTTCCCTGTAGGACTGTGTATCCATCATGTTTAAGAGGCGTAATCCAAATCACCACATTTCCTGGGAAAATCTTAAGTTTTTCCGAAAAAAATTTTGTTTTTTTCATTCAAAAAAAATTTACAGTTTCAATTTATCAAATCTTCTATATCCAAATAACTTTCAAGAAAATCTTGAAAATGATCTCAAAAAATTGCAACAATTTTTCAAAAATGTATGTTTTATGTAGGTATAAGATATACTAAAAACGGGAACTCCCCAAAGCCGTTTAGAATTTATCTCCACCGTGCAAAATGACCGCTATATAACAAAACGACGCAAAACTCCAATGTTGAGTTATATCAAATCATCGAGGAATAATAAAAGTTAGACATTTTAAAATATTTCGAATTCGAAACACTATGGAAAATTGCTAAATTTAAATGTGGCAATTTTACCATAAATTAACAACCCCAACATCAAAATCAATTAAAAAATTTGTTATTATTTTAAAATTTAAAACAAAAATTGTAAATGTCAAATTTTTCCCGAAAAATGGGGACATTTTTCCGAAATTTATGGCTCGGCTCCCAAAAGCCATAGATACACAATCCCACGTAATCTTCACTTTAGTCAAATGGTACAGATTACATCTAATCCGAATTTCCTGGTAAAATAAGCGTGAGAAACAAATAATTTTTCGGTAAACTTTTGGATATTCGTTAAATTAGATAGACACAATATTACTGCGCTAATTGCTTTAAACATAGCAAGAAAATGGTAAAAGCTCGATCAATTACATTTTGACTGTCACACGGGGATTTCTTGAATTTTTTCCAATCTGAATTGCAGAATAACTGTAAGAATATTAAAAAAAAAAAAGCTCAGAGGCAGAGCCTAGCTTTAGTGAAATATAAATAAGTTTAAAGCCAAACACCATGTATTTCCGTCCGCCTCGTTTTATCAAAATGTCAGTTTGCATGAAAAATGAGCGAACAAATTTTCTGGTTTTCATACAAAACGTGGTTTTGAAACTTCTTATTAATTATATTTGGTTACGTCACAAATGACATCCAAAATCGGAGACCATTTTGCATCAACGAATTTATAAAACATCTAATTCAACCCACAAATTCGTTAAAATAAAGTGCATGCACCTGAATAAATGTTAAACAATTAAATGAAAACAAAACGCTCATCAATTAGTGTAATACCAAACAGTTCGTACCCCATATATGAATCGGGTTTTGCTTACGGTAAATCGTCTACACAAAATTTCTTAAAAAAACACAATAGCACAAATAATAACACTCACGCACGCGCAATAATTAGGCATTTATTACAATGATACGATAACTTTGAATGCAGGGATCCCTTGTTAAAAAATATTACGCCTGAAACTGCATTTCAAAGATAGTTTTAAGGCGCTGCTAATGCCTAATGTAATCCTAAAAACAGTTCTTTATGGTTCTTTGCTTGTTATTGGGCTTTTGGAATGGTATTGGTTTTGATCCAACAACAACACCCGACTTTTTTTTACTACGACTGGATCTAAATCCCGAATACACACCACGTTTGATTTTTAAGACAAAATCTACGATTTATCAAAATTTTCGTAAAAATTAAGAGTCTTCGTTCCTGCTTCATTTTCAAAAACCTACAATGACGTATTAAGTTTAATACCGATCAGTCAATTCGTCTGAAAAACATTTCCGCTCAAATTTTGCAGCAATTTTGTAGCAAATTTATTTGGAATATTTTGGGAAAAACTATCAATGACGACAAAGCTTTCCTTAGTAGCTACCACTTCCAGTACACATATTCCACATATCACTAGGATTATTAAATTTATGAAATATTAAGTATGAAGTATCTTAAATTTTGGAAACAATTATGTAGACCGATATTGTTACAAATTTAATTTAAAATCTCGAAAAGATTCATATGGAAACTGGCACTTCCAGGGAATCGATTTCGACTAAAAATCACTGGTATCTCCAAATATATGGAAAAGCTTAAGTCTAAAGTTTCATCACGATCAGTCGCTCAGTCTGGACTGTAGAGAAGCTAAAAACGTTTAGTCTGCACAGATCACACATACATACATATTCACATTCCCACACCCACATAATTTTTTTTAAAAACGATTTTTTTTCACATAGGCGATAAAACAAATGGTAAATCTGCAAGGACTCAATTGAGGCATCTATTGCAAGGTCTATTTATCAAAGCATAAGACGTAGTAAAAGAGTTTTGCCTCGAAATTAATCCTGTAGTCCTGATAGTATTTACTTTATATCAACATCCGCTGTTAATTCATATAATGTTATATGAATTATATTACTCGTTGCAAATTCTGCGCATTAAACACTCTTAGCACTTATAACTATTGGCGGGATAGTAATCTCCTGTTTGGATCTACATTTACCCAAAAATACATTTAGCATTTGGTGGGGTTTTTTAGGACACGAGGGATTTGGGAATTTTAGTTAACGACTTTCCACTGAGAGAACGTAGTATTGATCAGCATTAGATTCGATATGAACATCACAATATCTGAAGCTGATAGAACACCCGCTTTTCTAAGAGTCGGGCGGAAGTTGCAACCACTCGACGAGGTCACAAATGAGTTATGTAGAATACTCGTCAAATCGCAATGAACGAGAGCAGGATTGGCGAAAAAATATGTAAACAACGACGTTAACATCAACCATTTAAAGTCGGAAGAATTTAGTAGGATACTACTTCGAAGGCGTGACCAAAAGTACCATGTATCGGCACTAACCTTGTATTCTGGAGACAGCACTTCATTATTCTTAAAGTAAATGCCATACTTGAGTTTGTCGAATGAAGAACTGGTGAATTCAAAGATATTCAGACTTTATGCTGACTGTATTTCATTGATTTGCTATCTCAATTATTCTGTTAAAGAAAACTGATAAAACTTACCATTTCACTTAAATATGGCTCAATTACTTTTGTACTCAACCAAGGGCTAGGATTAGTAAAAGCATCGCACCAATGACTTTAGAAAACTTATTTTGAATGCAGATTTTGTTCGCCACCCTCACATTTTGAAAGCACATTAATTTATGTGTTACTTTCTTATAGATGGTGGGCCATCTAACTTTTTTTTAAACTAGCGGTTATTTTGAGTATGGTAATGGTTATGTCACTTCTGATTTGACAGAAAGTTAGTTTTATCCTTCCGCTGAACGAAAATTTTTGTGCGTTCGCTTAAACAACGCTGGGAAATATTGAAACATTACTTTGAAAATCATGATAATGTTGCAGAAAGTGTGCAAAAATTGCGTGCGTTATTTTGTGAATAAAGCTAAAGAAACAGGCTTGCTAATTAATAAACCAACACGAACCAAGCAGCCAACCAAGCGTACGCCCGAAAATGTTGATGCTGTAGCCGAGAATGTGCGTGAGTCGTACGGGAACGTCAACTCGTCATCGTGCTCAAGAATTGAACATTTCACGCACAACATTGCGACGAATTCCGCATAAAGACCTTGGTATGACACCGTATAAAGTTCAATTGGTTCAGGAATTGAAGCAAAGAGACCACCCATTGCGTTTTCGGTTCGCTGAGTGCGTTTGCTATCGACTTGAAGAAGATGCCGATTTTGGCAAAAAAATCATCTTTTTGGATGAGGTGCATTTCCATCTTCGTGGCTATGTAAACAAGCAGAATTGTCGTATTTGGGGCACGGAGAACCTGCACGTGATCGTAGAGAAGCCGATTCATCCTCAACGTGTGACTGTTTGGTGCGGATTTTGGTCCGGTGGCGCTCCGTGCTACACAGCACACGTTTCAATTGATCTTTTGCGCACTGTCTTCGAAGATCGAATTATCAGCCGAAATGCTGATGTGATTTGGCCGCCTCGGAGCTGTGATTTGACGCCATTGGACTATTATCTTTCGGGTGCCGTCAAAGATAAAAAGAGAACAACTCTCAAGAACAATATTCGCATTGTCATTGAAGACATAATGCCGCATACCATCGAAAATGTGCTCAAAAATTAGACCGACCATGTGGGGTACGTCAAGGCCAGCCGAGGCAGTCATATGAATGAAATAGTATTCCATAATTAATCGGAAGGATTGTTCTTTACAATGAAAAAATAAATTTAAAAAAATATTGAGGACTTTTTGTTTTATTGCATTTTAAAAAAAAAAATTAGCATTTTTTATTTGCCCACCCTATATTAGGTGTGTAACTAAATTTCCGGGTTTTTTTGAAAATAAATAATAGAAAATTCAATAGAAATATAAAAAATGGTTTATTCAAAGTATTGTAATTCGCTATCTATATATTTTTGCCATCTCTCTGGCAATACATAAATACCACGACGATAAAACGATGCGTGTTTCAACCGAAATCATTCCTTCAATCAATTTTGCAATTCTTCGAAACTGGCCAAATATAGCCCTGCCAAGACCGCGATCGACCGAAACAAGTGATAATCCAAAAGGGCCAGTTCTGGCGAATAAGGCGGATGCGGTAGTAGATCCCATCTCAGCGTTATGATGGTGTTCTGGCCGTTTTTCGAGCAATGCATGGTTCAGATTGATGAGTTGTTGACCGTAGCATTGCCCCACTTCTCATCTCGTGAAAGCAAAATTTCGCAAGTGGCTCTTCCATTTTCTATCTCCCAATCAACTCATGCATCACCCTTTTTCACTCCTTTTGAATTTTCCCCACAGCATGTAAACGTTTGAAAATACCTTGGCGAGTCGTATTTAACGCCTCCGCAAGTATATCATGAGTTTGTGTTTCAACTTCATCCAATGACGCTTGCAACTCGGTGTCTTCAAATGTTTTTGGGCTTCCGGAGCGCTTCTAGTACTCAATGTCTAAATCACCACTCCCCGCTAATGCTGTTTTTGGTACCAAACTCAACATTTTCGTTCTTAGAAAAAATATTTTTGCGTTGCGATATGTGCTGGAATTACAACTGGTTATCGTTAACAACTGTCCACGCTATGAACAAAACACAAGTAATGACCGCTAGCACCATCTATGTGTAAAACCCGGAAATTTAGTTTGCGCACCTGATACTTCCAAAGACATGAAGAGCGTTTTCCTAGATGGTATTAAAAGAGTTCTTGTTTGCTACAAATCCAATCCTATAGCACGAACCCAAACCACGCAGAGCAACATCGTGCAATACTCTGACATTCACTTCGACATAACACCGTTCGTGTTTTTAGCAACAAACGATTTATAAAAAATAAAAAATCAATTTAAAATAAATCGTTTCAATTCTCATTCACCTTTTTTCATTTTCTTTAAATCGTTAATTTAATATTTCACCTACTTTAAGTAATAACGCTAAAGAAGTAATACCAAAGCATAATAAATAAATAAATAATTTTCCTATATAAACATTAATATTCGTGTCATAATGTTGCATGCACAGCTATTAGCATTTCTAATAAATTAAACTTTATAATATTTTCCGAAATGAGAAAATTTCGCTGTACGAAAACCAACAAAAAAAACACCATTGGCGGTCTCGTCATCATTAAATCGACACACAAACCACAACCCATTTGTAAACACATGGAAGAGTTTGTGTAGTTCAAACGTCAACATGTTAACTACGGTTGACACAGTGTTAATAGTCATAAAAACTAAAGAAAATTTTTGTGTGCTTGTTTGCTTGGATCGGTACTGTTGGTACATACTTTATTTTTTTTTTTTTCATAATACTCGTTTATAAGACATAACTATTTATTTTTTTATGTTTTAAGAGGTAATGCATGTTACAAATATGCTTTTACATATGAAAGGTTTTATTATTTCTTTTGTGTAGTATCTCTTTTCACGTTCGCATCGGAACTTTACGATTTTTCACAACCTTTCGCTGTTTTATGGCCCTCCACAACACAATTGGCATTCTATGTTTAATATACGAGTATGTATTGCGTAAACGGGCAACCGACCGCACTTTATGCACACGTCATAAAATCCTTAAACAAGCTTATTAACATTAAATTTAGTTACGATTATAAAATTCGTTCGTGTTTTATACCCACCAGTTTCAAAATAATGTTCATTCCCATATACAATTTCAAATGTGGCATATTACACCAATTATCGCATGGGAATTTTCCCATCACTTATATTTTCCGAATCGTATAAACCAGTATACATGTATTTTCATTCTTCATTCACTGCTCGATTGAGTTAATGCTTTATTCATAAGAAAAAGCTCTATTCGAAACACACAAAAAAAATTGGAAAACTTTTCCTTTTTTTTGTCTATGCTTCTGTTGTTTTTTAAACGATGAAAAACTATCAAAAATATAGAGAGAAAAAAATCTAATTTTTAATTTTACAAAAAGGAAAACGTACCGTGAAAAAAATTGTTATATGAAAAACAGGAGAAAACTGTTATCTATCCCACCTTCATCCATAAATAATTTTTTCTGTTTTTTGAATAACACAGAAAAAAAATAAAAACAATTCACCAGAATTTAAAGTTTTGGGATAAAAAAAAAACTTTTACGACAATAACACATTTTCACCCTCATGGTAGAAAAAAAAAGTTCACCAAACAATTTTCACATTGTTTTTCTTTAATTTTCACTTTTTCGTTTTTTAATGAAAACTGATTTCCATTATATTTATGCATATATAAACGCACAAGGATATAAAGGAAATGGGAAAACGAATACTTTACACCCAAAGTACAAAGTTATGAACACTAAAATTAAAATAAAGCTTTTCAGTAATGAAACTTGGATTCAATGTACCTATACGAGAAAAAGCTTAAGATTGCGGTGTATATCCTTACATATAGATTGAGGATTGAACTTTGGTTCAAAACTAAGACAAAATTCTAAATAAAGTTTGAATTACCTTAGAAACTTTACTTATAACAAAACTTTGAAGCTAAATTTACTTGTGTTAATATTTACATTGGGTTTGAATTAATGGTTAAATTTGAAAGCTTTATGTTAGTTTTTAAAATTATTGTTGTTCAAGCGCTATACTTACGGTTTGTGATCAAAATATATGCCGGCGAATATATTTACCTGGAAATAAATAAAATAAAATTACTAACAATTTATATTAAAGCTTAATTTAATTAAAAATGTTCTGTTAAAAATTGTCCTAGGATACTGTTATCAGGGTACTGGATTTTGAATAAATTAAGGGGTGGACCATTTAACGGGTTCTCTTTAAAATTCCAATTAATAAACAGTCAGCTTTAACAGATCTACTAAATATAGTTCCCGATAGCAGCAAGTTTTCTGACTAAAGCTACAAGAGAAACGGACGGTTCTTTCGGGTAATTAAGGGATTCACGTGAGCTGTTTTTCCAAAATATAAACCAAATAAAACAATCAACACATCATTTAAGCGCATATTTGCCCGAGTGCAATAACGAATTCACCCCAGAAGATTTATGGTCAATTATTGATACGAATTATGCAATACCAGTCGATAATGTGCACATCGCGATCTCGCACATTACTCTACCAGTTGAAGATAATCAATTGGCGCATATTAGACGAAATTATACGTCGAAAGACATATGGAAAGTGTTACGAGATCGAATAATCGAGCATATGATCGAAAAATCGAGTTTATCAAATAAAGTAAGATTATTAGGAAGTTTATGTCGGCCAACCCTGAAAGAAGGCAGTAATATGGAAATCCAACTGAATACCATGAATGAAAAAATGGACGACTATTCGACATTGATTACGGCGAGAGAAACAAGGCCCATAGGTGATTTAATTCGTATTATGGTAAAAGGAAAATTTCTTGACGAAAGCCTTTGTCGTATAGAGCCAAGTAGCATATGATGGTGTTGATAACGCATTTTAAGTTTGCAGCAAAGCAAGGGATCGATGTTTTTTCTGCAAGGAGGATGAACATATTCGAAGGGACTGCCAAAAATACATAATGGAAAAGCAACTAAAATATCAAAAACACGTCAACGCAGCGGTCAACAATAGTGTCAAACAAGTCGAGAAAGAAGAATTTAATGTTTGTTTAAAAGTCAGTGAATGAAAATCTTGTGTGGGTAACTGCAGCAGGAAAACTTTCGAATTTCAAAATGAAACTTGGTATACCGATCAGGCCCAATTCGAGCTAATTAGTGCTCACGGAAAAAAATTTTGCTAGTCCAGGAGCCGAAAAAACGGGACAAAAAAATTTCAAATTTCGCCTGAAAGACGAAACAAATAAAACCTGGTTTCTAGAAGCACAAATTCAGCCACTATATTTTTAGGATGGCAATGAACATACCTAACAGGAATATGCTATCTGAATTGTATAACTTGGATTTTAGAACATTTTAAAACCTGGTTTCTAGAAGCACAAATTCAGCCACTATATTTTTAGTATGGCAATGAACATACCTGACAGGAATATGCTATCTGAATTGTATAACTTGGATTTTAGAACATTTTATTTCTATTGTTTAATTTGTTGTTCAACACAAATATTATTGAACGTTATACTTTTGTATTTTGTTTGTGTAATATAGTATCTTTTAGGGGCTAGTTTAGTTTTCCTCGATTTATGAATGAAAATTTATGAAAATCATATTTCTATAATTAGCACAAATTTCATCGGATTAGCCGCCTTTAGAAAGTATTAAAATTAGGCATAAACTATATGTTTTTTTCGTGAAATCGATTTTTATTTGTTTCGTCTTTCAGGCGAAATTTGAAATTTGTTTCCCCATTTTTTCGGCTCCTCGACTAGCACAAATTTTTTTCCCGAGAGCACTAATTAGCACAAATTGGGCCTAATCGGTATACCAAGTTTTATTTCAAAATTCGATAGTTTCCCTGCTGCAGTTACCCACACGAAAATTTTCAATTGTGGTGAGTGGTATATAGATTCAGGCGCGTCATCACATATGTGAATGGACAGCAAATATTTCGTCATAGTGCAAAAACCAAATGGCCAATCGACCAAAAATGTCTATCAATCGCAGGCACCGGTGAAGTTAACCCTGTTAAAGTTAGGCGAAAGTTTGCAGCCGAAAACTGGTAATGCAGTTATTGTCTTTACTATTCCAGCCGAAAAAATATTTTATAGGCTAGGTATAGTTCAACTATCCCTACCTCCAAATAACCAGACTACACCAAAAAAAATTTAGAAGCTAAATAATTTTACCAGATTGGTACAAATCCTGTGACATGCAAACTACAATAAATTTAAAAACTTTCGAAACTAAATTAATAAAATGTTCGGTAACTTCTGAACTATCCACTTTCCCATCAATCCTACTATGGTTAGAAAATCGGTTATAACCTTAAATAAGCCCAGGCTGAGTTTGGGGCAACTCTGAATGGGATAGTGGAGGGGTTGCAATGTGAGGTGATATACTTAATGATCAGAAAATTTCGTCTCCCCGCACGACTTTACCTAGAATTAAGACCTATTCCAATTTTACAGCACACTTTACAGAACATTGTGCACAGATGATTTTTTTTGATATTACATTACACCCCTCTATCCCAATCAGACTTGCTCCAAACTCCGCCTAGACTTACCTACGATAATAATCTATCTGATGGCAATTGTAGGATCGATTAGCAAGTGGGTTACTTATTTTAGTCTTGAAAATTCTAGATTTTCTACAATATTATACCACATTACACCCCTCTATCCACTTCAGACTTGCTTCAAATTTCGCCTAGAATTGTTACCTATCTGGGCAAGTGGGTAACTCAAAATCGCAGAACATTTTAATAACTTGGTTTTGAAATTTTGGGATTTTCTGGTGTATTATATCACATTAGGCCCCGCTATCTCCTTCAGACTTGCTCTAAATAGAGCCTGGGCTAACTTAGGACTATAACCTATCTAATGGCCATAGGAGGATCGATAAGCAAGTAGGTAACTCAAAAGTTACAGAAGATGTTATTAATTTAGTTTTGGTAATTTACAGTCGTGATTTTACCAGTTACCATAGCTCCTGACAGATTTTTGAGGTACTCTGATTATTTGGAGGTGATATTGGATCTAGGTGTAAAGAGTTTTCAGCTATACACAGTTTTATCGGCTGGATAAAAAATAAATACACTATTTGCATTACCATTTTTTCGGCTACTTTATCAGTATGTTAGTTGAGTTTAAAAGGAGGACGCTTGTGTACAATTGAATGACGTAATTTACGTTCCACAATTACAATGTAATTTATTGGGGTGTACCACGAAATCCCGGTTTTCAAAATCCAGGTTTTCTTTTCTTTTAGTTCGAAAAAAATATTTTTTATTAATCCGGACTGGACGGACTAATAATATTTTAACATAAAATAAGATATCTTGCCGAAAAATGAACTAGAAAAACCCAAGGTTGCGAAGTCAGAGGCGGGAGTCGGTGTTATTTCATCGGAGTCAGAAAAACTGAACTCCAATTTTTTTTGTCAAATTACAACAACAATGACATATATTGACACCCGCTCTAGAATAAGTCAAATTCCTAGTTTTTTCCTTCTTTACCTAATTAGAAAAAAACTTTAGTTTATACGAATTTAAAAATCGATAGGAGCGCGAGTGTAGGATCGGGTGATATAAGCCGGGTCGCTGCGCTCCCGTCACTTCGCTCACTTATTAGGAAAGAAAATTCAGTTTATAAGAATTGAAAATTCGATAGAAGCGAGAGCATCGGATCGGGTAAAATCAGCCAATCAAAATAATTTTTCGAAAAACAAAATTTTAAAAAACAAGATTTTGTCCAACAAAATGTTGGTCCCATTTAGATCGTGTTAAATATAAACATAATCGGTTGACAAATGGTCAAATTCCCTCTCTATTGACCATATTCCACAGCTTTATCAAAAAATCATTTAAGAACCTTATTTCCATCGCACGTGACGAATTTCAACATAATCGATTAAGAAATGGCCTAGTTTCATCCCTAATGACAATATTCCAGAAGTTTATCAAACATCATTTTAAAATCCCATTTAGACCCCACATGTCGATTTTCGTCAAAATCAGTTAGGAAATGGCCAGGTTTCATCCCTATCCGCCTTATCCCAGAACTTCATCAAATACGCATTTTTTTAATCCCATTTGTGGGACCCCAAGACCCGCATGTCGAATTTGAAAAAATCGGTTAAAAAATGGTCTAGTTTTATAGCGATGGGCATATTTCAGAATTTTATCAAAAAATCATTTTAGAAATCCATCGCACGTGTAGAATTTCAAAAAAATCAGTTTAGAAATGGCCTAGTTCCATCTCTATTGACCGCTTTATCGAAAAATCATTTTAGAATCCCATTAAGATCGCACGTATCGAATTTCAACAAAATTTGTTAAGAAATGGCCAAATTCCATTCCTATTAGCCATTTTTTAGAACTACATCGCAAACTCATTTTTGAATTTTGTCAAAAAATCATTTAAAATTCCATTTTCCCACATGTCAAATTTTAAAAATTCAAACCGAGATTTCCCAAAAATCGGGATTTCGTTACACACCCAATTTATTGAGGTGTGCGAACTAAATCTCAATGGTAAACAAATACTAACATTAGAGCTTATGGAGATGTTTATGAAGAAAACTACTTCCGTAATTCAAGTATTTACCGTTAGGCAGGCGAGAGATTCAAAGTGGTGATGTGTGTGAAACGTGTTTGATGAGCAAACTGACACGGGATCCTTTTTCTAAAGAATCACAAACGAAAACATGCAATAATTTGAAATTTGAACATAGACATGTTTGTGAACCACTACAGTGATCAACACCACGAGGGAATAGAAATATACGCACACTAATTGACGATTTCAGGAGCTACACTCACATCTAGTTGATAAAGATACATCAGAAGTGTAATCGAAAATAAAAGATTTTGTACATGACAAGTACCCAGTATTATAAAATTCCGAAAGTTTATCGATCCGACCGAGGAGGGGAAAATATGAACGCAGAATTGCAAAATTTATTTAAGAAGAAAGGAATACGTACCCAAAATATATAAAGATAAGATATAAAATTCCAGTATAGTGGAGATAAAGTGGAAGAAAATAATGAAAAACAATTTGAAATTTCGCTAGATGATAAAATTCCGAATGATGCAACCAGATCGTAAATTCATTTAAGCGGAAATTCAAGCAGCATTCGGTCAGGATGAACAATTGCAACAATTGAGATGTTCATCCAGATCAACCAAAAATCTTCCACCGAAAAGGCTGATTGAGATAATACAGATCAAAGTGTAAGTAAAGTCCCAACTACATTCGAAGAAACTATAAATAGTCCAAGAGAATGGAAGTGTGCAATGGACAATGAAATCAGTTGTAAGAAGTAAATGCCTATCTAAAAGAAAACTCAATACAAATGGCGAGGTAATCAAATATTAGGTGTGCAAGTAGAAACTCGGCTCTGAAGTTGGCTGCGTTAAAATATAATTGAACGCATCCAAATTGCCCGCCATTTTGGATATATGTACCCCTTAGTTATTGCTGTTTATATAACATAAGTTTCAGTCATTTACAAGTTGTGTGCATGGAATGTATGCATCAATTTTAAGAGATGGATGTCGATAAACAACATTTATGTGATTGCATTCTATTCTGTTTGCAAATGGAACGAAATACTGCTCAAGCTATGGAATTGGTTAATTCATTTTGAGTGAACATTCTGTGAGTCATTCAACTGTAAAAAAAGTGGTTTGCAAGATTTCGTGATGGCAATTTTAGTCTTGAGGACGATCCACGTCCAAGTGCAGTAAAATAATTTGAAGACGAAAAACTTAAAGTTTAACTGGATGAACATCCTTGTGAAACTCAAAAAGAGCTTGCAGAACAAGTAGGAGTTACTCACCAAACAATATCACTTCGACTGCATGCAACGGGACAAATACAGAAGGAAGGAAAGTGGGTTCCTCATAAATTGACCGAATAAAACAAAAGCCGAAGAGTTGACAACAGCATGAATTTGCTTTCTCGGTACAAAAGAAGGAATTTTTTGCACAAAAACATGATGAAAAGTGGATTTTGTACGATAGTCCTAAAAGCAGAAAACCATGGGTTGGTGCAGACCAGCCATCAACATCAGTTTCAAAAATGAATATTCATGCCAAGAAAGTGTTACTATGTGTCTGCGGTTTGATTGCAGAGGAGTAATTTAGTACGAGCTTCTGGAAGGTAAATGAAAGGTAAATTAAAATCAGAAGAAATGTAAAAAGGAAAGAAATGAGCAACCAAACGCTGATACAACTGGTGGTCTAGCCGAAGTTACAATATCGACCATTATCGGGAATATCGGCTATACAATTAAGGCGGGCGAACGATCAGCACACTCCAGACTAAAATTCAACTTCCAAAGGTATTCGAATCACTGAATAACAACACGACTTGATGGGTAGATAGTCGACCGACTAGCAAGCAAGCATTTTGCTTGCCAAAATCCTGACTTCTCAATCAAGTTTACCAAGGAAATCTGAATTTCAAAATATATTTTTTAAAAAAATTCCGATTTTACAGTAAGTCACAAATTGGTTTCGAATATGATACAGCAAATGTTTATGTTGTTTTACTGTGAGTCGGAAAAATAAATAAAAACTTTATGCAAAATGTAATTTGAAATTGGTAAAATTGGTTGAGTATTCAGAATGTCGTGTAGCAATTTGCGTGCTTGCCAGCCGATTGAGTATCTACCCCAATAATGTCATGTGCATTTACACCACAATGAAATAAACGAGTGGTTAAAACATTTGACCGTTTGGCAACACATGAAAAAATCAATTTTTTTATCAAATTAATCAAATATGACAGTGGACGTCGAGAGGCGAAAGAACTCATGTTTTTACCTAACAGTAGACGAAAATTCTGACCGAATCGTGTTGATGAATGAGTCGTGCAACTTCGCTGAACCACCCGAAAGATCCATTCGCAACATATACTTAAGCATCGTCGAAAATACCGGCACAGAATTGCAATGCGAGCGAGACATTCAAGGCACAAAAAACGAAATGGGTCCGTCTAAGAGATAGTTGCAGGGTAAGAAACAATGAACATTTCAATCGATACCATGACCGTTGAAGACCAAAGTGTAAATTGTTCTACCAAAGTTTTGAATTCGATGAATGTGCCACTAATACAGTTGCACTGCCTCAAATTAAAGATTGATGAGCCGATCATTTTGCTAGCGGCCGACAAAAAAAAGGGAAACAGGATTTTTTGTTGCGGATACCTTTAAATTTGCTCAAACACATCGATTTTGTGAGACGGTAAAAAGTGTTGAAATGTAGGTGAGGAGCATCGATTAACTTTGAGCTCTAGTGTTCACAGGGAGATGCGGAGCACCGATAACTTGGATAAACGGGCGCAAAGCCCTCTCGAGGCTAGTCTACATATATATATATATATATATATATATATATATATATATATATATATATATATATATATATATATATATATATATATATATATATATATAAATGGTCGTGGTTAGTTCGGATGCTTAAAAATTGAAAACGACTGGACCAAATTGGATACTTCCTTCTGCGGGTTTGTTCGTAATTGCTACGCGAAGGTTTAGGAAAAAAGAAGTCAATTTTTAGTTAAAGAAGCGGTTCAACGCTGTAGGCGGTCATTCCGAGTGATATTATTGATATTACGATCACAAAAAAGTGAGTTCATTGTTTTTGTTTGTCGGCGAAAACCTAACCCCATTTCCATTGGAATAGATCGGCGATCGATTTGTTTTATTTTCCCAGTTGATTTAGAAAATTTATATTACACCTTTTTCGTTCGTTTGCTTTCTTTATTTTGGCTATTTCAAAGGTAAATTATTGATAAGTGAAAACTTTATGTGCGATTTATACAAAGTGATGATCATTTACAGTTCGATATTTGTTCCGGTACCAAGAAGAGGTCATGGTAACATTAACAACGATTGAGAAGAAGAGATGTTCGTGCTCGGCAAAGTAATGAAGCAAGGTCACAACGTGCGATTATTGAACGACAACTTCGACAACAACAAATTTCGGTAAGCGTTGAACGTGCAGCCGCTTTCGATATGGGCGAAACATTCAATACAGTGCGCACGCATCAGTTCAATTCGGTCAGATGTTTGCCAGCATTGCAATGCAGTTAAATTTGAGAAAGAACCGCCTAGATTGTATTGCGCGAGAGGCAAGGTGAAATTATCATAGTTGCTTCCACCACCAGAGCCATTGCGCATGCTGCTTTACGGTGACTCTTCTAATTCGAACCATTTCTTGCAACACATCAAGATGTACAACGATTGTTTTCAAATGCCGTCGTTTGGTGGTGAAATTGTAAATGAACGAAATTACAATCCAACTATATACAGATTCACAGCCAAATTTTTCATCTTACTGGATCGTTGTTGCGGCATCCAGATCAAGAACACAAATATCTGCAAATATACTTTCTTGGAGATTCACATGATGAAGAAAATCGGCGTTAAGAGAAATAGTCCAGCAATTGCAGCAAATGTTATACGAACACAATGAGCTCATCAAACTGTTTACGACTTCGTTGGAACAGATGCCATCCGATGATCACAGCATTGTCATAAAAGCGGATAAACGACCAGAAGGAACCCATGAACGACAATACATAGCACCTACAGTTAGTGAAATATCAATTGTTGTTGTTGGTGAAAATTTGGAATCGCGTGATATAATCATCAAACGTCGAACTGGAAACACACTACAGTGAATAAGTGAGACACATCGATCGTATGACGCACTGCAATATCTGCTCATGTTCTGCCGTGGTGAAGACGGATACCACTTGAGATGCAACATGATAAATCCGGCCAATAGTTAGTACAAAAAAACACTTTTGATTGTCACTTCATAAATTGTAAATTTTTAAGGGTCGAGACAAATAAAAAGATTGAGACAGAACGACTCCATTATATTCGATTCAATCAGGCTAATTTGCGATCTGAAGGATATATTCAGTTGCGAGATGCGGTCAATAGCGACGCAGATATTACATACGTTGGTCGTACTCCCAGGACGCGATGACTTACGTGCACAATTATGGACGGCCGGAGGTGGCCAGAGATTACGCAGTTATTGCATTCCGGTCAATCACCAAGCGATCGTCACGACGTTACAGCACAAGTGATGAAACAAAAACTCAGATGTTTAATGGACTTCATTACAAAACAACGTGTATACAGTACTGTTCGATGCTGGATGTAGGTATTCACTTGAGTGCCAGAAAATAGGTTTGCCGCAGGCATACATTCTTCTTTGGATGGTGGACAAAATTACACCAGACTTTGGTCTGACATCACCATGACTCATTTCCGCCGAAATTCCTGATCCTGAGCTAGATCCAGAATTGCCCGAAGTGGTGAAGAACAACATGCTCTATGGACTATGCGGACAACACAATCCCTCTTCGATTTGTATGTCCGACAATAAATGCACAAAACGCTATCCACGTACTTTTATTTCGGAAACTCAAACTGGAAACGATGGATATCCACCCTATCGGCGTCGCTCATCAGATGACAATGTCAGAACATTCATCAATCAATTAAAAGGAGCGGATATCGTGGTTGACAATACATGGATCGTGCCATATTCACCAATATTGTTTAAGGCATTTAAAACACAAACCAATGTTAAGTATTGCATTTCGGTGAAATCGATTAAGTATGTTTGCAAAAACGTCAACAAAGGAAGCGATATGGCGGTTATTGGCGTTGAACGAGAAGAAATCAGTAAGTTTCAAATGGGCCGATATGTGAACTGCAACGAAGCACTCTATATTTTCATTTGCAATTGATGAACGTCATCCGACTAAATGGTCAAAGAGTGTATTTCAACGCGGAGAACGCAGCACAGCCAGTGGAAAGACCACCAGAAACAACATTATCGAGTTTCTTTTCATCTTGCGCCAGTGACCCGTTTGTGAGAACATTGCTTTACTCGGATATGTCTCGATATTACACATGGAATGCATCGTCGAAGAAATGGTTACGCAGAAAGCAAGGCCAACCAGTAGACAACTTAACTTATGCATTGGGACGCATTTACACAATCCATTCAAAGAACGACGATTGCTTCTACCTTCGGTAGCTTTTGGTTAATGTGCGCGGTTCAACTTCATTTCAGTCATTGCGGACTGTGAGTGGTACGGTGTGCGCAACATTTCGAGAAGCACGTCAACAGTTATAATTGCTTGTCTTCGCCTGCCAATCAAGTTCGTACACTTTTCGCTATGATAATTTCGACATGTCAGCCTTCAAACCCACATCAATTATGGGATACGCACAAAGATGACATCGCAGAAGACATTTTGCATCGCTTTCGAGTCGCGACAGTGAATTTCGAATTGCAGATGAGCGAGATGTATTGAACCGTAAATTTTAACACGAGCGTACCAACAACAAGTACAAACAAATGTTCCACTGATGATGTTTCTCCATGTTTCCACAAATGATCAACTAATGAAGGCTGTCGATGATGCAAACGATGGACTATTTTCCTTGATGCGCTCGGTGGAACTGGGAGAACGTTTCTGATATCATTGATATTAGCAGCAATACGTGCTCAAAGTGGCATTGCATTGAGTTAGCTCTCGCATCTACCGGAATTGCTGCAACACTGTTGAAAGGTGGTAGAACGGCACATTCAGCACAGCAGCTTCCGTTAAACCTGCAAATCAACGAAAATCCTGTTTGCAACATTTCAAAGCAATCAGCCATGGCAAAAGTGTTGAAAAATTGTACATTGATCATAAGGGATGAGTGCACGATCGCACACAAACGATCATTAGAAGCACTCGATCGAGCATTGAAAGATTTGCGCAACAATAATCGTCGCTTTAATGGCGTGATGACACTGGTGGCGGGCGACTTCTTGCAATAGGATAGAATCGCAGAAGTTTTCTCCAAAGAACCGCTGAGAATCGGAAATGGAAAAATTTTGCCAATTCACTTCAACGAAAGATTAACTCATCACTAATGTATTGGTCATTGGTCAAAATTATCGTAACTAGCGGCGAAAAATATTGATGTCAATGACTTGAATTGGGCGATTCAAAATCAAATTCCGTGAGAATTGCGTTCATACGAATCGATCGATCGCGTTGAAAACGAAGACGAAGTCGTCAATTATCCAGTGGAATTCTTAAACTCTTTGGATTTTCCTGGCATGCCGCCTCGGCATTTGCGTCTTAAAGTTGGATCTGTCATAATCCTGCTACGTAATCTTCATGCCCCGAAACTGTACAATGGAACCCGACTGATTGTGACGAAGCTAATGAACATTGTGCTAGTGGCAAGGATTTGGAAAGGGAGACAAATGAATAATTCCGCGAATTCTTTTGACTTCAACCGATTTGCCGTTTTAGTTCAAACACATTCAGTTCCCAGTGAAACTTGCATTTGCGATTACCATAAACAAGTCACAAGGGCAGTCGCTGAAAGTGTGTGGCATAAATGTCATGCTTTACACACGGCCAGCTGTATGTGGCGTGTGCCCGAATTGGGAAACCATCCTCACTCTTCATTTACGCTCCGGAGCATAAAACAAAAAACGTTGTGTATCATGAAGCCTTAATTTGAATATTTCCGTTGCGTCATCTCTTAACGATCAAAAAATCTATTTTGGGCAAACCGAAGTTTGCCGGGTCAGCTAGTTGTGTACAAAATGTAACAAAAGTCCTTCAGAGTATCGTGTTATCTTCTTGATGGCAGTGGTTTGTCTAATTTATCACCTGCCTATCGGTAGATCCGATAATTTTTGAAAATTGATCAAATTACTGTCCATTTAACTGTATAGGTGTTGTAGTTGTGAACTTCTGTAGATATTGTTGGTTGGATGGCATAACATTTATTTATGTAAAATTCGGAGGTGCCTAGATCGAGGGTATAACACCAAAATTCAATAACTTTTTTTGAGCACTAATAGAAGCTGTAACAAGAAACTAATTTTAGCTGAGCCCCTCTACTATTTTTAATGTGAAATTGAATGGTAGAAAGCTTTAGAAAAACGTATATATCTTGAACATATCGGATTTAATGCTTCATACTGTGCTAACTACCTAAGGAGGAACTTAAACACAGTTATTATTCCAAAAACCTATCAATCGTAAAACTATGAGCACGCAAATTCAAAGGTATACGAAAATTTCATTTAAATACGCAGCCAACCAGAATACTAAAGGTTCAGAAACCTTTTTAATTTTTTGTCTAAATTCCATCAACCCAAAAACCGAATATTTATTATAACCGTATGCCATTATCATATTCACCTTGTTACAACAAAAACATTTTCATTAAATATCTACATGTAGATATAAAATGTAAACCTCCCCGGTTCCCCAACAATCTCTACATACGTATATGTTGTTCATGTATGTACACCCCGTCAGAACATGAAAAAGTTAAATCCTAATTGTATAAGACAGTACTAAATGCTTAAACGAAATGTTTGGATACATAAATACATTTTCCTATATAACGTTATCTCGTATAATATGAAATCTCAAAACGTATTAATATTTGGGAAAATGAAAATTAAATCGCGTGGAAAAACAGATTAAAATGAGATGAATTTTCCAATTTTTTTTTGTACCATTTTATTCTTCCTTCTAAAATTTATCTTCAAAAAATACAACAGCAAAAAATTTTGTGTATATATATATATATATATATATATATATATATATATATATATATATATATATATATATATATATATATATATATATATATATATATATATATATATATATATATGTATTTAGCTGCTAGTAAGAGTGGATGTATTAGAAAAAATGTGAAAATCATGAAAATCTTGATACGGATTTAATATCAGAGGTAAAGTCATAGACTCAGAAGATGAGCACAGATGTGAATATATAAAATTTTTTTTGTTACATACGAACTCGTACACATAGTTAACAGGGCAAACAAAAAATGAGTCGGAGCAACACAAAAAAAAAACCTTTTGATACGTGAAAGCACTTTGTGTATCAATTTTCATAATTGGATCTGTTCCTCTCTGTGATGAAAGAAAACAAGACATATTATTGCAATAGTAGATGGGTTGACTTTGACAGCACGAGTGGAAATAGATGTAATATTGTACACAAATCTTAAATTTAAATCGATTTTAGGAAATAGGGACCGAATGTTGCATTTAAATTTCTAAGAAAAAAAATTAACTGTAGCTTTTCACAACAATTTCCGTAATGATGATTTCATAATAAGCTTTACATTTTATATTGGCAGCGTGTGTTTGTTTGTTTGTTAGTAATAATTATTTAATTTTGAATATGGAAATTAAAAAGGTTTTCCTCCTTTCATGAAAATGAAATTACTTTAGGAATAACGGGCAAAAAAAAGCTTGCCTCAAAAAAAATTTCATTGATATAATGAAATTATCCGAGGAAAACGTGATGCTATTCTCGTGCGTGAGAAGCCGTTTTCATTTTTTTTGCACAATTAAATTCCATTTTTTTTTTGTAAGTTGTGGTTAGGGTTTGAAATTTTATTATGAAAAACTCTCAAAACAAAACAAAAAATTTAAAATGTACGTAAGATGATAATACACTTCACTAATCCCTGTTTGAATAGAATCATTTTAATTACCTTTCAAATAACAATAAAATGAAAAACGACGAACACTGGAAAAAGGGAAAATCTCGACAGACAGAATACAACACAAAAACAATTTATAATGAAAATTGAAAGAATAGAATTTCTTTTGTTTTTTTATTAATTTCAGGATTTCCATCATCATTATTATCAGCATCGACAAGAACACATATTTTTACGCTATTATCTTACATTTCAATCGCGCTCAAGTATATTATGTTCTGTATATATATGTACTAATAATATCCCATATTATATTATACATAATGCAGTCATTGAACAATAAAAAAAACCGCGCACGAGGGTGAAAAACAGCAAAAAAATACCCAAGTGATAGATCCAGCCAATCCATCACAATCTAAATATTAATAATCTCATCTCGAATATACATTTTTTTAAATTCAATCCCCCCCCCCAACCGCATTTTATTTATAGGTATACAAGACAATCATTTTGTACCGCTCAACCAAACCAACCAAAAATGTATAATATGGGCGGGAGATTGAATTGGGTGGATGAGGTCAGTAATAGAAATGTATGCGTTGTATGGGGTAGGTAAAATTCTTCAACATAAAAATAAAAATTTACTTAAGTATTTTAAATTTAACTAATTTGAGACTTAACAATGCCATTTTATATTTAAAATTTAATAAACAGAAATATAGCTCTCGAGCGCGATGACTGGGGGATGCGAGAGGATACTGAGTTTAGAAAAAATTAAATCTCCCGTGGTGACATTTTCATTTTTTTTTTTTACTTCCAAAGTATATTATACAACTCGAGATATTATAAAAATTTTCCGAAAAGGAAAATATGAAAAATTAATTTAAAAACAGGAAGGAAATGAATTGTTTTGTTGTTGCTGTTTAATTTTATTATTTTGTGTGATGGACAGTTAGAAAGAAGTTAAATTAAGATGAACATTTCTATTTTATTTTATTGTACCATTCATTTTAGCTTTAAGCTTAATAGAATTTTGCTGGATAATGATTGATCGAACTTAAAAATGCACGAGACTTTAAATATTAAAATTTATTATTTATATACATCATAGCGGGAAGGGAATTTATAGAAACTTTATACGTGTGAAAACACCTTTAGCCATTTTTCTGATTCAATGCATTTTTAACGTCCTCTTTTGAAGAAAAGGTTTTATCGCCTAAAAAATTTTGCAGAGACCGGAACAAATAATAATCTGAACGTGCTAGATCAGGAGAATATGGTGCGTGTGGTAGTACATCTCATACAAGCTGCAATAGCTTTTGGCGTGTTTCCAAACTTGTATGGGAATATGAGATCTCCCATTATCTTGGTGGAACACTATATTCTATTGTGTTGGAGTGAATCATTCAATTTGTCCAGTTGA
The DNA here is from genome assembly GCA_963691935.1 of Nephrotoma guestfalica. NCBI lineage: Eukaryota > Metazoa > Arthropoda > Insecta > Diptera > Tipulidae > Nephrotoma > Nephrotoma guestfalica. The sequence continues at coordinate 101,419,216 of OY829913.1, forward strand.
TGATAGTATACAAAATTGATCGTGGTATTGATGCTGTATAAGATAGCGGAAATTTCTCAGCGAAAAATAAGAGATTTCGCTACTCGCCGCAAGTGGCAGCACAATCACAAAAGAGAATTTTTTTGTTATATAATTACCAGCGGAAATTTATTATTCATTTTGTATCTCTTTTTTCACTAAATAAAACACCCCAGCGGAATAAAATATTAAAAGTGATCCTTAAAATGACAAATTGATTGATCTCCGAAGTAAAGGAACTCGGTAAATCAAATCTTAAAATTTAACAATCTTCCGTCTTTCCGCCATACTAAACGAATGACGATGAAACTTGGATAAAAGTATTGATCAGGGGTCCAAAATTTAGGAAAAAATTCTAGGATCTGTTCATGCTGGATTAGAATTTTCACTATAATTTTTTGATTTTCTGAAAAACTTAAAATATTTTATATGGCCGCAGAAAATCAAAAAATTATAGTGAAAATTCTAATTCATCAATTTTCCCCAAATTTTCCTCGTAGTCTCAGTATGACCTAAGCTATTAGAAAAACAATCAAAAGCATTGATTACTAGTGGAAGTTTTTGAGAAATCGACCAAAAACTGATAATAAATTGATAAAAAAATTTAAATTTTCAAAAGGATTGGTTATGAAATGGACTAGTTTAGTCCAGCATGAACAGATCCTAGAATTTTTTCCTAAGTTTTGGACTCCTGATCAATACTTTTATCCAAATTTCATCGTCATTCTTTTAGTATGGCGGAAAGACGGAATATTGTTAAATTTCATGATTTGATTTACCGAATTCCTTTACTTCGGATATCAACCAATTTGTCATTTTAAGGATCACTTTTAATATTTTATTCCGCTGGGGTGTTTTATTTAGTGACCAAAGAGATACAAAATGAATAATAAATTTCCGCTGGTAATTATATAACAAAATAAATTCTCTTTTGTGATTGTGCTGCCACTTGCGGCGAGTAGCGAAATCTCTTATTTTCCACTGAGAAATTTCCGCTATCTTATACAGCATGTGGTATTGTCCGGTAGAAGCTCAAAAAACGATTCCCTTAAAATCCCACCAAATAGGCGCAGCATCACCTTTTTTTATGAATATCGGCTTTCGCAAATCACAGACGTTACTGCTACGGAGACGTTAATGCTAACCGACCAAATGGCCCAGTGGTTAAAACTTTGGCGTTTGAATCGGGAGACACAGGATTCGAATCCCGATAGGGGCAGGATGCAAAAGAAAATTTTCATCAACAGATTACAATCTGTGATAAAAAGGAACACAACTACGACCCATCTTCTATGTCCAGTACTATAGGATGGCATGGAGCTATGCAATGCGTCTTCGATTTGGCATAACTGCGTAAGGTAGGACAGGAAAAACAAACCGCGAAAGAGTTAGGAGTGCTTCGGCCTCAGAACCGATTGTAGGGATAAAAATGAAAAAAAATGCTACGAAGCAAATTTATTTCTGTAAGAACCCGTTTGTCGAGTTTTGAAACTAAACCAAGGCGTTTTACGTGATTATACACGGTCGAATTCGATAAATTGAATCTGGCGGCGATCTCACGGTTGTTATTCGGCGGTTTGTACCAATTAATGCCTTTATTTTGTCTTCATCAGCTTTAATTGGCCTTCCAGAACGTGGTGCATCTTCAACGTCAAAATTACCAGAACGAAATTTGGAAAACCAGTTTTGACACTGACGTTCTGTCAATACAACTTCTATATACACACATCACACAACATTTTTCGTACTGACCTATCCCAATAGTACTAATTTCCCAAATGCATGACCCCAAAGATAATATCTTCAACTATTTCAAGTATGATGCCGTCATGTTTTCGTTTTTGTTCAGGGTTCATTTAATTGGCGGTTACATAATTCATTCACATTAGAATATTTTATGGGCCGCGGTTAAATGAACTCAAATATGTGCATTGATTATGTCGTTTATGTTCGTCGTATATTGAAATGTAGATTTTGTGCATAGGTAATGACCGATGCAAAAATTGGAAATGGTGCATTTGTTGTTATGGTAAATTTACCGATAATGCAAAATTTTTACACGCACGGTAGTTGATATCCATTTTTTCATCAATTGGTTGAGAGTGAATTTTCAAGTTCAAGTCCAAAAAAATATTTCCCCCTCTCACCCAATTTTCTGATGGAAAAATTACAAAACCGCGTATGGTTTTTTTTGGTGGACGGATAGCCGCGGGATTCGGTTATTCTTTTTAAATAGACCAACGTGTGGTCAGGAAAGTTTTATTTTTTGGTGTTAATTTTTAATTTGTTAAGTAGATTTAAGTTGTAATTCGGTAATTTTTTAATGCGGTAATCTAGACCACAATCTTAGGTACCCCTAAACCCACACCATTCCCTCTACCCGAATGAGCTGCGGGAATCAATGCCACGTGAGGGTACTGAACAGATAGTGGCAAATCTGTGAAGCTGGGTTGGCTTTAGCTATTGCTAAAGTCTAACCCGTTGCAGCCTTTTCGATAATAAAAAAATAAAATATGCCGATGAAACATTACATTTTAGTCCTCTGTTGGGAAAAAATGAAATTTCCGAACAACCCAATGATATACATGAGTCTGTGACTCAACCTTTATGTGCTTCACATAATAAGATTACATGCATCTAAGTAGAATAAGGTGCTGGCTATCTGACAACAAACTTATTTGAGTAATACAAGAAAACTAGAATTAGAAAATTTGAGCATTAGTGAAAAAAATTAAAACTTCATTGCGACCGGAGAAAAATTCGTCTTCCTTACTCACTCAAAAAATTTTGGAACTGAGTGCTATTTTCGGTTTGGTATTTCTTGGAAAAATCCCAATCTTTATACAACGGTTAGATATAAAATTTAATTTCGTTCATAAATTTCGTCTGACTTGTAGGTGGATTGCATGGACAGACATACATACCCAAAAAGTGTAAAGATGATTATGTTGTGGCAAACACCCGAATTTCTTTTACGACAAATGTGCGTAGATCTCTAGAAAAACTTTGTTGTATAATAAAAAATCATTATTCTTGCTTAAATTTCAGAAAACCCTTGTTGAAAATTTAATCTTCACTGCAAAAATTTAAAAGCTCCTACGGAAGCTGTATTTTCCATTACTAAAATGTCCACCACATTTCGCATAAATCTCCCAATTTATGGAGAAAGCTGAAGTATGAAATTTGATTCCAAATGGTCAATCCGCTTGGACTGTAGGGGTGCCGGATTTAGACGGATGTGAAGTTTTTAACAAAACAACAAAATTAACAAAAAACAAACAGTCGGTAAAAGCAATGTTGACAATGAAAACCTGACAACAGACGGCTTTCTTCTAATTTTAACTATTTTTTTACGAATATTTTGGCGATTTTTGGGTTTCACTGTATTAATTATTGGCCAGACCACAGATATTTTATTATATGATAGGAGGCTTTTTAGTACCAGGAAGCGATTGTGATGGGTCCTGATTTCGCTTGGCGGGTTCATTCTTAATTTTTTTCCGCCATGATTTACAATGCAACACAATTTCTTTTAAATATTACAATTGTTATCTGTATAATATCGCATTACCAATTTAGTAAATTTTCGGGATAATTTTAGCTTTCTCATATTAATCAATGTTGTGCCGTATTGCCTACACCGCGTAGATTACTAATATTCTACATGCGTAGAAAATGTATGTAGACAATTAAAAAAAGAACGTCGACAATGTAGAGAATGTAGACAATGTCGAAAATTATTGTTTTTATTAGAACTCTATTCGAAAAAAGCTAAAGAACTATGTTAAAAAGTACAACTATATACACAGTTAAATTTTTAAACCAAATACAAAGCTGTCAAAATAAACTACTTAACACAGTACTTCCACGAACAATATCATCACCACGTAATAAAATGTTAAAGCACAAATTCATGGAAGGAATAAAAAAGTTATCAGACAGTACAAATCTAATTTCGGTAAAACCACTCAAATACCCCAATAATTTTATGAAGCTTGTAAATCCAATGGCCAAAATATTCGATTGTACTCACAACCAATTCGTGTTGCTTTAGAATTGAATGTTAAACATGGTTGTAATGAGGGTTGATACAGTACCCTTTACAAAGATATGCACAGCAGACGCCATTGCGAAGATAATTTCTTTCATAGCAGCGAATACAGCGTCGTACAACGTTAGGGTTTTCAATGAAGCCGATGCGTAATCATATTTTATTTATACTCGTTAAAATACATCTTGATGAACCCGATTCCGATTAGAATTGAAATCTTTCATCATCGACACCTGCGATTAAAGTTAAGCGACCTACAGTTGTATGCATATTTAATAGCGTACCACGACAATTGGAAGATAGTTCGAATAAGGAAATGCTGAATATTATTGGCAGATCTAAGCCGAACAGTCTGCTAAATTTTACCGCAACAATTGTAAAAAAAATAATTTGGTTTGAATTACTGGAGGTAGGTGAAGCTGGTGGTTTCTCATCTGCCAGAATTTCTGTGTTACGCAGATGGCAGTTAAATCTTTAAAAATATCAAAACAAAATTTTTTAACTGTTTAGTTTAGTTCGAGAATTTTTCGAAATTATATGGTTTTGAAGAGAAATGACCAATAAGTTTAGCGTTGCCAGACAAATTTTTTAATATGCATTAGTTAAACACATGATTATTTAATGTAAAAAGGGCGAATAGCACGTTCCGTATGATTCCCATAAAAATATTCGGAAATTGTCTCTTAAATCTGGAAATATAAGAAATTCGCATATTGACTTGCGAATTTTTATTGTATGTACTAAATAATCTATTATTCCTACGCGAAACATTTATTTATTTAAGATTTCGTTAATTTCAATTTTCGCAAATAAAGTTATTCGCGGTTAGAATTTCTAAAAGTTTAAAACTAAAATTAATGTTCAACATGTTCATTTGCTTTTAAGTTAATGACATCTGACAAATTTTTTATTCAATTAGAAGGCGATTTCACTTAAAAGATGATTTTGACTGCCTTACATTTTTCTCGTAAGTATCTTGCGGCACGTAAAGGCGATTAGAATGTTTAATTAGCTTCATTGGCCAGGATCAGTTTGTCACGATTATCACGAAAATCTTCTAAATTTAATCTTAACAGCTAGAAAATACGTACATCATAAATTCGATTATAAAAAATTCGCACAAAACGTATTAAATACGTACGTTGGGCAACCATAAATGGTAACATACACCAAAATAAATTGTCTGCTCTATTTTTGACACCAACATGTCGAAAATTCCGTGTTACGCGTAGACGCACAACACTGATATTAATTAATACAAATTTCGTAGATACATAGATAGACATGCGATTTCCATACAATTATGATCGGGATGGTATTGAAATTAGCAAAGAAACACACCAAAATTGAAAAATGTTTTCGGGCTGCTTTTTCGGACCAGCCGTGGTCAGGTTGATGTTACATACAAGGATTTTTCGAAAGCTTTCGATAGATGAATCATAAAATTCTCATTCAGAAGTTAATCGATTTTGGATCCAAATTCAATCCAATCAATGGATTGTGCCTTACCTTACTTCTCGAAAGCAATGTGTTAATATCTCCCAAGTTTTCCATTTAACATATCTTCCGGCGTTCTACAAGATAGACACCTGGGATCGATAATTAACGCTGTCGTATGTTTCGTGTTTTGCAAGTGTCTTGCATGTATGCCGATGACCTAAAAATGTATGCTAATATCAATGCTGTGATGGATATTGAGCGTATTCGAGATAAGCTTAACCTTTTTTGAGATTGGTACACACGTAATAAATTGCCTTTGAATACAAATTAAGTGTAAAGTTAGTTCGTTTTGTACAACACTAAAAGTAGATGCTAAAATCAGCAAGGTATGTGATAATCGTAACCTTCCATTTATTTTTTCAAGTAATCTTACATTTAATAAGCACATGGAAAGTATCCAAAAGCAATTCCTGATTTAAGGTTTACGACATCTACCAAATCTAAGTCTGGGGTTTGTTCGGAAAAAGTACACTTACCATCTATTGTTGCTGAATTTAAACCTCTAGTTTGCGAGGGATATTTTGTGCGCTAGATTCGATTGTCCTGAGTCCTTATATAGCGACCTGGTATTTTGCGTATTCGTTTTTGTGTTAATAAATTTAATAAATCATTTAAGTCGTAAAAGTTTAATTTCCTGTTAAATATTTTTACCTATACGAAAACTCACATTACAACACTGTGCTTTTCGGTCGAGGTTGCTTTGACTAAAGTAAATTTTTCTGAAGTAAAGATTTACACACGCTGTTTGAAATTGATATTTTGAAGCAGTGGCTCCTTTATACTTAGCGCTATAAAGACCGGATTTTGAATAAAATGGCTATCTCACCAATTATAGTGAGATGTCTCATTTTTGGAAGACTATATTCGAGTGTCATTAAAATTCGTTACCACACGAAAGGTTTTTACACGTTAAATTACCAAATGTCTCGGGCATAATTACATTTTTAAAACTCATGGGACACCCTGTCAGACCCATTAGAAAATGATATAACTTGCTATAGACACTCCCTCTTGTTTCAGTAGTCCACCAGTATCAATGAAGTTCATGCTAAATGCTTTGAAAATACTTTAATGACTTTGGAATGTACCTAAGGCCAATTAAAAAATCACATCTCCTCTAAATTACTTAATATAAATTCGCCCGAATGTTTACTTTCACCAATACTATTACAATAAACGTGTTGTTGTTGTATTTTTTGGATTAGTTTGGATAAACTTCACTAGCATAATTTTAAAACAAAAAATTTAAAATTATATGTTGTCACTCAAAAATTGTTATTAATGTACCAATTAAATAAGTGTTAATTCTGTTTCGAATTTAAATTGAGATCAAAAATTATTCTTTTCTCGGGATAATGCCATAGACAGACTACTGGTTTCATAATTGTAGTTTGGAGTTAACCATAATTTCGTTGTAATGTGTCATCATGCCTAACCATGATTTACAACTAGGTTTATACATAGATTCGGAATGAGATATTTTTTCTCATCCCGAGGCATTTTTGTGCTCCCAACGCCGAATACATCAAAAATGAAGGTTCCGAACACTAATAGTTTACCATGCAAATCTAGTTTCCTGTTTGAGTTTTCTATTTGTCAGTGAGATATTTAGTTGGCGGGAACAAATTGTTTTCTGTTCTGTCAATATAAAAGTCATTTAAATGTCAATCTTGACATTTTTTTCAATGCCATTACTATTTAAAACCAACCTCTAAACTGTAGTTGTGAAACCGGTTGTCTGTCTATTTATGTCATAGACATAAAGAAGCCCCAACCCTGGACATTCATATATAAAATTACCATTCGGAAAATAGATTCCTAACTTTTAACGAAATTTCAAGCAAACGGCTTTGCAACCCCAAGCGGCATCAATATAACTTAATATTTATATTTTGATATCGGAATTAGTTATTCGGCATTGAGGATGGATGGGCAGAGTTTGTGCTCCTGTGACTGGGGGTTTGTTTCTCCTCCGCATGTGCAAGATGTGGGTGGGTAGGGTCAGGGAAGATCTTAACAAAAGATAATTTTCATGGCATTTGTGTGGGGGTGTTTTTTTCGTGTCTAGTAATAAATTATTATTGTTAAATTAAATTAATTATAAGTTAGGCTAATAAGTACTAGATTTAATATTGCTTCGTATGAGTAATTAGATTATAATTATAATAATTCTTTATAGAAATGGTTGATCACTCATGGTAGAGAAATTTTGTTTCGGGAGGTTTGCCAATTAAAGGTTTTTTGGGATCTTGATTGATGGTTGTTTGTATCCGGAAGGCAAAATTGTTGTGCCGTCTTGTGCTTTACTGGCTGTTGACTGCTTGGGTGTCTGTGACCGGCTCGGGTCTGTCATATCTGGTAACCTTTCCTGTCCCTTCATCATATTGTGTGTGGGGGGTGTGCGGTGGGCCAAGCGTGTCCGGGATCCCGGCTTGGTCTTGGCCGTGCACTCTGGTCAATCAATCAATCAAATAATTGATTATTTTTATTTATAGTTATTTTGATATCTTAATAATTATTCGTTCCTTACTTTAAACAAATCTATAAATTTAAATTTTGTCGAAAGTCCTGACTTAAAACAATAAAGTTGTCGGCAAATATTTTTATTATTATTAAAAAATAATTTTTAACATACTGGAAGGTCAGGGAAAATTGTGATTGCAACATTCTTGATCAGGGGGTCTATTTAATTACTTACGCTTTGAGCATAAACTTAATAAAATTAAATATGTTAACGATCCAAAGACTTTTTGCTATGGAATGTTGTTTTTCGGCGATCTTTCTGGTTGAATTCAGGTTATGTTTTAGTGAAGTTATGTGAACGTTAGAAATAAATTAACCCTGCTTTTAGTTGGATGAATTTAAATATGGGTAGCTGAATGACAATGCCGAATTTAATTTTTTTTTTACAATATCAACGGAATGTTTAGGTCATCAATGTATGATAATACTGCCGAGTCATTACGAACGTGAAGCTCCTCGGTTAGATGGTGTTGGATGGGAAGATAGGGAAGAATAAGGTTAGAAGCAGTATATGATGAGATGACCCGTACATCTGAATTAAATAACCTAAACAGACCATTATGACTAATGCTAAATACATATGATGAATATTAGTATCTTTTACCTAACCATGCTACAGAAGGTAGCCGAAAATTTCAGCCGAAAACCCCCTGCATTATCGACATATTTCGTATCAGGTGGTAGTACAAAATTCTGTTGATATTAGCCGAAAATTACATGTTATTGAAGTTAACAGTAAATTTTCGCCGAAAATAATTTGAAAAATCAATATCACATAATTCGAATGTTTAAAGGTCATATGAACTGGGGGAAGTTAGACAGATTAACTTAAATTCATTGGCCCCTAACATGACAAATTATAAATGTGGGATCCAGCTAATTACGAGTCTGTCTAACTTCACTCAGTACAAATTACCACTAAACATGCGTCCAGTTTTTAATTTTTTTCACTATGATGCTACATAAAATATGGCCTGATTTTTGGCACAGGTGTTCACTGTTAGTGCCACAACTCAAATTCATTGGCCCCTAACATGACAAATTATAAATGTGGGATCCAGCTAATTACGAGTCTGTCTAACTTCACCCAGTTCATATGACCTGATACGAAATATGTCGATAATGCAGGGTTTTTTTCGGCTGAAATTTTCGGCTAACTTTAGTAGCATACCTCAACCAAAACTAACCCAAATTAATAAACTAACAAAATCAAATCTAGAGTGTGACTATAATTGAGACTAACATTTTAATATATTTAAGTAGTTAGAAAATGGCATTGCTGCGGTTCGCCCTAGTTTTTTCTGTGACTAACATCCTTTCCTAACTAACCTTATATGTTAAGTATGCAGGCAGGGCCTGGGCCCGCATGATGCTGAAATATTATTCGCATTCAGACATAATTTGTTATTTGATTGTTGATCTTTCAGGATTATGGTAACGTACCTAGGATGGCCGTTATGGTTGGCCTGTACGCCTCTATCATATCATATCGTATCATATCAGAACAAAAATTATTATTTTCTAATCCTAATTTTGAAAATGCGTAAAAGTCCTCAATGGATACTATCCTCAATGGATAGTTCCCTATAGAATTACAATAAACTAAAAATGCATCTTTTATATGCAAAATGAATATGCTTTCTGTTGTTAAAAATGCCTATGCGATCCGGTCTTTAGTTATAATATTCTGCCCTCATGATATAAAGGGTGTCCCAATAAGAAGTTCAGATTTAATAATTTAATATATTTCCAAATTTATTTGTTTGTTTGAAAGTACAATCCTCCTGGTTATTTATGGAAAATGATTTCATTCAAATGAGAGCCGCGGCTGGCCTTGGCGTACTCCATCCGGTCGGTCGATTGTGTGTGAATCTATTTCGGTAATGGTTGCTTCAATATCGGCTTTCAAATGCTCAATTGTTTGTGGATTGTCCGTATAATACTAGTCCTTCACGGCACCCCACAAATAAAAATTCAAAGGCGTCAAATCTCAGCTCCTTGCCGGCCAATTCACGTCACCATTTCGACTGATAATGCAGCCATCGAATTTTTGGCGCAGTTTCGCTATTGTAACGCCCGATGTGTGGCATGGCACACCATCTTGCTGGAACCAAAGGTCGTCCAAACCAATATCTTCAAGATAGGGCCACAAAAATGTTGTTAATATCTTCTCCACATATCCTTGTGGATTTTACCATCCCCAAATGCGACAATTTTGTTTGTTTACGAACCAATCGAGATGGAAATGCGCCTCGATCGAAAAGATGATTTTTCGACCAAAATCCTCATCAATTTCGAGTTTGTCGCAGGCCCACACAGCGAATCGATATCGATTTTGAAGCGAATAGTCACGGGACTTCAATTGCTGAAATAATATACTGAGTTTCTGTCAAAGAAAGAATAGCATTCGTGTTACCAGAGCCAAAATAACCGATAAGTCAAATCTGGACCGATTATTGTGACACTCTATACATGTTAACGACCTGACCACTAAGTGTTTTAATCATTAAGCAGTGTTGCATCTTGTGATTTCCACGATATTTTTTATCGAAATTGACTCCATCTGTGTCGATATAGCTTTCGAAATGATCGTAGTAGTTTTCATGCCCTCTCAGAGACTCAATTAAAACCGTCTATCAATGATTGAGCGAATTCGACCAATTTAATGTTTTGTGCTAAATTAGATGCTGTATAAGATAGCGGAAATTTCTCAGCGGAAAATAAGAGATTTCGCTACTCGCCGCAAGTGGCTGCACAATCTCAAAAGAGAATTTATTTTGTTATATAATTACCAGCGGAATTTTTTTATTCATTTTGTATCTTTTTTCACTAAATAAAACATCCCAGCGGATAAAATATTAAAAGTGATCCTTAAAATGACAAATTAATTGTTCTCCGAAGTAAAGGAACTCGGTAAATGAAATCTTGAAATTTAACAATATTCCGTCTTTCCGCCATTCTAAAAGAATGACGATGAAATTTGGATAAAAGCATTGACCAGAGGTCCAAAACTTAGGACAAAATTCTAGGATCTGTTCATGCTGGACTAAAGTAGGCCATTTCATTGCCAATACTTTTAAAAAATTTAATTTTTTTATTAGTTTATTAGTTTATTGGCCAATATCTCAAAATTTCCACTAGTAACCAATACTTTCGATTGTTTTCTAATAGCTTAGGTCATACTGAGACTACGAGGAAAATTTGGGGAAAATTGATGGATTAGAATTTTCACTATAATTTTTTGATTTTCTTCGGCCATTTAAGTAATTTTCAGTTCTTGGCCAATATCTCAAAACTAGAGAACTTAGATAGTCCTGATAGTCTTAGTATGACCTAAGCTATTAGAAAAACAATCGAAAGTATTGGTTACTAGTGGGAGTTTTTGAGACATCGGCCAAAAACTGAAAATATCTTATATGTCCGCAGAAAATCAAAAAATGGTAGTGAAAATTCTAATCCATCAATTTTCCCCAAATTTTCCTCGTAGTCTCAGTATGACCTAAGCTATTAGAAAAACAATCGAAAGTATTGGTTACTAGTGGAAATTTTGAGATATTGGCCAAAAACTGAAAATAACTTATTTGGCCGCAGAAAATCAAAAAATTATAGTGAAAATTCTATTCCATCAATTTTCCCCAAATTTTCCTCGTAGTTTCAGTATGAGCTAAGCTATTAGAAAAATAATCGAAAGTATTGGTTACTAGTGGAAATTTTGAGATATTGGCCAAAAACTGAAAATAAACTAATAAAAAAATTTAAATTTTTCAAAAGTATTGGTAATGAAATGGCCTAGGTTAATCCAGCATGAACAGATTCTAGAATTTTGTCTTGAGTTTAGGACCCCTGCCTGATCAATACTTTTATCCAAATTTTATCGTCATTCTTTTAGAATGGCGGAAAGACGAAATATTGTTAAATTTCAAGATTTCATTTACCGAGTTCCTTCACTTCGGAGATCAATCAATTTGTCATTTTAAGGATCACTTTTAATATTATATTGCGCTGGGATGTTTTATTTAGTGAAAAAAGAGATGCAAAATGAATAAAAAAATTCCGCTGGTAATTATATAACAAAATAAATTCTCTTTTGAGATTGTGCTGCCACTTGCGGCGAGTAGCGAAATCTCTTATTTTCCGCTGAGAAATTTCCGCTATCTTATACAGCATCTAAATTAGGGAATATTATATTACTGAGAGCTACAGTATGGGTTTCTTCCTTAAGCCTAAATTCGGCGGCGGATCACTTTCCACTAATGATATCAAACAAACAACTACATTTTGCAATTTATTTCTACTTCAATGACAATTTCGAATTATCAGTGTTCCAAGGTTCACCAAAAACACTAGCTTACGAGGTTCAAGTGTTCAAATAAGTGACATCGTACGTCTTATTATTAAAATGTCATTCCGAACAAAATTTGTTGGAATGTAGTTTCGCCTGAAAGATGTCTAACTGATCATCCAAAATGATTTTATATAAACAAAAAACCCAAAGAATGTTAAAATAAAAAGGACCATCAACATCGAAATAAAACAAAAACTGTTTGTTCATCTTTCATTATTATTACATCCTTTAAAAAAATGGTAAAAACTTACAACAATGTGGAAAATCAGAACTTCAAATATTTACCAAGTAGCTTTATATATGTTTATACACACACACACACACACACACATATTCATCGTAATTTAAAGGATACATATTTTTTTAAGGACTTTAAGGATTCAACATTTTGAATTTTCATTATTGGTATAATATTTGAAAAATTTTGCATCATTAAGTTTGATTTACAAAAAAAAAGCAAAAACACCAAATTGAGCAGCAAAAAAAGGTCTAAAAACACTAAATCAATAAGGATATTAATATCCCTTGTTCCCCACCAGTTGTTGTTGTATTTTGTTTATAGTTAATTATTCTTAAAACTTATTAAATAAAATTTTTTTTATACAAAACTTCTTTCATCAAAACCACATTACAGCCTCCCTTTTTCAAATTATAATCAAATAAATCCACTTCCTTTTACATTTTTTCCTTAATGGTAAAGAAAGGATATTTTTATGTACGTATGTGTATGTTTGTGTTAAACATATGAATACAACAAAAAAAATCAAAATAAAATACAGAAAAGGACATATAATATTATTTTAAATGGCCAACAACCGGCCGGTAGTACAGCAAACAAGGAGATGCCACGCTACACACATGTACACGAGCGAAGGATGAACGAAACGAGAAAAAAAAACGAAAACAAATTAAATTGAGAATTTAATATCCATCCCAATCATATGATATTATCCTTTCTTATGTTTTATATCTCGAAAGAAGGCTATATCCTTTCTTAATACATATAATGATTAGAAAGGATTAAAAGGGAAGATAATTTTACGAAAAGTTTGTAAGTTTTCTTTTGTGTTTAATGATAAGAAAAAATGTTTTTTGTGTCGTCGTCGTCCTCGTCGTCGTCTTATTCCAATGATTAAAATAAATTTTGTTTTTATACAAAAGGATATTATAATAGATAAAAGGATATTGTGTGCGAACGGTGTACTCGTATAATACGCATATATACGATGTGATCAGCAAGGAATATACTAAACTACGCTTTTAACGAACGAATTAGACACTCGTATTATACACGCATCTCCCTGAATAGGGAATCAATGGCGCTCCTCATCCTTCGTATGTCTTACGCTAGAGCGTGTTCACAGAAAAAAATAAACTTTTGTATTTATTTTGTGGGAAAATAAGAAAAATGACTTAGAGTAAAGTTCTTGTCATTTTATTTTGTGCTTTTTTTATACTTCTTCGACATCATCATCATCATCTCTTCTTGGCGAATGTTATTTTCTTGTCAGCTATGATTTATTTTTTAGTCTTATTCTATACAACATTTATTATTATTATTATTATTTACATGAAGAAAATGCGAACATTTTGAGGATTCTGCGAATTTTTTATTTATTCGTGTTTAAGATGTAAATACTGAAGGGACTTTAAATATAGAGATAAATTCTGATCGACAATTGTTATATTTCGTTTTGATAAAGTTCAAAAGGTTTTTATTGTGTTTTATGTTTATGCCAAATCGATATGACTGATACCAAATATCTACGGAAGAAGTAGGTAAATACTAAGAACTGAGATATAGACAACCGAACAAATAAAATCTGCACCCCATATACTGAATATAATTCTGTGAAGGCTACAAGTATTCCCCAAATAATGCTGGTCATTTGCAATATAGTCATACATATAGAATAACATGTGCGTGCACTACGACAATATAAATTTAGAATATTGCAAAATTGTAAATGTTCTAAACTGCTGTGATAATGTTAAACTGTAATAGTTTTACTTTTAAGTGACGTATAATTTCAACAGGATTGGACAATCATAGATAATTACAGAAAGTCACATGCGAACTTGATATTAAACGTAATATAGTTGTTGTTGAATGAAGTAGAAAAATAAATTAATTAATTTCTATTACTTGTACTTTCCATAAAGGGTTATTTGTAAAGAATAGTTGAACAGTGAAGGTACACTGTTGGGCACGTAAATTAGACGGTCAATCATAATTATTTTAGACTTTTAGTTATCTACAATCACAAGAAGAAATTCATTTATGTATCTACACTGCCATCTTTGTTTGCCTTAAATAAGCTCTAAAAAACGATTACTGACGTCTTTTTAGGTTTAGTTTAGCTACATATGAGAAAGATATTTATTTATTTATTTAATTTATTTATTTAAAGAAATACATTTCTTTAAATAAATAAATTAAATAAATAAATAAATATCTTTCTCATATGTAGCTATACTAAACCTAAAAAGATGTCAGTAATCGTTTTTTAGAGCTTGTTTAAGGCAAACACAGATGGCAGTGTAGATACATAAATACTGTGATTTACATGTATGATTTCAGAATTTAAATTAAAACAAAAATATTAAAAAGTTAAATAAGGAACTTTAAAACACAAAAATATAAATCAAATTTTGATTTAACAATTAAAAATTTTAAAAATAATTCTGAAGGAAATTTTTGAACTTGTCCTTTGTATAGAATATTGTAAATTAACGAAATGTCTGTTTATTTGAATTTAAATATATTAGTGTTTAAGTAATTTTAAAACAGATGTCTCTGCTACTTATAAAATAAATTATAAGCGTGATACATACCTTTATTTTAATGTTCAGTGAAGAAAAGAAAAAGAGAGTAGAATAGTATTGGATAAGATTTGGCGAAATATGGAGAAAAAATAAAAATACCTACAAGAAGAAACATGGTTTTATATTTTTGAAGTGATGGTGAAAGTGATTTATAATTTTCCTCGTGTTATAGGAAATTATATAAGATAATTGATTTGTGTGTGAAGAATATTAAGCGGAACAATATGGCGACATTAAGTGAAATTTTACAATTCAGCGTGGATGAATTGGTAGATGCATTAAAACGTAATGATCTCAGTATTGAAGGCAATAAGTGGCAATTGCAACAAAGGCTTATCGAATATATGAATTTGTCGCATAAAGTAGAACAAGATGAAAACTACAAGCGGCGTGAAAGTAATAGCTCGAAGAATGACAACTTTGGTATTTCCGCCAAGAAATTAGGAAAACTCCTGCCAACATTTAGTGAAGAAAGCGACAAATTTCAACCGTTCGCTTCAAAAGTGAAGTTAATATTAGAAACATATCAGCCAAATCCGGACGAGTTTAAAATCGAAGTGGTTAATAAATTGAGCGGAAAAGCAGCTGAGTGGTTTCACTCAAAATCTGAGTATGTCACGTATGAAATGGAAGACATTTTGAAGGAAATGCAAATAATGTACGATACACGTCCATCCCGTTTGGAGCAACGACGTAGATTTGATCAAAGAAAACGGCGGGCATCTAAAGAGTTTTTTCAGTATTATCAAGAAAAAATTATTCTAGCTAACTATTTAAAATTAGAAGAGGATGAATTAGTCGATTACATCATTGAAGGTATGGACGACATACAACTAAAGTCGCAAGCAAGAATGCAGAGTTTTCGAAATCGTACTGAATTGTTAAATGCAATTTTCGTCTAATGAGCACGGAAAAGTAATTATGCAAGCAACAGCTAATAATAATAATAATAATAATAATAGAACTCCGCGGTCGTGTTACAATTGTGGTCAAGTTGGTCACGTCTCAGCCAACTGTAAGCAGCCAAGAAAATCGTACGGATCGTGCATGTCATGTGGACAAATGGGACATCGTATGTCAGAGTGCCCTTCGAAAAATAAAATATCAACTGGGCAAATGCAGAATCGTGATCAAAAAATGTACAGTGGTAGCCAATCAAAACCAAGTAATGCAGATAAAGATGTGCATTTGTGTTCAGAGGAGTCCGATGTCAAGGCTAACGCAGCAACAGGCAGTGACGGAGCAACCGCAATACCAAAAGGTATATTCAGTGATTTAAAACTTTATTTTAAAAATAGTAAATGTATTGACATGTCGCCTTTGATTGATACCGGAAGTCCCATAAGTTTGATTAAACATAAGATTATTCCGAATGAGTGTATTGGTCTTATGGTGGAAACGTGTGGTGAATATTTTGATTTATTCCATAGTCGACTAAACGTTCTTGGTCAAATTAATGTTATCGTAGGTTAGGTCTTAGGTTTCAGTGGTTGCTTACTGCACACTTAGGCCAATTTTTAGGCCCATTGTAATACCACTCATTCACTCCACATCATTAACCCACCTACTTCACCTACTCACACAACTACAGTATACCACCTGCACATTGCAAGCTCCATGTCCACCTGTACATTGGATTCCACATGGAAGGTGGGTCGGCGCGTGACACGGAATTCTGCACTCCATCAGAGGGTCTTTGTTGTATTTATTAGCATCACCGATCGTAATCAATGATGAAAATTCGATTTGCATCTAGCCTCTGATGGGATTCGAACCCAGCGCCTCCCGGTCCAAGTCCGAAGCTTTAACCACTGCACCACTTGTCCGGTAATGTTAACGTAATTTGTGAGGAAAAATTTATTGTTGTATCAAATAATAAGATGTCTCATGACATTATAGTAGGCCGAAATTTTGTAAACTTGTGTAATTAATTAATGAAAAAGGGTAATGAAGTTGCAGACGATAGTTTTGAAGGGATAACTCATTCAGAGGTGGTACCTTTCGATTCTAACGTAGATTGCCGGACCAAGTTGCTAATATTCGATTTGTTTACTAAGAGCTATTATGAAAGTGATAAACCTCAAGAGCCGGAGACGAAATTTGAGATCAAGATCGAGCTTTCTTCGAATGAGTTTCATAGTGTTCCGCGTCGTCTATCGTTTGTTGAGCGTGAAATACTTTCTGGTTGATAAAGGAATTATTAGAGAAAGGTGTTATTAGAAAAAGTGAATCTTATTACTGTTTCCCGATTGTATTAATTAATAAACGCAATAGTGCTGAAGATACTTTGTATAGATTATCGAACTTTAAAAAAGGTAACCATTCGGGATACTTATCCTCTCCCGGTTATAGTGGATTTATTAGCATACCTTCATGGAAAATTATATTTGACTACCTTAGATTGAAAATCGGGATTTTACCATGTTAGATTAGCTACTGATAGTGGCAAGTATACAAGTTTCGTCACCCCTATAGGACAATACGAGTATGTTAGAATGCCATTTGGGCTAAAAAATGGACCTCCAGTATTTCAAAAATTTATTACGACTATATTTCAGGATTTAATTTCTGCAAATGATTCTGCAAATGAGATAATAGTGTATATTGACGATTTAATGATTGCAACCGAGACGATTGACGAACATCTTGAAATCCTAAAGAATGTTCTTGAATTATGCTCCAAAAACCTGCTTGAGCTACGATTAGGTAAGTGTCTCGTATTGACAAGTGAGATTGATTTTTTGGGCTATAGTGTCAATCATCTAGGAATTAGGCCAAATCGAAAAAATATAATTATTGAGTTTCCACCACCTAAAAACTTGAGGGGAATCCAACGATTTATCGGTATGTGTTCCTACTTTATCAAATTAATTAAGGATTTTGGTCATATAGCCAAACCATTGCAGGATCTTATACGGAAGAATGGTACATTTGAATTTGGACCAAAAGAGCTAGAATCATTTAATAATTTAAAGTCAAAGCTAATTGTGGAACCAATTCTGGCCATCTTTTCGCCCAAAGACGAAACACAACTTCATTGCGATGCTAGTGCTGATGGATTTGGTGCGATTCTCATGCGGCAGAAATCCGATCAGAAATATCATCCCATAAGCTATTTTTCGAAAAGGACAACCCCCCAGAAAGCAAAGTATCATTCGTACGAACTAGAATGCTTAGCTATTGTGTATATGCTTTGCGTATACACAATGCATTGATTCTCACCCTTTACAAGAAGTTGATCAATCCTAGGATCGCCAGGTGGGCTTTAGAGCTCCAGGAGTTTGATTATGTTCGTTATGTTTGTTATGTTATGAAACATCGAAGTGGCAGCACGTGGATGCTCTAAGCAGAGCTGAATCAATTTTGGTGATTGAGGAGAATTCGTTTGAACAAACCCTGGCTATTCTGCAATATAAAGATCCTAAGCTCGAAGATTTACGATTGCAATTAGAAACCATGGATAGCCCGCTATATGAAGTTCGGGATGGATTAATATATAGAAAGATTTCGAAGTTAACAGTTAGATTTTATGTACCGGAAGTATTAAAGGGTCAGATAATTAGAAACTCACATGATTTATTCGACCATGTAGGACTAGAAAAAACTGTTGAAGTTATAACGCGTAATTATTGGTTCCCAAATTTAAGAGACAAGATTAAAGATTACATAGGTAATTGTTTGAAGTGCATTACCTATAGTGTTCCGAGCGGGAAGAAGCCGGGCTTTCTACATTCTATACCTAAAGGTTGTGAACCATTTGACACAATTCACGTCGACTATTATGGTCCTTTGAACGTGACAAGTAGGAAAAATAAATATATAATGTCCGTGATAGATGCCTTTACAAAGTTTGTGTGCCTGTATTCCACTAGAACAACCAGTACTAAGGATACCATTAAGTGTGTAGAAAATTATTTCAAAATTTATAGTCGACCAAAAAGATTAATTAGCGACCGTGGAAGTAACTTTACTTCAACTGATTTTCGAGCATTCATTGAAAATAATTGTATACTGCACGTTTTAGTAGCGACAGCCACTCCTTGAGCCAATGGACAAATAGAACGAGTGCATCGTTCTTTAACTCTCATGTTGGCAAAACTTGTCGATAACGAACGGAAAGTTCAATGGGACGACGATCTCGATCAGGTAGAATTCTCATTTAATAATACGTTTAGTAGCTCAACTAAAGAAACCCCTAGTAAGTTACTCTATGGAATCAAAAAACGAGGATACGTAATGAGGAGTAATGAACCAATTGAATCGAGGACGATCCTATATCAGGCTGCCCGAACTGTAAGAATATTATAAATTAACGAAATTTCTGTTTATTTGAATTTAAATATGTTAGTGTTTAAGTAATTTTAAAACAGATGTCTCTGCTACTTATAAAATAAATTATAAGCGTGATACATACCTTTATGTTTAATGTTCAGTGAAGAAAAAAAAATGAGAGTAGAACAGTATTGGTTAAGACTTGGTGAAATATGGAGAAAAAATAAAAATACCTACAAGAAGAAACATGGTTTTATATTTTTGGGGTTAAGAATCGTGTACATATGATCGAAAACGTAATCCAATACCTTTGATAAATTAAAGTCAAATAGGTCGTCGACGATGTTGAAAGATTCAGACGACCGATTAATGGGGTTATATTCTCCATAGTTTGTGGAATGATGTTCTAGTGCTAAAACTCATGGTTTCGAAATGTTCTGCAAGGCACATGAATTTATATGTTTTCCAAAATGTATGCTGGATCAATGTGACCAAGCAAAACGTTAGCAATCAAAGCCGCACCTAAGAGAAGTCGTCTATTTTCAAGCATGCATATTTTGTAATCCGTGCATCTTATTAAATACGGAGGTAACCGAGCCACATTGTCATGGAATGGTAAATTGTGATCGCAATTCCAGTCACTTTTCTTTAACAACGAACGTAAGCGAAATAGAGTGAACATAAGGTTTGAATATCTCTAAATTCATCTGTTCACCTTTTAACAAGTCCAAACATGGCATTCGCTTTCGCAACACAATTTTCAATATGCCTATTGAAACTGGCATTGTCGACAAATGTAACGAGGGACATTTATTGTATTATCAGGGAACATCAAATCCGTTCCAGATCCGATAAAGAAAAATAGAAGCAACTCGGTAGCTGGCCAAGCCGATGCTTTTTCTAACGTTATAAATAGATGGCACTGGACAAACATTTCACGAAATAAGTGATACCGCCGGAAATGTTACTTTGTAAATAGCCAAATCTAGTAAAACAACTATTGACCTAGAAAAGGAGAATATTAATCTCTTGGCGAGGTTAGAGCATATGGAGCAATTATTTGCCCAACTAAGTGAAGAAATTGAGGATCTAAAGCGAGAAAATTAAAACCTAAAAATCAATCGGGATTCAAAAGAAGATTGCCATATAGGAAGCATTGAACCAGAGAAATTCATCTATTCCACTGATGAAGATGAATTACAAAGAGGATCCTAAAGAAGAATAAACAGTCCAGGAAGAGTAAGAAAAGAAAAGCTGAATCGACAATTGTTGTTGACAACCTGAGGCTGAGCAATTAAATGATAGGAGACTATCTAGTCCAGATTCAAAACAAGTTCTACCCAAAGCCAATCAATCAAAAGGTAGTAAATCTAGTAAGAACATTAAACCAAATTTAGTACAAGCAAAATAAAAATCACCCCCACCAATAAATATTGTGGATGTAACTAGTTGCCCAGAGATTCAGTCGGTTATTGACAAGGACTATAAGGTAACAGCGCATAAAAAATGACGTTTGGAAAATTAACACTCTGGACTCAGATAGTTATAGAACCTGATTCATGAAATTGAATGCTGGAAAGTATCAGTGGTTCACTTACGAGAACAAACAGGCCCGACCTATAAAAGTCTTCTCAAGAGGTTTGCATCACACTTGCTCAAGCAAAGAAATAATGGGAGACTCACAACATAAAGGTCTTAAAATACTAAATGCTTTGAATACTGTTAAAAAGAGAGAACAGAATTCCAGGAAGGAAGCCAAATTAACAGTAAAAGGGAACTCCTTCTTTTTATGCTGGTATTTGACAACTAAGAGAATGTTCAAAACATTTATGGAATAAAAGGAATTCTTCACATGAAGGTTGAAATCGAACCAATGAGCAGAACCACAACACGCATACCCCAATGCAAGTAATGTCAGGCATTTAATCACACCCAATGATATTACCCAGGCACGTGCAATAGGTAGCGATGTGCCAGCCAACTGTACGAATTGTAAAGGCCAACATCCGGCTAATTATCGAGGCTGTGAGGTTGCTAAACAACTACAAAAATTAAGAGATAAAACAAGAAATCAACCGCAAAATCACGAAAACCGAAGGGTTCAAATATCAAATCAGAAGGATCAAAACCCACAACCAAGCAACACATGGCAAAGAAGTTCACTTGCCCAGGTAGTGAAAGGTTTGGGCTCAACCATACATATGAGTTCCTAAAATAACCAAATTATGAAAAACATTATGAACAGCATTGCAGCTATTACAAAGCGGCTAGATGACCAAAGTACTCTGAACAACATGATACTTGATCAAGAAGACAATGCAACTCCCTCAATGCAATCCAACAAAAAATGTTAAGTAAGAACACAACTTTCATAGTAGCAATTTGGAATGCGAATGGCACTATGCAACATATCCCAGAAATATATCACTTCAAAAGCGTAAGAACTGAAGGTGCTACATATGCCGAAGCAATAAGAGCCGTGCCAACCACAGCAAAAATCGATAGATGGAGACATCAGTTAAACATTACAAGATATTCTCATGAAACTAACAAAATCTCATGAGAGGCTACAAAAATTGGAAGATAGCGCATTGGGAGCTAAACCCAAATCCACTCAAAAATGAACAGCACAATGAAAATCATGTCATGGAATGTGTGTCTTATTTCGGAAACACATTTTATTCCGTATATCACACTACTCATCCAGATAATTCAGCCAGAGGAGGAAGTGCACACATCATAAAAAAAATATCCAGCATTCTGAAGAAGCAAAGTATGAAAAAGAAGAAATACAGACCACAGTGGTTTATATAAAAACCAACAACTTTCCTATTGTTGTGGCAGGATTGTACTACCCAACAAGACATTCTATTAAAAACAAACAATACTCAGAGTTCTTCAAGCGTCTGGGAAAAAGGTACATAATAGGAGGTAACTTCAATGCGAAGAATACTCACTGGGGTTCTAGATTAACTACAACTAAAGGAAAATAATTACCGATTGCCATTAAAGAAAATGGATGTGAATCCATTTCAACGGGAAAACCAACATATTGGCCAACTGACCCAGGAAAAATAGCTGACCTGATCAATTTTTTATAACCAAAAATATTTCTAATAATTTTACGAAAGTCGAAGAAAGCCAAGATATGAGCTCAGATCATTATCCGATAGTCCTAACCCTAACCCTTCATCCAAAAAGGTAATAAATATCCAGTACTAACCATCAAACATACGGACTGGGAAAGTTTCAAAGTACACCTTGAACAAAGAATACTTTTTAAAGTTCCTTTAAAAACTATGGATCAACTGGACAACAATCAGCATGGGAAAGTACTTCATTGATTGATTGATTGATTTTGAATGTACGACCAAGTTCTTAGGCTTGAGTTCCCGGATGACGCCGGGTCCACCGTACACCCTTTTTTACACATAACAAAACCGAAGGATTGGATAGGTTAGTTAAGTGGGACAGAATCGGCCCGGTTACAGACACCTAGGTATAGCCGATAGTTAGTAACACAAAGACAACACAATTCTAATCTACTAGATGAAGGATAAAGGCTTAATAGGTTAATGGATAACGATGGTATTGGTCTTCAACAATTGCTTCTTTAAAACGGCAACCTAAGAAAAAATATTATTATTTCACATGCATCTGGAATTTTCCTGAAAATTTAATTCTATTAATACTTTTCGGCTACCTAACCAAAATTGGTTGACTCGACCCGTTACAGACACCTATGTAAAGTCGTTAGTAATAAAATGACAACACAATTCTAAACTACACAATCAGCAATTACAATGAAGCATTAATTCACAAGCATCTGTAAATTTCCTGAAATTTAATTCTGCAACTCCGCAACTTACAGTAGAATTTCCTGAAACCAAAGTTATTTGAACTATATTCAAAATAACTCTAAAATTCATTAGTATATTTAGGACAATATATATACAATATAATAAAATTATACTTGAATAAAATAAATGTAAAGTAACGATTAGTATTAACTAAATTAATTTGGTTCTCATAAAACAAATAAAATAAATCGAATCCAGGAAAGGCACGCACGGCCTTCCTAACTTCTAAGTCTGTTGATTTGATGGATTTATCTATAAAAACAAATATTTATGAAAGTCACTTGTCCTTGTCATCCCTAATCTAATACAAATATGTTTATTTATAAAAATAGAAAATGACCAAACGAAAACTGGTTCCAAAAACAGCTAATCTGGAATCTGTAAGGTAATGTATTAATAATGAATGTTTTTCACAGCTTTAGAATCCCCAATACCTAAACAAATTCAACCAAAATTAAATAAAACTATTAAAGTAATCAGGAATCTGTAAGATAACAGAATTAATAATAAGTAGCTAGCACATCTGTAGGATCCATGATAATCAAATAACCCAATTATATGGTTCAATGCTTTAATTATAAAGTAAATAAATCAGAAAATATTAAATTAATCTACGATAGTTAACTATTGTATATATATATATATATACATATACACACACATACACACATACACATACATATATATACATATATACACATATATATACATATATATATATATATATATATATATATATATATATATATATATATATATATATACATATATACATATATATATACATACACACACATACACATACATACACATATACATACGTACACACACATACATACACATACACATACACACACACATATATATATATCTACAACAGCATTAAATAAATTATAAATTATATAATCGACATACGTCGATAATTATTTGTCCAACCTAGAACAAGTTAACCAAAACCTTTACCAATTTACAGTCTTCCAAATAATCTAGAAAAAAATTTAATTAAAAAGTGCATGATCCCGAAAAACTATCTACATATAGCAAATTTGACTGCATTTCAAATGTACTCCGTAGCTTCCATGTAATTCCAAATATTCAAATATTCGCAGAAATAGCAAAGTTATAAAGTTAAGCCAACAATTCCAATTCGGTCACAGCCGCCTACCTCTACATGTCCTAAACTAGAGTTCCAAAATTCGTTAAATTATTATTTTCACGTTCAAAACAAGAATAATAAGAAATTTAAGAAATTTAATTTAATTTTACACTAAAACCTAAAATTCAAATTAATAAATTATTAATTTATAATTCTACAAGGATCTGTATATATGAATGCGATAATACGTTTTCCGCGGAACCAATCTACCGTATAAATCGGAGGATGGGTGTATATGAATGAATGAATTCATCTGTCAAGGAAAAAACGAAAAGTACAGAATAACCACGATCATGCTTGTTTAGTTTCTATCCAATTTCGTCATATATTTATCCCCTCAAAATTTTGTTTTATGTATTTTATTTGTCTATTTCCTGTTTATTCTTTTTTAGTTGAAACTTGGAAGGGATAAATTATAAAACACTAAACATGATCATAATAATCTATTCTCAGTTCTCACTCACGCAACAAGCGCAAAAACAAAAAATAGAAATGTATGTATCTATTTAATATACTAAACCAAAACATATAAATGAAATGGTATTTTATTTTACGCTCCTCTCTTAACACGTTTACGCAAATAGAAACAGTTAAATACATATTTTATATAATTAAAATTTATTTCGGAAAAATATGAATTAAAATAATGAAAAACACTTATCTTAGGCATCCATTGGAATCAAAAAAGTCATACATATTGAAGATTTACATACACTGCGTACGTTGCGTTCAAGCAACGGTATCAAAATACATATAAACGAAAACGTTTGTACATATTTTATACCATCACAAGCGCACCGTACACAGATTAAAATAAATATACAATACGTATAACTATTCACTTCACTTATTAAATTCACGCAAATTATTATTGAAATTATTATTTATTAAAATTAGCAACTATATCAATATTATACTTTTTATTAGTTAATTAAAATACATTTAAAATAAATTATTTATTTATTTAAAGGAGAGACAAAAACACGTCCTTCCTCTACGACGATCAATCGCCGACCAGTCAGCATGGGAAAGTACTTCAGACATCAAATCAAGGCTAAAAAGAAATAACTATCCAATAGAAATTAGAAAACTCCTTAGGGATAAACGAAAATCCAGAAAAAAGTGGCACCAAACTAGAGCTCCACAAGACAAAAAAAGACTAAACAATCTTAACAAGAGAAATGCAGAAACTAAAAAATGAGTCAGTTAATTTCTACTTAGGTAAGTTGACGGATGACAGTAATACGGATTATTCGCTCTGAAAAGCAACTAAAACTCTGAAAAGGCCAATAATGCCAATCCATCATATCAGGAAAATGGATGGAACATGGATAAAGAAAAACAAAGAAAAAATTGAAGGATTTGCTAATCATCTTGAAAATAAAGGGTGTTTTTTTAAGAGGTTGCCGATTTTTTTTTTGAATAAAACACATATAAAATTATGAAATGACCAAAATTTTTTTTTATTTGGTAGATAATTTTTTGGCATTTAACATTTAAACACAATTTCTGGCATATGGCTACCACGACTATTTTTCACAAATGTCATTCTGGAGGTCCAATTTTCCAGCACTTTTTCAAGCATTTGAGGGCGTATGTCAGCAATGACACGTTGAATATTGGTTTCCAAAGCGTCAATCGATTGAGGTTTATCCACATAAACCAATGACTTCACGTATCCCCACAAAAAGTAATCGAGTGGCGTCAAATCGCACGAACGCGGAGGCCAATTCACCGGACCATTTCTCGAAATAATGTTGTCGTTGAAAGTTTCTTTCAATAAGTCGATTGTTTCACGTGCTGTATGGCAAGTGGCACCATCTTGTTGAAACCACATTTCATTCATATCCATTTCAACCTCATGAATGTCAATTACGAGAAACATTGAATAAAAACATAATACAAATTCTCGAAGATGTCACCTACATTGCCTATTGAAGTAACAAACGAAATTAAAAAGAATTTAAACTTAAAGAAAGCACCAGGGTTTGATCTGATTACTGAATAATAAAGCAGCTACCGAGAATAGGCACGGTAAATTTAACTAATATCATAAACGCTGCATTCAGGTTAAAATATGTGCCAAAATTTTGGAAAATGGCTAAGGTTATTATGATTTCCAAACTAGGAAAACTGCCACATCTATAATAGGCCTATATCGTTGCTGCATTTAATCACTTTGAGAAGTTACTATTAAAAAGACTCAATTTGGCATTCGCAGTAAGCACTCAACTATTGAACAAGTGCATAAAACAACCAATATCATCGAATCGTATATAACGGAAAGATATTTCAGGCTTAAGTAAGAAGATGGACATTGATGTTCTAATCCCACAAAACATGATGGCAGTAGGTGATAACAACTCGGATACAACAGAGAAATTACAAACCGCCATAGAGCAAGTGCACAACTGGACAAAAAAATGGCGCATAAAATTAAATGAAACCAAATCTGTACATGTCGACTTTACAAACAAGAAATTAGTACACAAACCAGTATATTTAAATAATCAAGAAATACCACATGCAAACACTGCCAAATATCTTTGTATGACATTAGTCGCTAAGCTTCGCTAGAAAGCTGATGTAAAGAAGAAAAGAGACGAGTTGGGATTAAAATACCATAAAATGTATTGGTTACTGGGAAGAAACTCTCATCTACCAATCCCTAATAAGTTTCAGCTTTATAAGCAAGTTTTGAAGCCTGTCTGGGGATGTACCAAGCTGACCAACATGGATATTATTCAACGATTACAAAATAAAGTGCTAAGAAACATCGTCAACGCATGATGGTTTGTCTGAAATAGGGACATCCACAAAGATCTGGGCATAGAATCCATCAAAACCGAAATTATAAAATTTGCTAGAAGTCATGAACAACGGCTACTTCACCATGTCAAAATAGAGGCCATCCAGCTACTAGATAATATGGATTTAGTTAGAAGGCTCAAAATAGCAAAACCTTTTGAATTAGTGTAAAATCAGCAAGGAGTCAAATCTAACGAGTACATCGATGGATGAACCCTTAAATTTCAGTAAAATGTAGTAATTTAAGTTAGAATAAAATTGCTTATTAGTATTCGACTAGATTGTAATTTAAAAAAAATAATAAAAAAGAGTTTTCATTTTCAAACGAAAAACCCTTCCCTGGCATGCCTGGCTAGGGTTCAATGAACCAATCACTCATTAATTCGAAATTAAATTGATTATGTAACCTTAGGAATAAGCCGATCCAATCCATCAATGGGATGTAGCGCCAGTAAAATAAATAAATAAAAAATGGCTCAACCAGTGAACGCGTAAGGCTTAGGTTGTACATAGGTGAGGTACATACATGTATTGGTGATTTGTGTAAATTCTGCAAGATTTCAATTAAAATCAACTTGAGATCAGTAATTGATAGAACGTTTAATCTACTTTACTGCATTGGCCAGCACCAGTTTGAAAAGATTCTGGACTGAATCACTGCAACAATTGTCTGGAAAATAAATAATTGTCCGAAATTATTTTGAATAGCTTAAAATACGTACATCTTGGTGTTCGTATTTGTAAAATCTAGAAACTACGTAAATTCGAATACAAAAAATACATATATCTGGCAACCCTACAAGGGATTCATGAAACGAATCCTTTTCTTATATCCTAACATAGGCAGTAAATATTTTACGTTGATTAACACCCCCAAATTGTGTCTTTTGATATTATTCCTCGACACAAAACTCCCGAGAGAAAACTCGATTAGCTTCATAAGTTCAGCGCCAGTCCTTTTGGCATCTATTATATATTGCTTAGAGTTGAAATTTGGATCAAAAAATGATCAAAAATTGTCATTACTAACTATCAAAATCGTTTTGTTCCCGATTATACCGAATGGATGATCAAGGGTGCTGAAACATTACCCAATGAAGAAAAAAAACTAAAGGAACGTGTAGTATCACGTAACGAATTGGAAAGCCATGCTTACAGTCTAAAGAATAAATTATGCAATAAGACTAAATTGGGGGCTAAGATTACAGTCGATGATACGTCGAAAATGGAAGAAGTTATCGATGAGAAAATTAAATGGCTCGAACTAGAAGATATTGTACAACCAATCACGAAATTATACCAAGGTGGGCCAACGAATGGAGAAGAAGATAAATTGAAAGACGACCTTGATCGTTCCATAATCTATTAGTCGTCTCCTTGAATTGAAGAGCATTCAAATAATTTTTGACAATTCCCTCATTCTTTTCCATGAAACAGATTAGAAGTTTGAATTGATTCATACGAGTATAAGTGGTGGTCATCATGTATAACAAGAATTTATTTATTCAAAATTTCTTAAAATAAAATCTTACATTTTAAATTATTGGTTTTTAATTATTTAGAATTACTAAAGTATTATTATTAAAATATAAATCATTTTTCACTATGTTTTGATGAAACGTCAAAATAAAATCACTCGAATACAAAATATGCCAACTAAATAAACAGCAGTCGAATTTTTTCTAGTGTATTCGGAAGAATCCGATTCGATTTTGCTTTCTAGGTTCATAATAGCACGGAACAATCCGAGACAGAAAAATGTCATAATATAAATTCTAGTCCACTGGTTCGATAAATAATCAGCCAACACCGGTACGTTATCGGAACGCAAGGTCTGCTGAAAACATCGCTGGTGTGCGTGAGAGTGTACGGGAAAACCATATGCAGTCCATTTCTCGTCGTTCACAAGAACATGGTACTTCTGCGACTTCAACTTCGGTACTCATGTAAAATCCAACTCATCTTTAGCGACGAGGCCCATTTTTGGGTGAACGGACATATGAACGACCAAAATTGTTGAATGTGGGGCGATACCAATCCACACGAGATACACCAGCACCAAATGCATCCCGAGAAAGTCACTGTTTGATGCAAATTTCGGTCTGGCGAAATCATCGGTCCGTACTTCATTCAAAACAAAACTATGGCATTGCCGCATAACCGTCAACGGTGAGCGAATACTCTTGTAATTTAAACTGGATTATATGGATACCGACGACATGTGATGGACATTCTGCACAAGCGATTTGAAGGCATGGTTATCTCAAGCGGCGTCGTGAACTATCGCCACTGCGAGATCGTGCGATTCAAAGCGTTTAGACTTCTCCCTTTGAAGCGATCTTAAATCGCAGATCTATGCGAATAAACTGCAAACTATTGTTACCCTCAAAGTCAACAAATTGAACGCCATCCTGAAAATTCAGCCAGATTTATGTGACAAAGTCATCGAACATTTGAACGAGGTAATATTCCATACTTAATGCCATAAAATATTCTTTGAAATAAAAAAAATGTGTGGACATCATCTTACAAACAACTTGTTTTATTTACATTAATAAAACGCCTTTTACAATCCACCTTGCCTTTTCGTAAAAATTTACCTTTTTAGAGAAAAACGTTCGCGTCTTTCCGTTCGTTCATTATGTCTAATACTTCCGTTTGATAAAAATAAATTTTTATAAAAAAAACCGAGCTTAAAGATGATTGACGGGAGGTTGTAGATTGTAAGAATTCGACGAAATAAATTACTTTAAACTAAGAATTGTAGGACCGACAAGGTTTCCAACTGCAAGTGCCACAGTAAGTTGCAAGTTTCGGCACCACGGGTGTCACACCTATCTATAGAGTATATACAATTTTTACGATAAACCAACATAACAATGTGCTTAAGAAGTACTTTGGGTCCCTTTTTCTTTGTAATTTTTTATCCTAAAAATAACTAAATCATGAACAGGTTCCAACGTGGCACCCCCAGTACGTATCCCTAATAAAATGCTTTGAATGAACGGAGGAAAAGGAGAAAAGGGGCACAAATATAACGAACGATATACCAAATCGTGTGTGATATTTGGTTGAATTAAATGGCAAGTTGCAACTACTTTGATGACCAATCGACTTATTTTACATTATAACCCGAAGGATCCAAATAAAATTCCTATACAAGCACGAGTTAGTCAATTTCAAATTAATTTAAATTCATCAGGTCAGCTGATTTAGGTTGGATGACACCATACTAATCCGGTAAGATCGGATATCATAAAGTAACTCTTACCTTTCCAAAGTATTTCGCTAGCAGTTTTAGAAACGGGTTCGGTCTCTACTTGGTAGTTTTTTTCAAATTTTCTAATTTGAAGATGTTTGTCTTACCAAATCCAACAGAAAATGGTGCCAGCCTCAGGCACGAGATAATCTTCTTCTAGATGTAGGGGGTAGTGAGAAGTCTGGTAGAATTGCAACAGAGAGTGCCACAATCGCAAATCCTAGATGGTATGTGTTAATACCATCTGTCACAAGACCAAATTAAAATTTTCAGGATCTGTCATTTAGTTCAGTTTTGACAGCCATTGAAAACAGGTAACCCATTGTTTTTTGCAAACATGGATAAAAGTGAATTTTGTGTGTTAATTAAACATTATTTTTTGCGTGGAAAACCCATTACGCAAACCGAAACAAAGCTTGATAAATATTATGGGGACTCTTCACCATCGATTAAAATGATTCACAAGTGGTTTACTGATTTTCGTTGTGGTCGTACAAGCACAACCGATGTCGAACGTTCAGAACGCCCAAATGAAGTCATCACACCAAAAATGGTTGTCAAAATCCATGATACGGTATTGCAAGACCGCAGACTGAAAGTGCGTGAGATAGCTGGTTTGGCAATGTTCAAGCAAAATAAAAAGAAGTTTTTGTGTCATTTCATAACGATGGATGAAACACGGATCCATCACTATACACCGGAGACCAAGGAACAGTCTAAACAATGGATTTGAATCTGCGCCGAAGAAGGCTAAGGCGGTTTTATTGGCCAACAAGGTCATGGCCACAGTTTTTTGGGATGCACGCGGCATAATCCACATCGATTACCGTCAAAGAAGAGAACAGTCAACGGCGAATATTACTGCAACTTGTTGGACCGTTTCAACGACGTTTTGAAAGAAAAACGATCGCATTTGGCGAAGAAACAAGTTCTCGTCCATCAAGACAATGCACGGGTACATACATATGTATTGCTTCGAATTGTTTCCATATTCGCCATATTCTCCAAAATTAGTCCTCTGCGACTAGTTCCTGTTTCCGAACTTGAAGAAATGGCTCGGCGGAAAGAGATTCTGCCCTAATGAGGAGATCATCGATGCAACAAACGCCTATTTTGAAGGGTTCGAGAAATTGTAAGAAAGTAAGGTAAAAGGTGACTACGTTGAAAAATAAATTTTTCTGGCCGAAAATATTATTCCTTGTTTCATTTTTACCAGACTTCTTACTCCGCCCTCGTATAAGCAATTCAAGTTTCATTCTAAATTAATTTCGAAGAACAATTTTTCTTCATATACATAGTATGTCCATGTTAAAAGACTGCAACCATTCCGTTAATTACAATTATCCCTAAATTGTCCCTATCCCGAAGTAGATGCGTTAATTTAAAATTAAAATGTAAAGGCCCTATCTTCAATTCCGTCTTATTACAGTTTGGCGTCTAATAATACTGCGGTATAAATTTTTTCGATGTTTAATTCGACTTGAATGTTTAGTCTAATAGATTAAAGTCTAATAGAGAGAAAATATAGTTTGTTAGAAATATTATAATAGAGTCAAGATTAACTTCCGAAATAAAGGGTGTCCCATTTAGTACCGGTAATACAGCGTTTTTCGCAGCTGTCATTTGTGAACGTTGAGGTTTAGTCATAGAAAATTACACGGATGCATTACGCATAGAAATTGTGAAAATCCACTACCGAAATGGTAGGATTTTTGCGGGAAATTTGAGGTGATTGGGTCAGTTCAAACCCAAAAGAGACCTGCCCGTGTTCATACTGCTCGGTATAATGAAAACATCGCGGCAGTTAGTGAGGGTGTTCTTTAATCTTTACATCTCGATTCGCCAAAATTCGCGCGAGTACGAGACAGACTAAAGCGCGAGACTAAAGATCTGCATTTACATGCTAACAATATTCAATTGACACAACATTTGAAGCCAACAGACCATGCGAACAGAACATTCACAGAATTCATCTTAGAGTAACAACAAGTGAATGGTAACTGTTCGAAGAAAATCATCTTCCCCGATGAGGCACATTTCGAACTTGATGGCTATATCAACAATGTCGCATTTGAGGAGCTGAGAATCCAAGAATGATCTTTCAACGTCCCATGCATCTACCATGGGCCACTGTTTGCTGTCATCGGCGGCAAAGGCGTTCGTTACCATGAAATAATAAACAACTTCTTCTAACCTCATACTACTGCAATGGATCTTGAAGGCATGTGGTTTCAACAGGACGGCCCAACCTGGCACACAGCAAACGAAATAGTGGAATTGAAGGTGTATGCCAATACCCCAAGAACTAAAACAGGAGATTCAATATTGCGTTCCGTACATAACCTGCATGTCTACACTCATTATTACAATAAAAACATCAGAACTTTTCAAATAAACGCCTCATATAGTAAAACTTTACTGTAAACGATTAACGGTCAGAATGA
The DNA here is from genome assembly GCA_963691935.1 of Nephrotoma guestfalica. NCBI lineage: Eukaryota > Metazoa > Arthropoda > Insecta > Diptera > Tipulidae > Nephrotoma > Nephrotoma guestfalica. Next base: position 101,452,278 of record OY829913.1, read on the forward strand.
GTAAAGCAGAAAGTCAAAGTTCGCGATGATTAAAATTTGACAAATCTATGTGTTAGTTCTATAAAACATTGGCCTAATGGATATTAAAGATAAGTTAAAAATTAATATAAAAGATCATTTTGTCTGCATCCAAACTTTTAAAAACGAACTAACTACTCAAGATACCTCTATAAATACTCAAGATATTCAACGTAACCGATCGACGTCACGAAAAAATCAATGTTTTAGCTAACGATGAAACCAGAACTAAAGGACAATCATTTCTAAATTATTTTTGGTAAAGTTTGTTGCCATAAGTACAAACCCGTTTGTGAACCTAGTAAAAAAACCAATAATTTTGATAGCAAAACCTAAAATTGTTTCGGTCAGAATAACTGATTAAAATTTGATCCTAAAAAAAGTATTTTGCGTTCTCTAAAGCGAGGCTGACATTGTATTACAGATCTGACCCGTTACATTTTAATCAGCCAATTTAATCTTTGACACTATTATATAATAATAGCTAAATTTACCCCTCACGATCATTCTAAATAACGTGCCTAGCCTAAAACAAATTTAACCCCAAGATTCTAAATAGTAAGAAAATCGTGACGCACCATTCACCGCAAAATAGATAACCCTATAAGGCATAAATCTGATATCATCCTACTTTATGTAGGAAAATTAAATTATATTCTAAACCGAAATATTGTTAGCCAAATATTAAATTACAAGAATAATAATATTTTATAAGAAAATTGAGAAGGACATAAAAATTATACCGTAATACGCTGTCAAAAGGATTAAAAATACAATTTCGAAGAAGTTGAACTTAACCCCAGAACCGCAAAAATCTATCGACCGTGTACGATATTTAGTATTTTATGAAGTATATAAATATAGCCGAAAACCATTATTTATTCAGTTCGTTGGGCATTTACTCGTAATATATTATATAGAAAGAGGCAAAATATAATCCTGTATAATAAATCTCGAATTAAACGAAAAACTTCTTACAAATTAATTAAATTATAATACTAACCTCTTTTTTCCTTTTCAAGTTGATAACGTCGATTATCTAATCCAAATATTAAACTAAAAAAATTGATTAAAATTAAAAATTTTGAAAAATATTTCAATTTTTTTCGCATCACTAATAAACCAGATCAAATTATCACTCAAGCACACTTTTATATCGCAAACGAAAAATAAAACTCTTTTTATTTTTTCCCACTCAACTTCATCACCATACAATTTCACATATTTCACTTATTTGAATAATAATATTACAAAACTTCACTAAATTATTGTTAAACACCAAACGAAAAAAAAAAATCACAGTAAAATTTTCACTAAAATTTGTAACAAATTCACTTTACACTCAACATTATAAACTTAGTCCTATTTTATTTTTGTACCCTCGATGTTACGGGGGTGGGGGAGAAACCACAAATTTTTTTTTTATATATATTGTACAAAATCCGTATTATTATATTTCCAAATACATATTTTTGGTACATAAGGATAATTTATGTATCCTTTTATTTTTTTAGCTACAACAATAATAAAATAATAACGCGATTAGCACAATTTTTCCATAGTTACGTGTATGTACAATGAGCGCAACAACCAACAACTAACTGATTATATTTCGATGCAAGAAAGAAGAAAATTTTGCCGAATTTTTCCGAAATTTTAATATTCGTAACCTATATCTGAAATCTAGAATATAGTGGAAATTCAGTGACAGTGTACACTGTTATGGTTTTATTCGTGCTAGAGGGATAATATACGAAAATGGGCATAAAGAGAAATGGGGAAAAACAGGGGATAATTAATAATCGTGCGCAGAAATGAATAATTTGATTCATACGGTAAAAGTACAGTGTACACAGTCAATCGTTTTACTGGTGTTTTAAGTAGCATGTTTATCAAAGGGGAAAATATTACACTGTCTAATGAAAAACATGAGTTGAACTGGAATAGTTTATAGCAAACTGGAAATGGGGAAGAAAATTGAAAAATTTACTTCAATGTTGAAAGAGAATTCATCTTTCAATTTTGGTGCGAGTCACGACAGGAATCCCATTTTGGGGGGTATTTTATTGTGCGATTTTGTGCGTCTAACGGTAAAATTAGTGCATAATGTATTTTGAGAGATAATGTGGGATTTCTGACGTGATTATCGCACGGTTGATCGGTTTAATCATTATAGAATATGTTTTACTTTAGTTTAATTGTGTCAAACTGTGCGTTCCAAAACCAATTTAGTTCTCCTCCAGAATTGGTCAGGATTTTTCCTAGAACGGCTATATCTGCCCATTTACTTGTGTTATGTAAATACAAAATCTGTTGAAGTAGATCAACTATGTAAGAAAATGTAGTTTTCTAATCACATTGTTAAAACAACTGTACAGTGCTGGGGAAAAAAAATTGGGCAAACATATTTTATTGCAAATTGGAGTCTTTTTTTGCTAAAATTACAAAACTTTTGAGAGCAATTGGCTTATTGTTTCATTTTAAATGCATGTATGACGTAATTTTTTGAAAAAAAAATTTACCTGTAATTTAGGGGCAAAACCCCGAAAAATGCCAAAATATTCAAAATACGTTGATTGGAGTTAAAGTAATGGAATAAATTAAGCACCTGTTTTTTAATTTTTGTTTTGTTTTTTATTGATTTATAGAAGTTCTATCTTTAATATTAATATTTTGTTGGACCGCCTTTTGTTTTTATTACACCGGTACAACCCCGCAACTGATGTGCAAAATCATTGGTGCTTGACCAATATTTTATTTTACGCCTACCGTTCCTGGCCGTCACTAGGGTGCAGATGTTCTAGTGCCTGTGATTTTTTTTTTTTTGAGTATAATTAGTGCATATTTTGTAAGATTAAGTTATTCTGTAAGTGATCCTAGTCAAATAAAGAATAAAGTTCAATTTTAGTTTAAAAAAAAATGGGAAAGCTAGTGAGCAGTGTAAAAGCAATATGTTCATTTTTCCGCGAGCAAATTTAACCACGCGTGAAATAGCAGAAAGATTAAACATTCCTAAAAGTACTGTCACGTGGAATATTAAAAAAATGCGAGAAATGGGTAGTACACAAAGAAAGAAAGGCTCTGGAAGGCCCAGAAAGACAACGCCAGTGGAAGATCGTTTCATAATATTACAATGTCGTCGGAACCGTTTTAAAACTTCCTCGAACATAAGACGGGATATTGAGCGAGCAACGGGAAAACAAATGTCAGCCAGCTTAGTGAGAAAAAGACTTGTTAAAGCTGGTTTGATGGCACTTAAACCAGTCCATAAGCCTGAGTTCACATTACTAGTGAAAAAAAAAACGTTTGCTATGGACCCAGGAGCATGTTTCTTGGACTCCAGAGATGTGGAATGATGTAATTTTCTCCGATGAATCAAAATTCAAGCTGCATGTTGGAGATGGAATTCTCGTAAGAAGAAAACCGGAAGAGAGGCTTAGCAACGAATGTCTTTTAAGACTTCCACCGAAAAATGAAGGAGTTTTGGTCTGGGGACGCTCTTCTGGAAATGAAACCGGTCGATTGTGCTTCCTTAGTTCCAGCATTACAGCAGCTGTTTATCTGCAGGTCCTACACAACGAATTTGAGCCTTCTGTGTTAAAGCTATTTGGCCAAATGGCGGTCCAACAAAATATTAATATTAAAGATAGAACTTCTATAAATCAATAAAAAACAAAACAAAAATTAAAAAACAGGTGCTTAATTTATTCCATTACTTTAACTCCAATCAACGTATTTTGAATATTTTGGCATTTTTCGGGGTTTTGCCCCTAAATTGCAGGCAATTTTTTTTTTTAAATAAATTACGTCATACATGTATTTAAAATGAAACAATAAGCCAATTGCTTTCAAAAGTTTTGTAATTTTAGCAAAAAAAGACTCCAATTTGCAATAAAATATGTTTGCCCAATTTTTTTCCCCAGCACTGTATATAATCTGATAAAACCAGAATTCACTGGTAGCATACTCCATATCAGACAAAATTGGCAATAGAAAACCCGCAATTCAACCCCATTTCTATAACGTAAATTTTTGAAATACATTTTGTGAATGATTTTTGGAAATCCTACCTTTTATTAATGAAATCACTTAAGCTAGTTGAAAAGCAGGAGGAGCCTAAGGGTAGCTTTAGAGTGATTGATGGATCGTGATAATCAATATGGAATCTCCTGGCAAAAACTAAAGGGGTAATCAATTTCGGCATCGGGTCAGTAACACTGAAGGTGTTCAAGAAGGACAAGGCCGGAGTTGAACCGAGCACCGTGCAATCCGAGAAGGGGGTGGAAGTGGTACAGCCTGTAAAGGAAATCCCGACGATTCTACTATCTCCAGAGGAGATAATAAAATCGGAGCTAGTGGCGAACCCAAGTGAGCGGACCTTTTTAAGTTTAGGGATTGCGGAGGAAGTGAGACGTCGGGTCCAACTAACCGACGTAACACAGCTGTCGTAAATAAGTATTTGAATACTGTTAACAATGATCAGGTTTGTGCAGATAAATTTACAACACAGCCACGCTACTTCTCAGACTTGCTAAGCCAGGGGAGGAGATAATCTAATCAATCCAAGAACCATGGATCAAAAATAACAAGATCTGTGGTCTGCGAGCGAAGGGTTATACCCTATTATACGCTTGTGGGACGGATAAGATCAGATCATGTGTACTGGTGTAGAATAATATAAATGTGATTCTACTTCCGCAGTACTGCAATGGGGACATTACTGCGGTCTGCATAGAAACGGAGGGTAGCATATTCTGGCTTGGAGCCGCATACATGAACCGGGAAATACCAGAATGCCGCCAGATATACTGGGGGCACTTGTTTGTGATGCAGAAAGGAGGAAGGTCGGAGTTATCTTAGGGTGTACGCACACCATACCATCTGAGGTAGCTCGGATATCAATGACAGGGGTGAGCCACTTTTTGAATTTCTTCTAAAAACTAGCCTAATTATTAGTAATATAGGTGAGGAATCCACCTTTATTATTAGAAATAAGGAGGAGGTTCTGGATGTTACTCTTGTTTCCGATTGTATTTCACCTATGATCAGGGAATGGAGGTTGGCAACGGAACATTTCTTCTCTGACCATCGGTATCTAACGTTTGAGCTTAATCTCCAAATTACAAATCAGCACGTTTTCAGAAATCGCAGGAGGATAGTATGGCACATATATAGATATATATTGAAGGGTAGTATTCCATCTAGAGTTTCAGAACTCCCCGGCACGGGTAGTGATCTGGATTCAATAGTGGATACTCTTACTAAGAGTTGCAATACCTCTTTAAGGCAACCTGCTCATTAAAAAAGCTGCGGGGAAAGCGGAAACCTGTTTGGTGGACCTCGGCACTTACGGGGCGCCGCAAAGTCTGTGGGACTGCTTTCAATAGAGCGAAAAGATTGAGAGAAAGCCAACACTGAGACTTCTATAAGGAATGCCTCAGAGAATATAAAAAAACACAAGGAGGGCGCAAAAGAATTCGTGAAGGCTCTTCTGTGATATAATGGAAGGGGTCCCCGAAACCTCACTTAACCGCGCTTAAGAGAGATTCTCTCTACCAGTCCAGATATTCCAGGCTATCTGATTAAAACGGATGGCGAATGGACGGTTTCTAGTGAAAATACTCTTAATATTCTGCTGGAAACTCACTTCCCGGAAAGTAAGGATGCGTCGTTTGCGGGGGTGAATGACTGCGGGTCTATGGATGACTGCAGGGCCCAACTGTTGTGAACAGAAAATATTCTGAATACACGGAAAATAAAATGGACTATTAAAAGTTTAAGCTGGTCCGGATGGGATTGTACCAGCAGAAATGCAAAAGAACTCGAAGGTTTTGCTTCCTTGGCTGGAGATTATATTCAAAGGGTTTCTAAAGCTGGGGTACATCTCGAAGAAATAGATGGAGCTTTCTACTGAAAATCATGGAAAGGCTGCTGGATGTCTATATTCGTTCGAGAATTTTACCCACGAACTGAGCACAGTCTCAACATGTGTACCATAAGGGTAAGTCCATGAACACGGCACTACATGACTTGGTTCGGGAAATTGAGAAGTCACTGGATTTTCACGTATTCTCTCTAGTGGCGTTTCTCGATATCGAGGGCGCTTTCATCAACTTGAAGGTGGAGGCAATTAGGGAAGGATTGCTGCGACCCGAGATTGAACCCCCATTAACCGCTAATTAATCATTTGCTGAGAGTTATCCTCTCTCCCCTTCTTTGGAATGTAGTATTCAACTGACTACTATGGGAACTGGAGGGGGAATAAATAAGTGTAGCGATAGTTGTTTCGGGAAAGCACCTTGGTACAATTAGTAATGTGATGCAAAATGCGCTATCAATCACTGTGGGTTGGGCCAGCAGATGTGGTTTGGGAGTCAACCCATCTAAAACAGAGCTGGTTCTTTTTACTAGAAGATATAAAATTCCGGAAATGATTACACCAAGTCTGATTGGTAGTATGCTGTCCAACAGTAAGCTCTGTTGAAAACCAAATACGATAGAAATAGTGAAGAAAGCCACTGTGGCACTCTACTCTTGCAAAAATTCCATCGGAATGAAATGGGGTCTGAAACCAGAGCTGGTGCACTGGCTTTACACGGAAGTAGCAAGGCCTGTACTATTGTATGGTGTGAGTGTATGGTGGCCAGCTCTGGTGAAACTATCATACAGGAACATGATGGGAAAGAGAGGATTTCTAGGGAGGATTTGAAGAGTGGTCTCTTTGTGGAGACCGGGGCAGTTAAATGTTTCACCGGCGGCTCCAAGCTCGATGGTAGAGTGGGAGCTGGTGTGTTTTGTGGATAACTAAATGTGGGTCTATCTTTTCGTCTCCTTCATTACTGCAGTGTGTACCAGGCTGAAGTTATAGCGATTGAAGAGGTCATGAACTGGTTGAGGCATAATGTAACATCGTTGACTGATATCACTATTTATGTGGAGAGTCGAGCGGCCATTCATTTACTGGATTCAGTTTCCCTGGCGTCAAGAGTGGCGTTGGATTGTCACACATCTTTTTAACTAGATGAGTGAACTACTCAATATCCAGTTGGTCTGGGTTCCGGGCCATTCTGATGTTGAGGGAAATTGCAGGGCAGACGAATTAGCAAGGTACGATACGGATCTCCAACTGGAACCAGGGAGAAAATGTGTAGGTAGGGCTATGTCCGTGCTGAAAGCAGCAATTCTTAGGAATTGCCTTGACAAATGCTAGGTGGCTCGCCAGTACGACTGACAGGGTAGCGAAACAAGTATTACCTGAGCTGAACTTGTAGATCTTAATCACAATAAGGAAGCGAGATTTATGTAGAATTGTAAGGGTACTTACCGGACACTGCCTCTTCGGAGATCATGCGAGAAGGCTGAGTCTGGATGCAAATAACTTTTGCAGAAGCTGCAAGGATGAGGAGGAGGAGGAGACTCTTGTCCACTTCATATGCTCGTGCCCTGCACTAACTGGCACAAGGCATGACTACTTGGAGAAATATACTATGGACAGCGAGATCTTGTACGCTATATGGTCTTAAGGGGATTTTAATGATGTCGGATCCTGTGGTATCCCAATGGGTCATAATTGTCCAACTGAGCGATGCAACCACTAAAACCTAACCTAACCTAACCTAAGCTAGTTGAAATGAACAGTCTGATCAAATTTCATGACTGTGCCTACTCCCCATCAGCCAGAATTTCACCTAAGAAACCCCCATTTCAACCCTAATTTCAAAAGATCACTTTCGAACTTTCGAAATTAAGGTTAAAGGAAGGGTCTTGTTTGCGCGATTCAGCAGTAGGCACAATCATGAAATTTGATCAGCCTGTTCATTTCAACTAGCTTAGGTGATTTTATTAATAAAAGGTGGGATTTCCGGAAATCGTTCATAAAATGTATTTCAAAAATTTGCGTTATAAAAATGGGGTTGAATTAAAGGTTTTCTATTGCCAATTTTGTCTGATATGGAGTATGTCACCAGTGAATTCTGGTTTTATCAGGTTATACAGCTTGTTTAAACAATGTGACTAGAAAACTATGACATTTTTTTTTACATAGTTGATCTACTTCAACAGATTTTGTACATCTCGCAAGTAAATGGGCAGATATAGCCGTTCTACTAAAAATCCTGACCAATTCTGGAGGAGAACTAAATTGTTTTTGGAATGCACAGTTTGACACAATCAAACGAAAGTAAACCATATGCTTTAATGATTGAGCAGATCTATGGGATTTCTGGTGTGAAATCTCGTCAGAAATCCCATATTATCTCCCAAAATGCAAAATGCACAAAATTTATCGTTGGACGCACAAAATTGCACAGTCAAATAGTACTCGGCAAAATAAGAAAACCTCGGGATTTCCAAAAGGGGATTTCTGTCGTGACTGACACCAATTTTGATATAAATAAAGTGTGTTTACGAGCGACGGTCATAAATCTATAACTACGAGTATATCATATAGGAAAAGTTCTTAAAATCACATTTTACGTCCAAAAAAGTAAAAATTTATTTGATTACCGTATACAAAAAAATGAGGGTATTTATTTATTGATCGACATAACAATTTTGGTAGAGGGAGAGCACTAATGAAAGCATTAATAGACAAATTCCAAAAAAAATACTTCCATTAGGCATAAAAATCTCAGATTTTTTGAAAAACCGATCCACCCGTGCTAATACCCTCCATATTGAGCGCTTTACAACAAATCCCGATTTTATTACAGTCACCATTTTCGAGGAATGAGTGGCCGGTTTAGCTTATAATGAAACCTGAAACGCCAAAATTGTAACTTTCGATGAAGCTAGGATATCGGGATGGCTCTTGGGCCAGAATTTATTACAAATCAATTACGTTACATTGGTCATTTCAAGACCACCCCTACAACTAACCTATGGGTAAATTTCACGCTAAATCGATTATTTATTTCAAAAAAGTCAATTTAATCAATTTTAATTATTTATTACAGGAGACCGCCTCTCTTGCAGAGGATAAGTCAACAAACCATTTTTAGAAAAAATTAACTATGCTAAATTAAATTAATTTTATTTTTGATGATCGCGGGTAAGAAGCCTCGGTCTAGAAAGTCAATATACCAGCCCTCGGCTGGCGACCAAGAAATGGCGGGATAACCGCACATCGAGAACCTAGCATATGATGTTCTCTCCACTGACCCACTGCCAATTCCACTGGTTCGATTGGTAGCTGCTTCAATAACCAGTCCTTAAGGCAATGAGTTTACAACAAAAAGGAATTATTACTCCAGGGGTGTCACAACTGCTTAGTTGATTAATCCACCCTCTAACGAGGCCGGCTCAAAGGGTTCTGGGGTGAGCCAACCATTGCAATACCCTTTCGATCGAAGTTCCAAAATATCTAGATCACCACCTAGACAAACACTGTTCGCGACTTAGGAGGAAATCGAAAATGTTCAACTACGCTGAAGAGTAAGTGAAATAGAAAAAGTGGCATCACAAGTTAAAGAAAGAAATTGAGCTATAACAAAATCAGCACACATGGTTGTGCCACCGCTGAGTTCCATACAGATAAGGAACTTACAAGAGAAACTGATTAGATGCACAAACAAAAGAAAAGAACAAGGAATAAACGAAGAGCGGAATTCTCGCCAAAAGTTGGAGGGCACTCGCACCACGGCCAATTAATGTGATAGGCATTACTATGAGTTTAATATCCGAATATCCAAGCTCTAATGAAGTGACTATAGACTATAGAGTAGTGGCACTAAACAATAATGTTTGGAAGATCCCGATGCATGCAGGAAGGTAAAGAAAGGTATCCATATGAAGCCAAAAATATCAGAGAAATTAAGGTTATGGCCAGAGGTCTTCATTCAACCTGCAAGAAGGAGGATATAATAGAAGATCTCAAAATGAAAGGACTGCAAATTGAACCAAGATCACTAAAACAGGGCTGTTCATGCCCACATTCAACAAAAGCGAAAAAAATTGAAAATATATTTATTATCAAAGCAATACTCAATATGAGGCTAATAGTAGAACCACCGAAAAAGAACACGAGGTTAATTCTCAATGCAAGAAATGCCAAGGTTATAACCACACCCAAATATATTGTTCTGTTAGCCGAACGGAACCTGCAAGGTGTATAAACTGTGAAGGACAACACTCAGCCAAACTGTAGAGGATGCGAAGTAGCGGTGCAACTGCAATGATTAAGAAATAAAACACGCCAATCGACTCAAAACACTAACGTTATAACAGAAAGGTTTTCAACTACAACTAGAGTGCAGGCACAACCAGAGCCAATTGGACCAGAGAAGAGATCCTACTCGTAGATAACGCAACAACATCTAGAAGCTATATGTATATAAGCGGCTGGATAGACAAGAAGCTACGAATGAGCTTACAGCAATGCTATACTAATCAAATGAATAGAAGACAGAATTGTTATTTGGACTATGAATGCTACCACGCTATTCATCCAGGAGGAAATGGTAGAGATGGATCTACCGTAATTATTAAAAATAATATTAAACATTATGAAGTGTCTGGTATAGAAATTATGAAAGATAAAACCATAAAAGTTGAATTACGTGAGAGCTTTGGTCGACATGGACGTTCTACTGAGTGTGCAATTGACAAAATTATTGATCGTTTTGAAGAAACTAGTAAAATAAACAAGTAAAATTGTCGAATTTGGGGAGCGGAGACTCCTCATGGTATTCCTTTTTTTTATTATCCCTGCAATCTGTTCTGGGGCCAAGGCTCTTCCAACTCTTTCGCGTTCTGCTTTTTCCGTCCTTACTTTTACGCCAGTGTTGGCCAATTCGAGGACGTACGGTTATAGGTCCGATTTTATTACCATCTGCACATTGCATAGCTTCAAGCCAGCCTATACTGGCATGGAAGATGGGTCGGCTCATGAGTTTTGTACTCCGACCGTAATCCGTTGATGAAATGTTCCGTTGCACCCTGCCCCTATCGGGATTCGAACCCGGTACCTCCCGATCCAAACGCCAAAGCTTTAATCACTGTGCCATTTGGTCGGTCCTTCATGTTATTCACGAAGTAGAAGTTTATCCTCCAAGAGTCACTGTTTGTCGTGGTTTATGGGCTGGTGGCATCATTGGACCGTTTTTCTTTGAAAACTAACAGGAAAATGCCCTTACTCCTTCATGTTAACTGATTTTTTGTGGCCCAAATTGAATGAATTACGTGTCGCCACAAGACGGAGCGACATGCCACGCAAGTCGTGCAACAATCCATTTATTAGCAACAAAACTTACTGATCGCATAATTTAAGAAATTGCGAAGTTCCTTGGTCACCAAGAAACCCGGATTTAACACCATTTGATAATTTTTTGTGGGGTTATTTGAAAGGTAAGGTGTATGCTAATCAACCACAAACAATTCAACAACTTAAAAACAACATTCGAGCTGAAATTGAGGTCATTGATCCGGTTTTATTGGAAAAAGTCATCGAGAATTTTGATGTTCGAATGCAGGCCTGTAGAGAAACCCGTGGTGGGCTATGAACGATATTGTTTTTCATACATAAATGGCATAGAACAACCTTTCCTTATCAATAAAAAATGTTGACTTTTCATCTCAAAATGTGTGTTTTATTTACAAATGAAGAAAGGACACACACATGGCCCACCCTGTAGTTCAAATAATGAATGCAGCCTTTAGATTGAAATATGTTCCACGTCAATGAGGGCCGGGGGGTGGCTGAAGTAATTGTGATTCCAAAACCAGGTAAATATGGAAACATTAAAAAAAATTAGACCGATATCACTACTTCGGGTCATATTAAAAATAATTGAAAAACTGTTGCTGAAGGGACTCAAACCTATAATAGAAGAGAGATGCTTAACCCCACCACACCAATTTGGGTTTAGAGAAAATATCTCTACAGTTGAATAAGTTCACAAAATAACGGATGTCATTGAGGATGCACTTGAGAGTAAGAAGATAATATGCTCCAGTATTTTCTTAGATCTGTGGGTTTGATTAGGCTATTCGACTAAAGATTTAGGTTTTCTGACATTTTATCAATTTATCCAAGATATTTGAAGTGAACAATGAACATTGATCTGACCAAGCCAATTCAATGGAGACAAATCCTGGATTAGAGATAATTTCACCTTAGTTCTGAATAAGTTTGAAGACGAAGTTACGGAACTAAATTCCGAATATTCTGATAGTTTATCAACAAAATGTTTTATAAGATTTTTCCGACTAAGCATTTCCGAAAAATTTTAATTAATCAAACGATTTTACTAGGTAGTAATTATCTTGTGGTAGACTCAGGATTATATTTTGTGTGTTAACGTGAGAAACTAAAATTATGCCGTTCCTATTTTCATATATTCGAAAATTATCGATAACGAAGTTTGAATAATTCTAAAGTGCCCCTCGGTTTGTAATCAAAACAGAGATCGAAGTTTCTTTGTTAATTCTATGATACCTGAATCTATCTAGTCAAAATTGAACCTGGAGGTTGGAGTGAGTTTAAGGAATATACGAGAGTAAAATTTTTTATTTTCTGATTTTTTGACAATAAATCGGTTTTCAATGCAAATTCGTACATAATTTCATTGTGAATCTCTACTATCATTGTTCTAAAACTTCCGTAAAATAAGAAAAAATCATTCCAGAACTGAAACACTCTAAACATGAAAAGAAACAGGATTTAGCAATTATCGGACAAATGGAGCAAAGTTTTGAGAAGGCTGACGAAAAATTGTAGATAGAGATTCTGAGCTTTGAAAAGGAGCCTCGAGAAGTTAAAACCAATGGGACTTCATCAAAAGTAACAAAGACGCCAGACGGTACAAACAATAAAGCTAAAGCCATCAATGTTCGAGGGAACAGCGCTATTCGAGATTTTCAAATTTCAATTTGAAACGGCGGCTAATAAAAAACGAAAATTCATGGAACACATCCAATAGGGTCGCAGCACTGATATAGTGGCTCTTAAAGGAGGAGTAACAAAGATACCACAAATCATACAGGAGTATGACCGAGGGAACTACGATAAAATTATGTTGGCATTGGAACGCAAATATGGAGCCGATTATAAACGAGAGCTATATCACATGAATCTAAAACGCAGATTCCAAAAGGAGGGGGAAAACACTCCAAAAATTTGCAATAAACATCAGACGGTTAGTGCATCTAGCACAATATGGCATGGTTCCGGAATATACAGAACCGGTTTAAATAGATGCATTCGCGTACGGTATCAAAGGTCCGGATACAAGAAGAACATTAGTGAGGTCTGCTAAAGCGACATTTGCAGAGACCGTCGCTTGTGGATTAATTTGTGAAACTGTATATAATATAATTAAACGTGCAGCCAAGATACGGCGAGCTGAGTTACAGTAATCAATGAAGTACCACGAAGTCAAAGAGGAGATCACGTGGTGGAGCTGTGATAGGACAGGCCACATCTCAAGGGATTGTTGGAAGAACGAAAGTGACTAAGAAGCCGCTCCCCAATGCAGAGTAAAACAAAGGAGGAAGAGAAGGGATCAGAGGGCGCAGAAGCTAATTTAAAATGAGTCAGCTTCGATGAACGGAAGCAGACTCTCACAACTATAAAGGCTCCATAACCTACATCCCCATTTTTAGGTTGGCAAGGGGTTGTAACATTATTAATATGATACATCAGAGATAGATACATGAGCAACGAGGACGATTGTACGAGCGGACTTAGTTGGGATTGGAAAAGATGGGATTCAACGAATGAGCGGATTCAGGTTGCAAACGACCACCTGTTGAAAGGAAGATTATTAAAGGAAGGAATAGAACGTCGGAATACAAATCAGTAATAGTTAGTTTTGGCATGAAGAATTGGTGGTAGATATCGTAGACCCAGGGATTCTTACTGGATGTGGAAGCCACAATAATGTAGAGGTGCCATAGCAATCGAGCAACAAGGAGCCAATTGCAAGGCGTATTAGATTAGATCATCGGACAAAACTGTCATTGAACTCGGAAACTGGGGAGAGGTTCTAGATCACAAAGGTTGTGGGTTCTGGAACCTTATGATGATGTTTGAGTTCCAATAATAGTTCTTAACTTAACGGACTCTCATCTTAAAAAGTGAAAAACTATCAACCATCCTTAAGTGTAAAGAATCGAATCCAAGTGTAAAGGTCATTGATACACAACTACGTAACATTGTAGATAACTTGACTCAGAAACAGATAAATCAGTTAACATCAAGTCAAAAACACGCACAGGAACACAGGAACATATATGCCAATTCGTCAAACACCAAAGAGCGTACCATTAGCAAGACAAGCTGAAGTAGATAAGATGGTAAACGATATGCAAACAACAGGACTGATTGAATAATCATGGAGTTTATCAGTAGCAAAGTCCATGGAGTTCACCGGTAGTACTGGTACAAAAGAAAAATAATTCCATCAGATTCTATGTCGATTACAGAAAGATCAATTCGGTGACTAAAAATGGTAGTTTCGAATAATGCTCCTGCGACTTTCGAACAGCTAATCGAACGCGTATTAAAAGGACTTCATTGGAATACGTGCCTGGTATACCTGGACGACACCGTAATGGGAAAAGATTTCGACGAGCACATACGGAATTTGAAAGACGTATTGGAGAGAATAAAAGCACACAAGGATTCACTAAAAGGAATACATGCTGATGAAGTTAAGAGCTCAGCTGTTAAGAACTGGCCAAGACCAAGGAATCTGCAAGAATTAAGAAGCTTCATTGGATTGTGCACATACTATAGGCCGTTCGTACCAGGATTTGCTAATGTAGCAAAGAGTTTGCAGCAATTAATGCAGGAAAGTAAACCATTCCAATGGAATGAGGAGCGATGGGACGCGTTTAAAGAATTAAAGAAGCGGTTGTGTACCTGAACCTTTATTGTACAAGTTTTGTCCAAAGCGGAAGGCAATTATTGTGTAAGGCGGAGGGAACTACTAGCCATAGTGGAATGTGTCAAACATTGCCATAAGTATCACTATGGTCAATCATTACTTTTGAGAACCGATCATGGCAGTTTGACATGGCTACTCCAGTTTAAAAATTCAGAGGGACTGTTTTGTTACTATTACAAAATTCAACATTGGAAAGCGACGTCACTAGGAAATGCGGATGCGTTGTCAAGTGAATTGTTAGCATTGTGGTCGAGTACAAAAATAGGAAAATATCGCGAGTGCTACTCGCTGAGGAGCAAGGATAAAATGAGGAAAAAACAACTTTATGACCCATTCTTATCAATAATAATGAGATTTACTGAAGAAGAACACCATCCAGCGAGAAAGATTCTACTGGTCGGAGTGTAGGTAATCTGTTGCGGAATGGTGTCAAAAGTGTGACCCACAAAAAAAGTCGCGGTGTTATGCAACAATATAGCGTGGACGCACCATTGCAAGTCCATTCCCAACCAGCGAATGGCATTGGCAATGGATTATTTTAGCATGTGGCAATGGAGGTTTATCCAATACCAAATCAGGAAACAACAACAATTGCCGTGCCGTGGTATACAATTGGATTAGTCGATAACGAGTACCAATGGAACTTCATTCCGATCAGGGGCGGAGCTTTGAATCAGTACTTGCCCAGGAAACGTGTCAATTGTTGGGAATAAAAAAAATATGAACAACACCTTATAACCCATAGATGGCATGGTTTAGCGTGTAAATTCCACATTGGCCGAATTCATAGTAAAGGCAGTAAATAAAAATCAATGTAATTGCGATCAGAAATTCCCTTATTCCTGATGACACACCAATCGCCGGTGCATGACACATCGGCAATAACACCATCTACTACGATATTCGGTAATAATTTGAAACTTCCAGGAGATCTGAAATTTGGAGTAGATCCATCAGCAGCTTTATGTGGACAAGTAATCGAGCAAAGGCTCGATATGACATATGAGCGAATAATAGAAGATTTGAAGAAGAGCAGTGGCTTCACGACCCGCAACAAAAGAGAGGATTATCAAAGAAATTGCAACCATGATGAAGGCCCTACAAGGCCATTTCGAAGATAAATGATGTCATCTATAAAATTAAAAAAGGGCTACATGGTAAACTAAAGGTTATGCATTTGGAGCGATTGGCGCTCTGTAGAGGAGGAGGTTTGGATCCTGTTCGGGACGAGCAGGTTTGGGCGGACGGTAACAATTGAAAAGTCGAGAAAATTATAGTACTTGGCAGTTTGCTGTTAAACATATTTGGAAAGGATTTATGTCAATATGCTCAAACCGTAGATGAAAAGTGCAAAAGGATACTTTAGCAAAACAAAAATTATTTTGCCGTCAATAAACGGTGTTTTAGGTTCATATTACTGAAGCAAAAAATGCAAAGGAAGTGAGGGATAAACTTAAATAAACCTACGAAGATTCTGGATTAACGCACAAAGTTAGTCTTCTCCGTAAATTAATCACAACTAAATTGGAAAATTGTGAAACCGCCCGAACCTCAAAAGTATTGGATTAGTGGCTTCCGATGATTGAATTGGTGCATTTCTATTAGCTCGATTGTCAGATGATTATAGACCGATGATTATGGGACTTGAAAGCTTTGGTATTTTGATGAAATATATCAATGAAATATTAGCCAGATTCAATATCCGTCCGATTGTAATTCTGTACTTACTCGTTGTGATATAAACGTAAAACTATCAAAAGTAATGAGTCCGAAAAACTAAAGTGACATTGATGAAATGAACTGTATTGCGTATCAACCATCTGTTGGAAGCATTTTTTATGCTTCACAATATACCAGGCCTGATATTGCATATGCGATTAGTATGGTGAGCCGTTTTAACAACAATAATGGAATGCACGTCAAGTGTAAAACTCGAATTCACAAAACATGAAAACTCCGATTTCATAGGGTATTGTGATGCTGATTAGGCTGGTGACATTCATGGGAGACGATCAGTTAAATACTCCGCATTTATGATACAAGGTGGCCCACTTTCATAGAATAGAATACAATGACTTTGTCTGCTACTTTACAAGAAGCTATATGTGGCCTCCAAACTTTTAAAACGAATTTCAGTTCTATAAGCCCAAACCGGTGAAAATTTTGTATGAGAATAAAAGTGTCAGCGATCTTGCTAGGCATCATTATGTAGACAAACATTCAACATGCTGTGATGGACTTGGCTTATTGACATAAATGTATGTTCCAGTGGGAGTATTGGAATGAGAGGGACAAATCTGAAAAAAAATAAAACGTAAAATGTTTTCAGTTCGGTGTTGAGCGTCTAGAAAGTACAACGTGGTTTGTTTTATCGTAAAATTTAATTCTAGATTCTATCAGGAATTTCCGCTCTTATCTTGGATAAAGGCGCCAAACCTGAAAATGGAGTACGCTCTTTCACACAGAATAATAGCGCCCCAAATCGAGAATTTCCAATGATCCACTTGCAAACAGCGTCTGACGTTCGTCTGATGATTTAGATATTAGACTTCGGTAAAATTGGGGGAATCCAATTATGTGTAGTGACAAATTTTCTTAAGTTGATTACACATTCAAGTGAACATTTAACGACAGAGTAATTGACCCATTAATCTATTTCATCGTCATAAACCAAATAACCAAAATCTTTATCATAAAATTCATATGTTGACCAATCTACGTTCCGTCCAACAATTTCTAGGCTGATCTCATCGGGAAGGTTAAAGAAACAGCATTTGTACACTTCGTTGCCCTATAATCTAAGCACAGTTAGGTTATTCCTTGAATACTCTCTTGTTTAGGTCAATAAGAGACAAGCCACCATCATTTTGTTAAAAAACATATATTTGATGAATATTCTATTTACCTATAATAAACTTTTATGATAAGCACTTAAATTACTGAAATATGAGATCATTACATCTCAAAAACCGAAGCTTGGAATGATAAATAATATATTAGCGGAGGAATCATATTGGACAATCACAGCGATAGGTATCAAGCCCAATCATATACTTCCAATTCTCTTCCACCTCATCCAGTGCACAAAACAATAAAAATAAAGATTCGTGTTCAATTTAAAAATTCCTCATCCATATAGCTCTCATCCTCAAACGAAGGCTCGACATGATTATAAAATAATTCGGTGATTTTACTACGGACAATTAACTTCCGATCGGTTGGAACAATTTTTAGAAACGGCAGCAAGCTCATGAGAAATGAACGTTCGGAATTATCACCAAAATTATTCGAAGTCATTGGTCCGCGTATTGGACTCAATTTTCCGTATTCTAGCTTCTCTTTGTTTAAAATGTGCAGGAGTTTCATTCGAATGTTCAGCTGCTTGGTCAACCGAAACGATTGCAATGAACGCACAAAACTGATTATAAATAAATAGTCGCTGTCCTGTTCTGGGGATACTGGTAGATTATGGGTTCGCGTTTCAGGTGGTTTTACACGTTCTGGCTCAGGTGGCGGGGATAACGATAGAAATTGGCTGCTATCGAAATCCTCATAACGCATCACTTCAACGTCATCATCTTCATCATCATCAGCGTCGTGGTCGACATACATTTCTGGTTCCTCTTTTATATAACTCGAATTCGATCGGCTATCGTTACCATCTGGAACGGTTAATGGCTTTCGTTTGTAACTGCTCAGCTCTTCGATTTCGAATTGTGACAGCTTTATATCATCTGGATCGATATTAAAAGTCTCGAACCCATACATTCGTTGGTAGTAATCCTCCCGTTCAATGTTGCGCGTCAAATCGGCTTCAATAAACTCGGTTAAGAAGAGCAGAAACGGGAAATATTGCCACTGGGATGTTTTGCAGCGCTTTGCTTTTATTCGGACCAGCTCTTTTCGAAAAGTGTCCCGCAACCCTCGCCATTTAAGTTTTGTATCCTCAACTGAAGCAGAAAATAAAATATTTTAAGGATTACATATTCATTATTGAACGGAATCAACTTACTGGTAAGCTTTAGTTCCGATGCCAGGATATCCCACTGTTTCATCTTCGTAGCATTGCTGTGGTAATACGGATCGTGAGCATTCCAAAGAAATGGACGTCTCTTTACAAATCCAATAATTTTTAAATTCGCTGGTTTAGGATTTATTTGACATTTCATAGTTGCATGAAATTTTTTTAAGCCAGCAACTATTTAATTAAGAGAATAAATAATTAATTCATTTTCACAATTTTGTACACAAATCATAAAAAAATTTGTCTTGTTTTGACAGGCTTGGTGTCAAAAATCTTTCATAATAAATGAAAAAGTTTACTGGTAGTTGCAGTGCTCTCACTATAGTATTGCGATAGATTGCATGTTTTGTCTAGTGAATAAAAGAGCGGAGAACCGTAGATTATATTATTTTAGTATAAAATATAATCAATAGATGCGCTGGCATCGTAAAAATGATAATTATGATAATTTTGTGGGCAAACCACAGATACAAATTTAACCAGAACAGACATTGCATAGACCAAGAAAGTTATTTACTACCTTAAATTTTTTATAGGTAACATAACTTTTCAATATGAAAATTTATAATTACTGTGGTGATTTTATATTAACTAAGTTTTTTTGTTGTTGAAATATACTTTTAAAACTTCTTTATGAGTCCGTAATTGTTTATTTGAAATAGAAACATACGAAACATACAAAAATAACGAATTTTTTCCTATCTACCCTTCTTACATTTCCTTAATTTTTCCTAACCATTTTTTTATACGAAAACAGCGTTATGACGTTTCTGTAGTTGTTCTGTGATTAAATCACAATTCGCAATGGATAGTGCATTTAGTGCTGGTAATCGTGGTATAATAAAATTGCGGCTACATATCAAAAAATGGGAACCGGTAATTTCCTTCAAACAGGGTATTCCCGGGGACCTAGCTGCCGCTAAGAAATATGATGGCTGCCGAGATCAAAAATATTCCTATAATTGCATAAGATATTGTATGTATAGTTGATGCCCATTGATGATCCGGTTGCGATCTCGAATTAACTCTTCAATGGCTTCAATATCTGAGTTGGGTTTCGAGCTTCGATTTGCTCGTATGACGTGGTGTCTATGTTTATTTCACTCGGATTAAATTGTGGTATGGAAGAGAGTTCCAATTTACTGCTGAATACCCTGTATCCTATTAACGTGACTAGTTCTCCTTTCTGCGCACATGCTGGATCTAGTGTTAGAATTCCCTCTCCTTTGATGAAGGTGGTTGTTTCGATTGATTGCAAAGATCAATGCGTTGAGTAGGCGTAGTGGACTTCATTATGAGGTGATGTCCATTTTGTGGATGTCACCTCTAGTTGGAACTTTACTATTGTGGTGGAAAAGTTGAATCCCACTGCTACTTGTACTTGAGTGATACGCGTTCAGTGGCTGATGTATATCACAAATGAACTCGTCATTGAGGATGATAAAAGTATTCAGTTACTCCAATTAATGGTTTTCTTGAGGCTCGAATAGCGTGGTATATGTTATATCGAGTCTTCTGTACTAATGAAATTTTGATCTCTAATATGACCGTTGCCACACTTTTTATGGTTTTGACGGTGGCTGTTTTAAATACGGTGGCTATATCCTCTCTTCTGTATGGGTAGCCTGAATTAGTTTTAAGTAAGGGATGATTTGCTTGATGTGCTCTTGAAGTTGGTGTGTAGTTATGATCAACAGATCGAGGATACCTTGGTGGGCTTATGTAATGGTGCTGATTATAGCGGTTTAAAATTTTCGTAGTTTCATTAATTCCAGAATAGTGAGTATAGCAATTTCTGTAAATTCTTCATGGAACAGGACGGTATTTATGGTACCGCTTTAGCATCATAACCTTAGAAAATGGTCTAACAATAACCAAGGTGTTGGAATCAAGGGGTACTAAGTTCTTTCTAACGTGGAAATAACTGAAGATTGACCAATAAAAATAAATAATTATCCGAGAAATCAATTAGTATTTTCAAACAAGTGGATTCTCATCAATGCATATGTTAATTAAAATTCCGGCTGTCGTGGATATTCGCTGAATTCAAGATTGTTCACGACATCTTTTGGGAGAGGGCACAATTATATTATTGCCCTTCGAATTGCTCCGTTTCCAATTTTGCGTGTCGCAATCCGAACCATCTCGTTCGACCCATAATGAAGAACCTAGACCATTGCAGCCATCTATCGAGTGTTGGGTAAGTTTTCTTCAGTGATTAACACGAGGGTTGGAGGTGTGGTTTTGGTTTCCACAATTTATTTCGATATTGTAAAGTGGTCAAGTATTCCACCGACCACCTTCTCATATTTAAACTGCTTTAAGTAACCTTGACCTACTACTTCATCTAATTGAAGGCAGGCGCCGATTCGTCTCTTTCGGGAACCTCTTTGATTTGGTTGGCCAACGAGAAAATGCCCAGGTGTGAGCATATTCAGATCATTGGGATCGTCCGTCGTATTGATTCGCATATTTCGACTACCATTTGAAGTAGTAAGGGAAGGACCGCAGTAATCCACTCCAGACACATAAAATGATCCCCATCGTTATTAGGGGGCATAGGTTTAGGTCATCAAAAACCTAGTCAGTTATTGTCAATAATGCGCATGACTAGTAACAACGATCTTTCTGATCAGGCTTTACGAAATCTGGGGTTACAGCAGTTGCCTCGAGAAATGCACGCAATTTTAGCGGTAAGTAATGAACCATTAGATAAAGTAGCTGAATTAGCCGAAAAAATTAATGACGTTTTGCCTTCAATAAATTATAAATGTAAACCAGGTCCAGCATACATCTGCAGTATCACATGCTTCTCGACCAAGCAACTCATGTTGTTCACATCGACCAGTCAAAAGCGAACGGTCACAGCCACGCGGCAGATTATTGAGTGGATTTTCATCCGTCCCACGTGGTAAAAAGTTGTGTTGGTAGCATTTTTGTTTCGGTACGAAAGCAAATAAATGCGGAGATCCAGACAAATGTCAATTCGAAAAGTTAAACATGTAGGTCAATCACAAATAGCGACATGTGACATTGAGCAACGTAAAAGTCGGTTAATTTTAAAGGATATTTCAAGTAACCGTCAATTTTTGATCGATATCGGGGCAGATATATCGGTGCTTCCTGCATTGAGGATCCATAAGAGTCAGCCACATAGTAATTTTCCACTTTTCACTGCGAACGATAACGCCATTAGTACATACTCGTATGGTTCATTAACGTTAAATTTAGATTTTGGATTAAAGAAACATTTACATGGAACTTCATATTGGCGGACGTTTCTAGACCCATATTAGGTGCAGATTTTTTAGGAAAGTTCAGATTGTTAGTAGATATAAAAAATCGTCGTCTCATTGATCCTTCTTCTACAATGTTCGCAAAGGGAAAACTTATTTCATGCCCTGCAGATTCTTTATCCTGTCGTGTCAAATTCAGTTAGACATTTTGTAAGATACCCCTTGTTAAAATGTATAGTCAAATAACTATCGAAACAACGCAAAGTGTACCAGTTAGGCATCTTGTAACACATCATATCGAGACTCAAGGCCCTCCAGTTAAAGCAAAAGTTCGTAGACTGTCGGTCGAGAAAACGCTTGCGGCCAAAAACGAATTTCATCGTTTGATCAAGCTAGGGTTTTGCACTCGGACGAAAGGTCCGTGGTCTAGTCCGTTACACATGGTGTTGAAGAAGGATTGCTCTTGGCGACCATGCGGGGATTACCGGGCGTTGAATGCTTGTAAAGGGTGTTTTTTTAAGAGGTTGCCGATTTTTTTTTTGAATAAAACACATATAAAATTATGAAATGACCAAAATTTTTTTTTATTTGGTAGATAATTTTTTGGCATTTAACATTTAAACACAATTTCTGGCATATGGCTACCACGACTATTTTTCACAAATGTCATTCTGGAGGTCCAATTTTCCAGCACTTTTTCAAGCATTTGAGGGCGTATGTCAGCAATGACACGTTGAATATTGGTTTCCAAAGCGTCAATCGATTGAGGTTTATCCACATAAACCAATGACTTCACGTATCCCCACAAAAAGTAATCGAGTGGCGTCAAATCGCACGAACGCGGAGGCCAATTCACCGGACCATTTCTCGAAATAATGTTGTCGTTGAAAGTTTCTTTCAATAAGTCGATTGTTTCACGTGCTGTATGGCAAGTGGCACCATCTTGTTGAAACCACATTTCATTCATATCCATATCTTCAAGATTTGACAACAAAAACTCATTTAACATGGTTCTGTATCGATTTCCATTCACGGTAACGCGTCGTCCTTCCTCATTTTTAAAGAAATATGGACCGATGATCCCACCAGCCCATAGACCGCACCAAACAGTACATTTATCAGGATGCATTGGTAATTCTAGAACGGCGTGTGGATTATCTTTGCTCCAAATGCGACAATTTTGTTTGTTGACGTATCCATTTAACCAAAAATGCGCCTCATCACTGAAGAGAATTTTACGGTAAAAAAATGGATCTTCGTTCAATTGATTTAACGACCAATCACTGAATTCACGGCGCAAACGATGGTCGTGTGGCTTTAATTCTTGCACCAATTGAATTTTGTATGGCACCAAACCCAAATCTTTACGTAAAATTTTCCATAAAGTCGATGGACAAAGTCCAATTTGCTGAGCACGACGACGAATCGATAAATTGTCGTTTTCTTCGACACTGGCCTCAACGACAGCAATATTTTCTTCTGTACGAACTCTTCTCATTCTTGTCGGTGGCTTGGCATCCAAAAGAGTGAATGTAGACCGAAATTTGGTAATTACGTTCTTTATGGTGGTCTCTGACGGACGATTATGTGCACCATAAAATTCACGAAGTGCTCTATAAACATTTTTAATTGAACACTGATTTTGAAAATAAATTTCCACGATTTGAAAACGTTGTTCTGGAGTTAACCTATTCATAATGATTTGCCAAACAATACTGAGTAGAAATGCCACTTTGAGCTGTCAAAACAACTGTCATAAAATAAAACGACATCTATCGGAAAAACAAACCTCCTAAAAAAACACCCGTTACAATTCCAGACGTTTATGCAATTCAGCATATTCAGGATTTTTCCTATCAGTTAGATGGTTGTGGTATTTTTACAACGCTGGATTTAGTTAGGGCGTATCACCAGATACCTGTAGAGTCAGGCGATATTCCCAAGACGATAATTTGTACACCTTTCGGGTCATTTTAATTTAACCAAATGACATTCGGGTTGCGAAATGCGGCCCAGACATTTCAAAGGTCCATACATACAGTTTTGGATGCTTTGGATTTCGTTTTTCCGTATATAGACGATTTACTCATAGCTTCTAAAAGCCTTGAAGAGCATTTGAAGCAAATTGAAAGTGTTTTCGTTCGTTTAAGTGAATATGGTTTAATAATTAATGTGGGGAAATGTGTTTTTGCAAAGCTCGAGATAAAATTTCTCGGTCATATTTCAGGGTCAAACAGGGTCAAAGAAAAACGATAAACGAAAAATAGAATGGGATGAAGATACAATCACAGCGTTTAATAAGGCAAAACAAGATCTTACAGACGCAACAGTATTATCCATCCATCTAGTAATGCACCGCTGGCATTAATGGTCGGTGCGTCGGATTTCGCTATAGGTGCAGTTATACAACAAGTGTGCGACGTTCAGTTTCAGCCGCTTGGATTCTTTTCCGTAAAGCTTTCTGACGCACAAAAGCGTTATAGCACGTACGATAGGGAGTTGTTGGCTGCGTATTCGTCGATTAAGCATTTTAGGTTTTTGTTGGAAGGTCGTCAGTTTGTTCTATACACTGACCACAAACCTTTAATTTTTGCATTTCACCAAAATTTGGAGAAGACATCGCCTCACCAGTATCGTCACCTGGACTATATAAGTCAGTTTACTACTGATATTAGGCATGTATCCGGCAAAGAAAATATTGTAGCGAACGCGCTTTCTCGTATCGAGGAAATCGCAATTACACCAAGTATTGATTACGAGGCATTGGCAGAGGAACAACCTGACATGCAGGAGCTTCTAACGCAGTTAATGCCAGATTCTGGGTTAAAATTCACAAAGATATCGTTTTTTGGTTCAAAACTACAGATTATTTGTGACACATCGACTGGAGTTGAAAGTCCATTTGTTCCGATTAAGTTTCGGAAACAGGTATTTCACAGTATCCATGATTCATCGCACCCAGGAATCAAGAACACCGTGAAATTGGTGACCTGTAAATATGTATGGCCAGGTATTAAAAAAGGTGTTACCGTTGGGACAGTTCCAGTTGGTAGAAAAAAGATTTGACGAAATTCATACTGATTTGTTCGGACCTTTGTTTGCCAATTTCAGAAAATCAGCGCTACTGTCTGACTATTATAGACAGGTTCACGCGTTGGGCGGAAGCAATTCCATTGCCTGATATGAAAGCAGAAACCGTAGCATTTGCCGTATACAACGGATGGATATCACGGTTTGGCACTCCATCTTATGTAGTTACAGCTCAAGGATGTCAATTTGAGTCCGAGTTTTTTAGGGAGTTAGCAATGTTATTGGGATTCAAACGGAAACGAACTTCTGCTTACAATCCTCAGGCAAACGGAATTATTGAAAGGTGGCATCGTACACTTAAAACTGCAATAATGTGTCATGGTCGACAAGATTGGACAAAGGTGTTACCAACTGTAATACTAGGTTTGAGAACAGCGTACCAGGAAGATTTTAAGTGTACTGCAGCAGAGTTGATGTATGGTAAATCTCTCAGATTACCTGGAGATTTGGTAAGTGTTTCTAATGCCTCAGAATTACAAACTGATTTTGTTAAAGAGCTCAGAAATCATTTTAAAGTTATTCAGCCAGTACCTCCTGCTCACCATAATAAAATTAATACTTTTGTGTTCAAAGAATTAGCTAATTGTACTCATGTGTTTGTACGTACTGATGCAGTTCGGGCGTCACTTCAGCCTCCCTACGAAAGATCTTTTCAGGTGTTAGGTGGTACGGAAAAATTGTTTAGGCTCAGGATTAAAGATAGAGAAAGCCGCTTGACAATAGATAGATTGAAACCTTGATTTCAAGACGCATTGGAGGTTCTGGTCGCAACGGAGGGAAATGCACTAATATCTCGCAACCTATCGTGTTAAATCCTAAAGTACCAATCACACCGACGTTGGAAGTCTCGAAGTCGAAGGGCGGAGTAGGTTAGGTTAGGTTAGGTTAGAGTGGCTACTTCTGCACACTTAGGCCAATAGCGGCCCATTGTGATACCACAGGATCCTATTTTCCTTTTACCCCCGTTAACACCATCCAGAGCTTCTTATGTAGCGTAAAATATCTCGCACTCCACAGTTCGCGAGTTCCGAAAGGCTGTTCATCCCGTGCACACCTAAGTATTTATGCCTTCTGTATGATAGAGATGGACACGAGCATAGGAAGTGATCTAAAGACTCTTCCTCCTCTTCGTCCATACAACTTCTACAAAAGTCATTCGTCTGTAGACCCAGCCTTCTCGCATGTTCCCCAAAAAGACAGTGTCCTGTCAGTATCCCTACGACCAAACTTAAGTCCCGTTTCCCCAGGGATGTGAGTGCCTTGGAGCGCTTCAAGTCCAGTTTTGGCCAAACCTGCTTTGCTACCCTGCACGTGAGAGTGTTGGTCCACCTCTCATTTGTCAAGGCGATTGCCTTTCTCCCGAACGCCAATTTGAGCGCTGCTATAGGTCTCCCCAGAACTGCCTTTTCCGGCTGCATCTGGAGAGTCGTACCGTACCTAGCTAGTTCGTCTGCCCTGCAGTTTCCCGTGACGTCCGAGTGACCAGGGACCCAGATTATCTGGATGCTGAAATACTCGCTCATCTCATTAAGAGATGATCGGCAATCCAGTGCCATCCGTGACTTCAGACAAACCGCCTCTAGTGACTTGATCGCCGCCTGACTGTCCACATAGATTGCGATAACCCTCCCGGATACCACATTATGCTTCAACCATGTCATGACTTCCCCGATCGCCACCACTTCAGCCTGGTACACGCTGCAGTAGTCAGGGAGACGAACAGACATATTAAAGTTTAGCTTCTCACAGAAGACTCCGGCTCCTACCTTACCGTCTAGCTTAGAGCCGTCAGTGAAAAATTGCAGTGCCTCATTTTCCAGTATTGATCCGTTCCTCCAGGATTCTCTCGAGGAACAGATGGTCCCGAAACCTTTATTGAAGCACAACGTTGGTTTACTATAATCTAGATTCGCCAGTTCTTCCCTTTGCGATCTAACTATCGTCGAGTGTCCCGTCTGAAGACACTTCAACTGCGAGACCGCCGAGAGCCACATTGGCTGCAATTTGTTTACCAAAAAATTCGATTGGAATAAGGTGGAACATAACCTCTAAAGCGCGTGTAGGAGTTGACCTGAGCGCCCCGCTTATAAGCATACAGGCCGTTCTTTGTACCTTTTCCATCATCCTTACATATGTTACCTTATTCAGAGCTGGCCACCACACGCCCACCCCATACATCAGCACAGGTCTTACCACTGCGGTATAAATCCAGTGCACCAGCGCTGGTTTCAAACCCCAACTCTTACCTATGGCGTTCCTACACGAGTAAAATGGCTACATTAGCCTTCTTCACCCTTTCTATAATGTTGGGCTTCCAGCTGAGCTTACTGTCCAAGATTATGCCCAAAAATCTCGCTCTATCAGCAAAAGCCAGTCTAATGCCGTTCACGGTAGGAGGGCTAACTACCGGAATTTTATATTTCCTAGTAAATAGTACCAGCTCTGTCTTGGAAGGGTTGATCCCTAATCCACATTTGCTGGCCCATCTAGTAACGATCAGGAGTGCATTTTGCATAACATCCCTAATCGTATCCACATGTTTGCCTGAGATAACTATCGCTAAATCATCTGCATACGCTACAACTCCTGTCCCCTCCCTCTCCAGTTCCAACAGCAATCCATTCATCACTGCACTCCAAAGAAAGGGGGACATTACACCTCCCTGCGGGGTTGCTCTAACCGCCCTTCTTCTAATGGTGGACTCCCCCAGTTTTGAGGTAATGATCCTGCTTGCCAGCATCTGATTTATCCACCTACTTATAGGGTAGTCCACCTTCAAACATGACAATCCTTCCATGATCGCCTCCGTTTTTACATTATTAAAGGCACCCTCAATGTCAAGAAATGCTACCATACAAAACTCTTGCGAGTGAATAGACTTCTCAATCATGCGTACTAGATCGTGCAGAGCTGTGTCCGCCGACTTCCCCTTACAGTACGCATGCTGCGACACTGCCCAATTCCTGGGCTCAATTTTTGATCGAATACCTACATCTACCAACCTTTCCAAGGTTTTCAGCAGAAAGGATGATAGAGTTACCGGTCTCAGATCCTTTGGGTAAGCATGTGAGCTTTTTCCCGATTTCGGGATAAAGACCACTCTGACCTCCGTCCATTTCCTAGGAATATAGACAAGTTTCAGACATCCCCTGAAGATACCCTCCAGCCAGGGGAGGATGACTGCCGAGTTCCTTTGGATCTCTGCTGGTATAATCCGATCCGGGCCTGCCGATTTATACGGCTTAAAACCGTTCAGCGCCCACTGGATTCGCTCCCTGTCTACAATGCCCTCTATCTCTACTGAAGGTGTTACTCGATGAGCTCCGGGCTCTATCGAGTCATCAAAGCTTCCCGGAAAATGGGTCTCAATGAGGAGCTCCAATGATTCCACACTTGAAGCTGTCCACGACCCGTCCGGTCTTATCAAATAACTAGGACTGGTTGGGTTAGAAGCTAGAATGTGGAGAAGGACGGAGTAACTTTCAATCCAGTGCCGGAGATCAGGGTAATTCCGAGAAATAGCCGGGCTGGCAGGGTTGTAATACTACCCACGCATTATAGATAATTTATTATCGTTCGTTCCCTCACTGGAGAGGGAGTACTGTGGCTTCGCATTATATTGCTTGTTGGTTTTGTTACAACATTCGGTTTATTGGGGGCGAGGGAGAGAAGAAAGAAGAATTCGTCGAAGAAAAAAGATTATTCGTTTCATCACTGCTTGAGCTGCTACAAGAAAAAAAAATAAAATAAAAGAAAAATTAATTTTGTGTATAAAAATAATTCAGTTTTATATTGTGTTAAATAAATAGTAAAAATTGAAATTGAAAATTTAAGAGTATTATTCCATTTATATATGGGACGAACCACCACCCATAAAACAAAATATTGCAACTATTCCAAAGAGGTACGCAAATATTACGCCTAAAATAATGCAATAGATTTACACCAATCCGATTAAATTACTCCAATGATTATATCGACAAAGCAAACCCTAGAAACAAACCATTTACCACACAACAAATGGTTTGTTTTGAATTACTCAATTTTACTCTCATTCGAGGGGAAAATTCTACACACAAAACAAAACAAAACATTAAAACTCTCAAAAATTTCTAACCAAAAACACGCGCATTGCAGAGAATCAATCACTCTGCGCTCAATCAGTCAGCTGTGAACTTTTAACTCGAGTGGTACTATTTACTGCGGTCGAATTATTACAAAAAAAGTAAAAAATACAATTTAAACACAACAATAAGTTCACAACAAAAAAAATCTATTAAATTAGACAATTACAAAAAAAAGTGTATTATGTGATAGTGTAAAAGTTACGAGTTTTAAGAATAAACAAGTTTTGTGTTATACCTGCAAAATTATTGTGCGGCACAGTGTTTTTGTTGCAAAGTGAAAATTTAACCGAGAAAAATGTTTTTTTCGTGTGTATTGTAAAAAAAAGAAGATAAATTAAAAATGGCTGTATGGTGAAAAATTTATTAATTTTTTCTTTCGTTCTATTCAATTGTGTGTTTTCTTTAGTGAAAATATTTGCGTAAAAAAATCATCTCAATGTTGTGCTGCAAAACATCTTGGCAGACATTAAAATTTAAAGCGAATAATATTGATTGTTATCGCAAAGAAATCGAAATTAACTTGTGTTAAGTAATCAAAGCGAAGTGTATGCGGTGGTGGTATACACACTACACAGCAGTTAAGACAGCGCAAAGTGGAAGAATAATATTATTTTGTGTAAGAAGGAAAAAATAGTGTTTCGTTGTTGTTGTTGTAAACGTTAAATAATAATATTTAAGATATATAAAGGTAGGTGGTTTGTTTAATTGCAAGACTTAAGTGTAAATCTTACCTTACTCATATCTCTAGCTCTAATACCTTAAATTGGTGGCTATTGTACAATAAAATTTTTGAGCCAACGCTTTTTTTTGTTTATTTGGTCCCAATCAATAGTGAATAGTTAGTTACCCATACGGTTGGCTGATTATGTAAGACACTTGTTTCGGTTGTCGTTTTGAATTTCTCGCGTCTTTTGAACTTTCTATTCTCGGTTGATTGATTTATTATGGTATCTAGCTGAAGATTGTAAATCTATCGGTAGATCGAAAGTAATTATCTTCAGTATGAAGAACGAGAGCATTTTAATTAAGTTTTCTATGCTATATGGTTTTTTTTTATATTTAGGCACGACCTGTGTATATATGTTTTATGAGTATGTATATTCAAATTCACCACATAAAATAAACATAAAAATAAAAATGAAAAATTTAGAAAAAGAAAAATTAGTGTAAACAACAATCATATGACAAGTCATAAATTTCAGGGCAGGTGAACATTGTCGTTTATTATGATGGGTGAATCATGGTGGTGCGCGTGTGGCTGATTGCGTAACCATTTGGATCAATCGTTTGTAGATTTATTTGTGTCTTGGTTTACTTCTTCTTGCTCGAGTCACCCCAAAAAGTAAATCAATTTCTAAGACGTAACTAATGGTATAGCAATGTAATAATTATTTAGATTATGACTTGAAATAGATATTACTTTTACTTGTCGTAAAACAAAAATCCCGTCTTAAGTAATTCAAACAATGAAACTATTTTTTAGGCAATCAATGTTCGAGAACAAACAATGATGAGAGAACTGATAAAATGCATTGTAGTTGTAAATGACAAAGGACGAATAATTAATTGTGTTCCGATGCACGAATACAACATTCCTTCATCCTTATTTCGATGAAGTCCTTAATCATGAAGAGGCATCAAATTTTCCCACAGGTCGTCAAATTCTTGCTGAACGACGTGCTAACTTTTGGACAGCTTCAGAGTCCCTAGATGACTCGAATAATTGATCGTGGAGTCGTACCAAACCATTCTGTGTAACTCTATTCATCACCTTGCCAACCACCTGCTTGATCTCTTGCTCTCAATCTCTCAGATTTACCATCACGACTCGGCGACAATCGGCATCTGCTAAGGAACGTCTGCTTCGCGTGATCAACACTATCCCCATCTCCCAATTGTTTCCTCATGGTGGATTTGAAAGATCTCACAAACCTTTCTGCCTATACCCATTTGACGAGGGATGAAAAGGCGCAGTTATGTGTCGTCATGTAACCGTTACCACGGTTTCGCTGCGATTGGCCAACTTTCAAACACCTTTCTCGGATTTAAAGCAACCTCCTGGCATTCTCGACATTACTTCACTGTGGTTTCGATTTTGTCGACACCAGCAGTGTCTGCGGGCTATGACTCGAGCAAACTCAGTCTGGAAAATAAGAAAGTTATTGAAAATGAAGGGAATTTTTTCTTACGTGCAATTTCTGGAGATCTCGATTGTGGACAGAGCCTGGCCATCCTACCTTCATATAAGACTGGGCACTTGCTAGAACGGAATCTTTAGCTGTTTCTGCAGCAATATGTTTACGGTCCAGAGAAAAATCTTCCAACATTTCGTGATATTCTTCGTTCATTTGTCACGCACACTCTTCACGATCAAATTACACCCGGTCCAACAGCCGCGAAAGTACATCGGCCTTGATGTGCATGTCGGTTGCCTTATACTTGATAGTATACTGGTATCCCACGAGAAATATAGCCCAACGCTGGAGACCGTTGGCTATCGTCAGTGGTAAATACGAGGGGCTTATGATCCGTCACCAGAATATATTTCCTGCCATAGAGATATTTTTTTTTTTAACTATTGCCAAAGGTTTTATTCTTGAATCTTTCTTTATACGAAACTTACAAGAAGTGTGAAATTCTTAAAAACTATATATTTTTTTTTTACTTAAGCCTTAACCTACTCGTATGTTAGTACTTAATATTAGTATGCATTAGTGTTTTTAAATTATTATTAATTACTTAATTTAAGTGTGTTAGGTCAACGTGCGTGTAATTATTAAATATTTCGGTTGATTAAATCTAGAGGATCTGCTCTGTGGAGCCGTTTGTATTTCGGTTGCCTTAGTAGTTCTCTAGCTAATTCGTTAGGGTGTGATTCCAGTTTCAGATGGTATTTTAGACTGCATGATTTTATTGTCTCTTTAACCGTTTTAATTCCTAGGTCTCTATTCATGTTGCTGTTTCGAATATACCAGGGCGCATTTGTAATGCTACGAGGTATCTTTGCTTGCGTTCTTTGTACAATATCTATATTTGAGGCACTAGTTGAGCCCCATAGTTGGATACCATATGTCCATATGGGGATTAGGATCGATTTGTATAGTAGAACCTTGCAGTCTAGAGAGAGTTTCGATTTTCTTCCGATCAACCAGTACATTTTAGAAAATTTTATTTTTAGTTGATTACGTTTTGTTTCAATGTGCTTTTTCCATGTCAATCTTCTATCGAGATGAAGACCGAGATATTTGACGTTTGTTTGTTGAGGAATTGTAATATTGTTTAAGTTTACTGCCGGACATGTGCGTTTATTCAGGGTGAATGTTACATGTGTTGATTTACATTCATTCGTCCTTATCCGCCAAGTTTTTAACCAATCTTCTATTTTGTGCAGATGTTCTTGTAATTCTCTCGATGCTGTTTGAGGATTTTTGTGTGAAAACAATATAACTGTGTCATCAGCAAAAGTTGAAGTGATTATGTTTTCAGTTATTGGTAAGTCAGCTGTGAACAACAAGTATAGACAGGTACACCAATACACTAAGTAGTTTTCAAGAATTGCATGTAATGGTCTAGGCAGAAGAGTTTTAATTTTGTAATCTAATCCTTCATGCCATACTTTGTCGAAGGCTTGCGCAATATCCAAGAAAACTGCCGAGCAATATTTCTTTTCTTCTAAGGAGAGCTTAATTGTGTTTACAATTCAGTGCACCTGTTCTATTGTGCCGTGCTGCTCTCTAAATCCAAATTGGTGATCTGGTATAATGCGACCTACAGTTAATATAGGTATTAGTTCTTCTAGTAGCATATTTTCAAAGAGCTTTGAAATTATCGGAAGTAGACTTATTGGCCTGTACGACGAGACTTGGGGTTCGTTTTTACCTGGCTTATGAATCATGATAATTTGAGATATTTTCCATTTTTGGGGAAGTATCCACATCTCATAATCGCATTAAACAAATATGTTATATATTTTATGCATCTATCGGGTAATTCTTTGATCATTTTTCCAGTTATTTGATCATGGCCTGGGGCTTTCTTAGGATTTATCCTGTTTTTGATAACCGTTTTGACGCATTTCCATTTAAATTTTACTGGATTTGGGTTCGACTCGTCCCTCGTAAACTGTGGTAGTACGCAGTCATTATTTTTTTCGTTTGGAGTGAACAGTTTTTGCAGATGGTTAGAGAAAGCGATAGCCTTTTCTAAATCACTTCTGGCCCAATGACCATCTGGTTTCCTTATCGGTGGGTTCGATAGCTCTGACCTTTTTAAATTTCTTGCTGCCTTCCACAGTGAGTAATCTGATTTCTCTGTTGCTGTGAGCTCACTTAGGTAATTCTGCATTCCAAGATTGTGTTCTTCCCGTTTTGCTTCTCTTACAGCTTTAATAGCTCTATTTAGTTTCCAATTATGAAAAGGAGATTCGTGCAGCTGCCATAGCCGCAGAGTCGCCCGCTTATCTGCCAATAACTTTTGAATGTTACTTGAAAGCTTACTATTTTTTCCCGAATTTTTGTACTCCGGAGTAGCTTTTTTTGCAGCCATTTCCATTATTTGTTTTAAGTTTTCTATCGCGGCATCGATATCTTCTGGTGTTTGCAGTGGGACATCCAGATGACAATTTACGTCTACTATGTTTCTATACAGAACCCATTTCGTTAGTTTGTTTGTTAAACGTTGGGGTGGTTCAGTTTTTAATGCTTGCGTACTTAGTGTTACGATTATTGGTGGGTGATCTGATGATAAATCATAACAGTCAACGACTTGAGCATTGGTGCAT
Organism: Nephrotoma guestfalica; assembly: GCA_963691935.1. NCBI lineage: Eukaryota > Metazoa > Arthropoda > Insecta > Diptera > Tipulidae > Nephrotoma > Nephrotoma guestfalica. The sequence continues at coordinate 101,486,438 of OY829913.1, forward strand.
GCTATTCCTCGTATTACACAGAAATCTATTAAATCAGGAATTTTCTTTCTAACGGTAGGCCAATAAGTGGGATGTCCAGATGATAAATAATCTAGGTTTTTCTCGTTTATTGCTTCGTAGAGTTGCTTGCCTTTGGGTAACGTCAACCTCGAACCCCACTTCACATGTTTAGCGTTGTAATCACCTCCTGCTAGAAATTTGATTCCCAACTGATTAAAGTAGTCGATAAATTGCTGTTTTTTAATTGCATGTTTCGGTGGACAGTAAACAGCCGATATTACAAATTTCCCAGACCATTCGTCCAAACAAATAGTTGTAGCTTGAATGTGATCTTTAGCATATTTCTGGGGCTCGTAGTGCTTTAACCTTCTTTTTATCAAGACTGCGGTGCCGCCGTGTGCTTTTCCATCCGGATGTTTGGTGTCATAAACGGAATAGCCGGTAATATTAAAAAAATTGTGTTTGGTGAAGTGTGTTTCAGATATTAACATGATGTCTATATTTTGTTCGATAAGAAAGGTGTGTACCTCAGCTTTATGTTGCGGAAGCCCGTTCGCATTCCAAATAGCTATTTTTAGAACTGTCATTTTTGATTTTTAACTATTATTTGCATAAGCGTATTCATATTTTGCATCATCATGCTCATTTGCCTTTCCATCATCGTCATGAAACTTTGGATGGTCTCGGTTAATTTATTTAGCGTGGTATGCATATTTAGGTCCTCTTCATTAAAACGAACTTTGGGTTTCGGTTTGTTACCTTTTAGGATGTTTGCATAAGAAACACCTGGCTGTGCAAAACTGCTATCAAACGTCTCCAAGTTATCATTTTGTGTGTTTGCACTCGCAGGTTTGGTGACTATTGTATTTTTTGGTAACATGGCCCTCTGATTAAATTGCATATTGAGCATTCGTTGCTCAGCTCTCATTTTAGGTTTTTTTCCGTTTTAAGTCCAGATACACTGCACATCCCCTGTAATTTGCAGTATGATTTTCACCGCAGTTACTGCAACGTTTCACAGATGGGTCATTGCGAGATTTGTCATACTGTTTGGAGTCGTGAAGTTCACCACAAATAACACAAACATCATTTAAGGTGCAGTATGCTTTCGTGTGTCCGTATTCTTGGCCCTTTATGCATTGAACTGGTCCTGACCTCTTCTTAGGTTCTTCAATTACTATTTTGCGATGTAGCAAAATATTTTAGGTTGTAAATCTTGTGAACTCCTTTTGACTTTTCTTCCTCTGGCTCTAGTTCCAAACGGAACATTGGTTGGGGTACCTTCTCACGGTTTACTATATTACCAATATATTTGACATGGAAACCTTCCGCAGCAAGTGCAGCTTGTATGTCGCTAACATCTACGCAGCTTTCAATTCCTTTTAGCACAACAGTGAGCCCTTTTTGACTTTTTAGCTCTTATGTGTAATATTTTTTACCTACTTCGTCAAAATGTTTGACTAGGGCTCTGAAGCCATCGATTTCGAAGGTTTGAATGTTCGTTTCGTTTATATTACCCCTTTTGAGCGGGGCAATATAAAATTTAGAGTCTGTTAATGATACGATTTTATTAACCAGTTCATTGTTAGATGCTTCCCTTAAATAAATTGAAGGCGGTTTCTCAGGTTTCGATTTCGGCGCTGTATTGAGGTCACCAACCGCTAAACTAGAGAATCGGTTGTTAAGCGGTATTTGGTTAACACCTAGTTCAATCCGTGTAACTTTGTTCCTGCCAGCAAACTGAGCAGATCTCGGGCTACGTTTTCTTTTAGATTGAACAGTGATATACCTATCAAATCCCGTTTGCACTAGATTATTTTCAAACTGACCACGGTCACTAGAGTTCGTCGCACTGAGTTCATTCTTATTGTTTTCGTTTAGCATTGCATTTGCTGATGAATTAATTTTTTCTTCGCTGTTTTGATTTATAATTTTAAACGGCGGTATAACTGATTCTGTCGAAGAAGCACTTTTAATCACTTGTATAGGTGTTTTCTTTGGACTATGTTGAACTTTACCCACTTGATTTACACTTGTACTTGCAATATTTAAATTTTCTACATGAAGCTCAAGTTTTATGTAGATTGTGTTCGGCTTTCGGTGTTCGAAGAAGTCTTTTTTGGGGGAAAAAGGAACTTCATGTTCACATTATCACTCACTAAATTACAATTTTATATTATATATTATAACAAAATAAAAAGCACTAACACTGCACTTTTCGTTTGTCCTGCCATAGAGATATTGGTGACACTTTTTACAGCCATATCGAAAGTGTCTCTTTCTCAATCTGACTATATTTCTTCTGATGGTCATCACGCTTTCATCTTCGATGAAAAAGCTATTGGAGAAATCACTGCCCCTACTCAAGGAGTATTTCTTCAGGCATCTGTTGTTAAAAAGAGTGGACAGTCACGCTGATTGTGCACACACTGAAATGCTTTCACAATGGGATTCTTTGTTGCTCCTTTGATCAAACAAATGGAACATTTTTCTTACGCAAAGCATTAAGAGGGGCTGCAGGCTGCGGAAAATTTTTCAAAAAATGGTTGTAATATTTAACCTTACCCATGAAAACTGGCAATTCTTTCAAGTTTATTGGTCGGGCATCTCTTCAATCGCTCGAACTCATTCGGATGATGGTCGAATTCCAGATTCATCCACAACGTGGCCTAAATAATTTACTTTAGTTTGGAAGAATTTGCACTTGCTCAGCAGCAGCAGTTGTTTAAAAATTGCATTCCCTGTCATCTTCTCAATGAATCGCTGAAATATTGCTGTGACCTTAAAATTTCCGCAAATTCTTAGTGACTTTATGTCGGCTTTACGGACAAAAACGATCGACTTATTGGATTGCATGAAGAACGCCAAGTGAATCCAATCTGGCAATTTTTTTTACTTCAAGGTTAAGTGGGCTTTGAATTGATTACAGTGACCCATTACGTCGTCTTTGGTTTCCCAATCGCACGAAATACTCTTTCTCCGCTTCAATACGCTTAATTTGAAGACCGTATACATCGGACCAGTTCACTCCTAAAACCTTTCTTCCGTCGGCTGCAGTTACAAGTAAAGTAAAGTTCAATTTACCTCGCACTGGCACCCAAATACAACCATAAGCGCTCAAGCTTGTGGTCACGATCGCGGCTTTCGACTAGTTTAATTCACGATAACCATCATTACTAATCATGGTGATTGTTGATTTACAGTCAACTAAATTTTTTTTGAGGCTTTCCGTTAATTTCTATTGTCACGAACATTTCGTTACCTAAACGCTCCATCCAATTTGACTGCTAAGCAAATTCTTGTTTTGGTTTGGATTCCAAACTTGCACTCCATATCATACCAATGGTTCCTTCTTGTTGGTTTGAACTTTAATCTCCGATTGGTTCGTTGAACAAGTTTCTGAAATTTTGAGCAATCCGTTATGGGAATTTTAAAAACTTTCGATGATATCCACCGGATTGACATTGTTATTGGATCGACCTCGACCACCCCCTGTGACTGATCATTATTTCTCGATGCACTTACCGATGCAATACGATCAACTTTAAACCATTTTCAACATTCGGCATTCAAGAATCGACATTTACTGCGATAATGCATTGATCCACAACCCGGACATGACTTTAAAGCATATTTATTCGACACAATTAGATTGTAGCGGGACGACTGAGCACGATTGTGTCTACCTCAAGTATTCATTCAATTTATTCGCGTTCGAATGAATTTCGCTTTCATTCTTCAAAATACTCATCGCAGATTGGGTACTTTCGTGAGCTTGGGCAATTGAAATGACGTCATCCAAGTTGGGGTTAGTTGTTTGTAAGATTGCTGTTCGTACTGGCTTCTTGAAGGGTATGTAAGACTATCATATCTCGAATTGCGAAATCAGAATAAGATTTCTTGCATCTTGTACATTTGAACTCAAATTTTGCAGCCACTTCCTTCAAATTAGCGATCCAGCCTGCACTACTCATTTTCAATTGCAACAAGTACTTCTTGAACCAGGATGACAACACTTCAACAGTTCTGGTCATATATTCTATCCTTTTCTCGATAGCCGACCCAGGATACTAAACATGATTTTTTTATTTTCATCCGACACGATGTTATTCACGGTAAACTACTGTTTTAACTGAGCCAAGTTTTCTTTGTTGTGGTCGTACGCACGAAACGGTGCAGGCGCTTGACAATTTTGTGTTCTTTGATTGATCAACAAATTTTTCATCTGGTCTGGAAGAGTAGTCCTACTTTCTGCTTGTAAACCATGTCGTAGCCATCTCGCTGAACTTGATTTTACGAATCATATTTTATCTAATTTTGTCTAGTGATTCATTAGAAATCTACGTGTATACATTCACCGGTTGCCAAATTTTTTTACAGTAAGCCCCTTTTACCTTCTCGTTCTTCGTTTGTTGTTAGTGCCTATGACTAGCATCCTATTTCGATTCAATGGCAGGAAAATTTCTTCCACCGAAACGATGTTGTGACCCAAAATGCAGCTTTGGGCATGAGAAGCTATGCCATCAGCGTCAATAGCTTGTTATATAGTAACATGACTATCAAGCTACCCCTGCTATTATATTGAAGGCGTTGAAAAATTTGCCTTTAATTTTTATCTTACAATTTCTGTCACTCATCAGTAACTTGTACATATACGTGTATCTACGGTGGTTGGTCTGTTCGTTAGCTTGTTCTCTCCTTAGAGTACACTTTATTGAACCATAATGAAGGCTTTAGAGTGATATCAGTGTTGACGTCAGGCTGGTGCAATTGAGCTAATTGGTCGCTAATGTCGATGGTGGGACATAACGGTTTAGAGTAGAGGAATAATAATACCGTACACTTCAACGTTGTTAGAGTCCGGTTTAGTTCCGAATAGTGTTGCTACCCAGTATTACAAACGCTGATAGCAGATTAAAATACTTACATCCGCCCGAGCGAGAAACAAATATTTACTATTTTTTTACGTTGTGATTTTTTGGATTTTTAAGGCCAGCATTGTTAATGGTTATCACACAACTGCTTTTAAAGTTGAACCAATTATTTTTAATTCCAGGTGACGTGTCGACAGTAGTCGTTGGTAATGATGCGTCCGTTACGTTACCTAAAAAATATCTGTAATTATATTTTGTAAAGGTGCGCGTGGCAGAGCCAGATAATGCAATAGCCACCATCAACGTCATACAAACGTTGCTTGAGGTAGTACAAATCTGGGCGCCCGCATGAAAAATAGCAAAACGGAAACGAGGTTATTCCCAATGAGGTTAGGATTCATTGTAACCTGACTATGTAACCTCAAAAAAATTTAGGCGTAATTTTTTTTCGTTTAGTTTTAATAGGGCGCATGGCGGACTTTTAGACTACCCTAGCTCCTTATAACTGTCAGAGTTTCCGTACTCTACGCGCGACCCTTCAAGTAAAGATTAATAGCTACCTTAAATATGTTGATTTTATAGTCCAACGGAAATTCGAAATCGTTCAGCGCATTCCACTTCTTGAATGTTTGGCAAATAAATTCGTGCATGGTTTCGTCAGTTCGAGGTTTCAGCAGCTTCACCGTAAACGTATGTGTATTGACCGATCGATTCTCTTGTTACCCTTCCTGGTGCAACGACAGACCATTCGTTACACCAGGAAGGAAGATCTTTTGTAAGTGTTGGGTTGCGTATTATTAGGATGGCACACCACAAAATTTGATCATTGATCCAGTAACTGGAGGCCAAACTTGACAGCAATACTCTATACATGGTCTAATGAAGGTTTTATATATCTGGAGAACCTGATGCGATTTAAAGATTCTTCTGCATCTATTGAGGAACCCAAATTTTCTGAAGCCGACTTGTTCAATGCAACAATCCATTTTAAATCGTTGCTAATTTGAACACCAAGACGGATTGAGTCAAAATTCACGAATACATGGCTTTTTATCTCGAAAGGGCATTCGTTCTAACTTCTTTTACGTGAGAATGTGCATATTCGTGGTTTTTTCTCGTTAAACTTGACTTGATTTCTTTCTCCCCACTCAAGTATGGCGCTAAAGACGGAATTAAGCGAAGTGACAACTTCTAAACGTTAACCGTTTAGTTCTGAACAGTAGGTTCCACCTCGTCATCACCAAAGCTATGGATGGGGTTAACAGTGCTGTCTAGCCAATCGCTGTAAACAAAAACAAAGTCGGTAACAAAAATGATCTCTGAGAGACTCTGGCATTTGGAGAGTGTATCATTGATCGTTCTTCTCGATTATTATGTTTTCTTATCTCAACATATTTTATTAATTTTATGATACTCCTCTACTAGATGTTGGTTGACGGGCTCAAAAACTTTGGAGACGGCTGACACAATTAATATTGGCCTGTAGTTTAGTTGTACGAGGGCTGCCTTAAAAGTTTTAAAAGTAATAAAAAATTAGAATTTTTCATCAAAAATTGCTTTATTGCTTTTCAAAATATTTGCCTTTAAGATCTATACACTTTTGCATACGCTCAAATCATTTATCGAAACACTTTTGCCAGTCCGAGGATGATACCTCCAAAACATTTTTTTTGAACGCTTCAAACGCTTCTTCAGGCGATACAAATTGTTGTCCACGCATCTTATCTTTCATTGTTGGGAACAGGAAGAAGTCATTGGGTGCGAAGTCGGAGCTGTAAGGCGAATGACCCATCAATTCGATGGTTTGAATGCTCAAATCGCTCGCTTGTTTGATGTGATGTGTGTGAGCTCGCATTTCGTGATGCAAAATGATTGTCGTTTTGGGTTGTTTTCTCTCAATTTGTTGAAAATCTCTAGCAAACAAATGGTCGTAGACCAAGTTGAATTGACTGTCTTTTGATTTTCAAGAGCCACAGTAGCCACAAGACCGGTTTGCGTGAAGAAACACGCTACCATTTGCTTCCCAACACTTTGAGCTCGCACAAATTTTGTTAGTTTTTCTTCAAAATGGAAGGCACAAACAGTCGATTGCCCTTTTCTTTCCTGCTCATACGCATATATCCATGACCTGTCACGATCTTGTATACGTTTTTGGAAGTATCTCCAACGTATTTTTCAAGTATTTGGCGGCAGCAATCGACTCGAACGTTTTTTGTACGCCTGTCAACAAATGTGGAATCCAACGTGCACATAGCTTGTAAGATCGTATGTACGCTGGTGCCATAAGTCACATGATGATCCTCTTCAATCAGTTTTTTCGCAGCATCGATGTTTTCTGCCACAACAGCTGTTTTTGGACGACGTTCACGAAGCTCGTCTTTGAGTGAACGTCGTTCGCGTTTAAATTCATTATACCAATTAAAAACACTAGCTAAGGATAGAGCTTCGTCGCAAAAATCGAATGAAGTGATCGAAGCACTGTTGTTGAGTTAGCCCTTTTCTAAAATTCTAAAAATCATCACACGAAAATTTACACGCGATAATTCCATTTTTTCACTGAATTCAATTTTTCAAGTAAATAAAAAACAATGTTGCGATACGAACTGACAAATGACTTCTGAGAAACATAACCTCCAAAAATGTTACACTTTTTGACTGACATAGAGAGTTGCATCGGGAAACAGTAGTATTACAATTTTATAAAAACTTTTACGGCGCCTATATACCATCGCCTTCCTCCAGGCGTTGGGGTATTTACCTTGATTATAGGAGATTGAATAATTTTTTTGAAGAAGTTGCTGAGGTTCATTTTGAAAGCACAAGTCGGCCTGAAAATATGGATCCACCACCAAAGCACCGTCTGCACATTTGAATGTTAAAATTGATGTTTTAGAAATATTGGCAACTTATGCGATCATCTGCTAAAATTACGATCGGATATTTTCAACTCGTTGGCGGCTTTCTTGTTGTCAGTACTTTTCGCTTCCTTAGCACAGATTTATTTATAAGTGTTTCATGTAACCTTATACTTATTCTTCTTGTGCAAAATTTTAATTTGTCTGGCAGCTTGGTGGCATTTTTTGGAAAATGATGATGAGATATATTTATTCATTCCATGTAACACGGTCTCAGTGAAAATGCAAACGGCGTCCTCTATATGATTGTTATAGATAGAAGCAATGGCTTTCCCAAGGAAAATGTTGAATAAATGACCGTAAACCATCATACGTTAAAATGTCATATATGCCTAGGTTGCTGTCTGAATTCAGGTGCGGTGTTTCTACAGATGACGTACTTGAAACGTGCTTCCGTGGCATGGGGGATTGTAGTAAGCAAAAGATCTTGAATTTGGTCTTTTGTAGAATTTTGACAATCAAATGTGGAATCACTAACAATCCCATTGGAAGAACCCATTGGAGAATCAAACACCTGTTTAAAACATTTTCCATTGAAACTAAATTCAGTATGATCTAATACAAAATTTTAAGGTTCAGAAACTGTTTGATCAAATTAATCAATTATTGAGCCCCGCAGAAAAGCTCCCACAGTGGTTAAAGCTTGGGCGTTTGAATCAAGGGGATATGTTCGAATCCCGATAGTTACCAGGAATTTTTAGTCTTCTGTTTACGATCGGCGATGTAAATAAACAGAACCATGTTCCATGCAGATAGTTCTACGAAAATTTTGGGAGTGCTGCAGCCCAAAACAGATTATGATTGTAATTTGTTTCTCATCTTGAAAAATATGTTCCAGCCAAATCCTGTAGGCAAACACTAGTTGAAAACGTAGCGCTATTAAACACACAACATGGATTGACGCATTCCATTCAGCAGTGTTGAATCTTGAGTATGAGATAGGAAAAAAGTTTGTCATTCAGTCGACTCTATTTGTGCGACACTTGCCCAGGTGAGCAATAATTGAAGTGGATTTATATGCTTTCAAGGCATTGCTAAATTTGATATGCAAGCAAGATAAGCATTTTATTAAAATTTTTGTAAAAAAAGTGTTCATGATAAAAAATTTAGTCATAATAAATTAAATTTATGTAGGGTCTCACTATATCGATTGGAAAGCGAGTTACAAATTTTTATCTAAGAGCGCACATAAAACACACCGTTCGAATCGAACTCCATTAAACATGAACAATTAATGCAAATGTGTAATCCAACACTATATGGAAATGGAATATCCCAACTGAAATATAGCAATTAATTAATTTAATTTCAGTAATTATTCACACACAAGAAACCATACGATAACACTTAAATTTGTAATTAAATTTTTGAAGAAAAAAAGCTTAAATGAGTTTCAAATTAATTTCCTAGTTTTGTTATTGCTATCTAATGATGATGGAATATAAATCGTTGCAAGCTGCATTCGTTTCATTGTTTGTGTTACTCTGTTTATTTCGTTTCTGATACTGAGGTTTGTCGACGTTCCGAATGGATTAGGCTGTTCAAACCGATTGGGTACTGTGCACTTAGCACTGTTTAGAACACCTGAATAATTCGGCAGCGCGGTGGTTAATCTCCTACTAAGCCAAGTAATAATAGGTTTGGTAGAAATTAGGCGCACCTTACACATTGGTATGAATGCCCTTATCTTTACACTAAACACCATAAACAGATTTTTTTGCTAGTGTAATATTACAATTAATCAGTAGTGATAAGCACATATCTGGATAAAAAAATATCAGGTTACCGAAATTCGTAATAAATTTCAAACCTTAGTACGCCATTTCAATTGAAAAATGGTGAATTTAAGTGTTGTGTTCAAGTACATTTGAGTGTAATCGATATCGATTAGTTGTTTTAGCATTTTAATTATATTTCATGCATTGATTTCAAATAAGATTCGTTTAATTTTGGTTTTTTACTTCTGACAATCAAAATCATGTCCCGTTTCTGGAATATGATAATGTATCCAAGGTTCATCTACGTTTATCGTCTCAGAAACTCTGGTGCATTGCATTTAAACAAGTTCTGCTTTGGTATGGTTTTTATGTTTTTATGGTTTTTATATTTCTAAAGGGCAGAGTCACCTTAATATGTTTTAGCTTTACCTCAGTTCCCTTAATGAATTTTCCACGCAAAAGATTTATTAGCACAAGGAATTTACTGTTCGGCACTTTAGCAACCGATCACTAATTCTAGAAAGTTTAAAAAAAATCGTTTTTGAAATATCTGCTTATGAAATAAAACGGCAAATTTTATTAATTAACTGAGGTGGATGCCATCTCTTGTAAAAGTCACTCACATATCAGATAGTTCTACTCTTCCGGCTATATTCAATATTATACAAACTGTCGTGATATGATTTACTTCAGGGTCTTCTCGATTGAAGGGTGCATATTTAATAGATACTTTGTTATAACACCAACATTGTGATCAATTTCGTGGTCATTATACCTGAGTCAGACATTGTGGTGTATCAACGATGTCACAAATTTGTCAAATGAATTTAATAAAGATTAATTTTATATCGCGACTAGCTGTACCCTGCGCGCGTAAAAACCGACTAAAATAAATTTGAAGGAAAGACATCGAAAAAATTGTGACATTACAGCGTTTCGTTTCAATTCGATATTTATTGAAGTGCTGTGGAATACACAACATTTCTTCTTTTTCCATCTGGTGCCTAAACGAATAAATCAAAAGGTTTTCCGACGCGTGAGCAGGCCACATAGAGCTGCCCATGTGAGAAGCATGGATTCTCCAAATTTAATCCACACACTTGCAACGATTGTCCTTGTTCTTTGTTGATAGTTATTGCGAAAGCGAGTCGCACCGGGAACTGCAAACGTTTGAATTCGAATGGCATATCTGTCGGGATCATTGGCACCTTTGAATTTGCCAGTCAAAATTGTTGCCTCGATAACATTGTTCATCATTTTCTTGACTGAGAGTCTGGTTCCGTTGCAAAGTCGTGGTGGACTTATGTTTCGAAGAAGAATGATGGGTGCGCCAATTTTCAATGTAAGAACGTGCGGTGGTATGCCTGGCAAATTAAGCGAATTCAAGAATTCAGTTGGATAGTTGACAACTTTGTCTTGATTCACCACAGTATCGATGGATTTATATGTTGTCGTTTTGCCGGGTATTCCATTCTGAATAGTGAAGTTGATGGTATTGACATCGATGTTTTTGGTCGCTAATATAACACGCGTACTGAGCCACTGATGATTTTTGTAGTTCTGTGCAATGTTTGGGAAAATTTTTTGCACCAATTCGTCTATTCTTTCTGTGATCTTACAGAAGTTTGCTGGCAAGGTGATACATTGCGTAGATTCATCAATTTGTATTCGCCCATTTCCAATATCCAGTAATTGTTTTACAAAATTTCTACGCATGTTGGTTTTCAAAGTCAATTTTTGTAAATGACCCCAGAAAACTGATGATTTGAGACATGCATTAAGTTCATCAGCGGGTGTTGAACGTAGTATAATCGGCAGTGTTTGTCGAAAATCACCAGACAATAAAATGAGTGCGCCACCGAAGATCCGTGCGTTTCCTCTCAAACCTCGCAGTGTACGATCAAGCGCTTCCAATGCTTTCTTGTGAGCCATTGTACATTCGTCTCATATGATAATTTGACACGTTTGGAGTACTTTGCCTATTCCAGAGTTTTTGCTGATGTTGCATGTTGGCGCCTCAGTGTTTTGTAAATTCAACGGCAGTTTCAATGCTGAATGCGCTGTTCTGCCACCATCCAAAAGAGTTGCCGTAATTCCAGATGATGCAATGGCCAGTGCAATATTATTCTGTGATCGTATGGTTGCCAAAATGAGTGAAAGAAGAAAAGTGTTGCCTGTACCACCGGGCGCATCTATGAAAAACAGTCCACCGCTTTGTTCTGTGATTGCACGCATAATTCTGTCATACGCAATGCGTTGTTCTGGAACCAACTGCGGAAGATTTGTCTTAACAAATATCCCCAGTTCGTCATCAGAATCAAAGTGTGTTTCTCGTTGCAAATCACGATCGAACGACCTTGTTCGCTGGTCGGTTCGGAGCAGGCATTCCCTTCCCTAGAATATCTTCACTCATGTAGTCCTTGTATTTTTCCCAAAGATCTTTTGGATTAGATGGGAAGCAGGTTGTCAATACTATGGCAAATAACGTGCGTATTTGCTGTGGTCGAGCAGTATATGATGCATCAGCGAGTGCAGTATCCCAATGTGCATCATTCTCAAGAAGATTTAGTTCCTGGCAAGCTTAGCGATAAGTGGCGCACAGCTGGCCGTTCACTGTTCTTAAATCTTGGAAAGATGTCGGTCTACGTACATTGATTAACAGCAATCGCAGTGTACATACGACCCAATGCGTTACTGAAATACAAATTGGGATGTCCTTCAACTGCTTTACCTTGTTTGCGACGTTGAAACTTTTTAGCCGATGCATTCCATGTGTAGAATTTTGGTACCTCAGAATAAAGTAGAGTCTTTGCAAAAATATCATCTTGGCACAATGAGTAAAATGCAGTTAAAGTTGTTGCCGGTGGAACCAATACTCTTGCCCGTACATTATCTGCTATGAAGTACACGCGCTGTCCATTCTCGAGATGCACCGCCAAGTGTACTATTGTTGGATGTCGTTCATGGATTGGAAATGATAAGATGCGCCATACTGCTTCATTGCTGCTAATGTAGCGTCGGAAGACTGCCATGTCGCTTCCTTTGTTGACATATTTGCAAATATATTTGATCGACTTCACTGAATTGCAATACTCAACATTAATGTGTGCTTTGAAGGTCTTTGAGAGCAACGGTGAATATGGCACAATCCAACGATTATCGACTTCGACATCAACGTTTCGTACTTTCAGAACGATGGATTTGCCGCCATCCTCAACTGATCGTCGACGATACAGTGGGTATCCGTCATTGCCAGTGATGGTATCAGAAGCCAAGTTTCTTGGGTATCGTTTCGTGCATTTCCCATCAGACATGCATGGTGAATTTGATCTGGCGTAATTTTGTTGATTAACCAAACCAAAATATGTGCATGTGGCAATCCTCTTTTCTGCCATTCAATGGAATACATCCAGCAGCGTGTCTCTCCAAAAACGTGATGCTTGATAATAAAATCCATCAAAGATTTCAATTATTGTTTAAATACGCGTGCGGTAATGTCACGACGGTCCGAAGATGATTGTCCAGCTAACAGAAATTCTTTAATTTCATTCATCCCATGTTGGATTGCATATAAATGTGATGAACCAATCTGGACGACCATATGCGCGAACGTATGTCATCGCATCTTGTGCGCATGTGCCGTGGACTCCCCGTGAATGTAGACGGTAATATGACCATTCTTCCCAATTCGTTTGGATTCACGTTACCACCATTAACGATTGCGTATCGTAAATGAATGTACTCTTCAGAACGCAACTCGGTTTGATTTAATCGAATATATAGGAGTCGTTCGGTTTCAATCTTCGCGTACATTTCGACATTTTCCATTGATGGAACAATTGTCGACATTTCAGAATGTGATGGTTCTCAGCGTCTTGATGAAGCATCAATCGATACGAATAATAATTCTTGGCACGTGGATTTCTCATTTTGATGTTGAAACGATATCTATCTTCTCCTGGCCAAAACAGAATCGGATACTGCAATCCGTCGTATGAGCGATGAGCATCGGAGACTCGCTGAACGTCACCACTCTGCGATGAAGAATTATGTCGTGCGATTCAAATTCTTCGCCAACTATATCACGATCGCCACTTCATCGATTGTTGGTGCATTGAATTGTCTTTCGTGTTGGCCAACGGTTCTTTTGTCTACTCGAATTACAACTGAGTAGTCATCGGCTGGCATTCACTGAATGGCGGTTTTAAACAACTGAACTAATTCATTGTGTTGATCGAAAAGGGCTTGTAACACAGCCACGATTTCTCGTCTAGTGCCCGCATTATAATGACATCATTGTTCAATTTGTTCATCACTGTTTGCCATGAAATAAATTTGAAGAAACTTGTGATCTGCGTCCGGCAATGGTAGAAGCGATCCAGCACGATGGGTTGGCATGTAAATTTCGCGCACGATGTTCGTTGCACCGAACGATGTCATTTGAAAATATGAATTGTATTTGCGGATGTTTTCCAAGAAATGCTTCGAATCACGTGTAACACCTGATAGCAACGTTGATAGTGGTTCGGGTTGTGGATGTAATTCTGGCACTTTAACTTTTCCATTGGCGCAGCACATTCCTGGCATTTCATTCGCTACAATACATGCAAATTTTATCCATTTTTCCAATGACGACACTTGGATGAAGACTGTAATCATTATTACTGTCATAATGGAATGCACCAAGATTTAAATCAGCATACAGTGTTCGTCTTGATCGAGCGGTGCTTATTCGAACATTTTGCAGCCTTCTTTCCCGTTGTTCAGTTGTCTCAGACGAACGGGTCTCAGCGGCATGTACTCGAAGATTTTCCAGCCTTAATGCTCGTTGCTCGTCTGATTCTGAGACTCGTAATGCTCTTTTCTTCCGTGCTTGAGGTGTAGATCGGCCAACTGCTTGTCGCTTCGGAGGCATAATTGTACGGGAACGACGTGAAAAATGCGTTTGAATTTATTAGATGTGAATCAGCAATCCGAATCTCACAATGTATCCAATCCAATTGAACCGGCTGTTCACACACGGATTGAAATGTTAATATTGACGGTGATCACCAATTTGCTGAGGGAAATTTGAAGTCGAGAATTGCTGAAATCGATTTTAATTCCACTCACGATGATATCTGAAAAAGGCGTTTGGAACGTCAATCAGCAGTCACATCCTTCACATACACATTCGAGGATCTTCGTGAATTCGCTGTAGCGAATGAATAAAATCAGCTCACGGAAACTACGAAAATTCAATTCGATTGAATTATTTATTGAAATTATTAATTTAACTCACAATGAAATGCACAAAACTATTCGAAAAACGCTCCCAAATATAAAAATACGTTCAATGTGAGCCGGACATGAATTTCACAATTTACATAAATTCTTATGTCACTCACAACTCGAAACGTTATCATTCGTTCGCTGTTTTCGTTTCAATTCAAATCAGCATGAACTATCACGGCAATATATGAAATTTATTGGAATGACAGTGGCGCCATCTGTCGAAAATATGTCGTACCAACTCAGAAACCTTCGTGGGCTCATGCACAACAACTTTGCTAAAGATCATCAAATGATCAAATGCATAGTTTACGATTCTATAAAGGACATGCAGACAAACAGTCATATATATATATATATATATATATATATATATATATATATATATATATATATATATATATATATATATATATATATATATATATATATATATATATATATATATATATATATATATATATACCGGGTGTTTCTTTTAAACTGAGACGATCAAATATCTCGAAAAATAGCCACTCTACGGAAAAAATGTCCATAATCAGAATTTAATCATACCGCGGGGGAAATACATTAGTGCAAAAAATAGTCCCCCACCCCCCGCTTTGTAGGTGGGGCGGGGGTAACTTTTACACTAAGATAGGAAGCCATATTTTTTATTGCAGATACGGATTCTACGACTAAAAGTACGTATGATTTGAATGAAATATTTTGTTCGGTTCATGATAGATGGCGTTATAATCGACGAAATTCAATTTTTTCAATTTCTCCTTCTTAGAACACACGCATTCGATTCTGCAATACGTTTGAAATAAAAAATATCACGTTTTCATTGGAAATACTCGAAATTCGTCAGCAAAACAATTTATTAATGTAAATGGCAGGTGAATAAAATAATTTTAGCTTAAAATAAGTGTTCAAAATGATGGCCTGCGACTTTAATGCACTTATTAATACGCATTTCAAATGATTGTACACAACCGAGAAGTGTGTCTGGTTGAATTTCAGCACACGCATTTCTGATTCGCTCAATCATGTTCTCACGTGTTGTTGGTTCTTGTTTGTAAACTTTGTCTTTGAGATCAGCCGGACCAGCTCTACCAATCCAGCGACCATTGAAATCACGATCAAGTATTTCACGTGCCACCACCGAATAGTGTGCAGAACAATCATCATGTCGAAAGCACATGTTCCGTCTCACTTCTAAGCTCAAATTTTCAAGTAATATTGGCAGTTCATTTCTCAAAATGTTTCGGTACATTTGACCATTCAAGTTGCCTTGAATAATTTGGGGGCCTATGAGTTTGTTGCCAATTATTCCACACCACACGTTGACAGTCCAAGGACGCTGATGTTCAACTTGACGAAGCCAGTACGGATTTGTAACACTCCAATAATGCATGTTGTGTCGATTAACCGTTCCATGGTTTGTAAAAGACGATTCGTCAGAGAACATTACGCAACGAAAAAATTGGGGTTTTGTTGTATTTGTTCACGGGCCCATTGACAAAAAGTTACCCGATTTTGGGAATCAGCGCCATGAAGATCTTGGTGTAAAGGCACATGATATGGATGATACTTGTGCCGTTTTAAAATTCTCCAAACACTGGTGAGGGACAATCCGGAATCGCGAACTATTTCTCGTGTACTAACATGAGGATTATGAGCCGCCACTGCTGCCAATACATCAATTTCATTATTTTCTCCAGTGACTGCTGCTATACGGGTCCTCTTTTTCGGTTGAACATTTCCATCAGTAATAAATTGTTTGATAGTACGGCCAAATGAAGCACGTGAACGAATCCTATCCGGAAAACGTTGAGCGTAAATAGCAACAGCATTTTCAAGATTTCTGCCAGCTTCTCCATAAACCAGAACCATTTCAATTTTCTCTGGCACAGTTAAACGCTCCATTCTAAAGTATTTTATCGTTTATTTTGCAATTACGAAAAGCATGAAGATAAGAAATAACACAAACGTTAAATGTGATTTACAAAACTGAATAAATTGTTTTGATGACGAATTTCGAGTATTTCCAATGAAAACGTGATATTTTTTATTTCAAACGTATTGCAGAATCGAATGCGTGTGTTCTAAGAAGGAGAAATTGAAAAAATTGAATTTCGTCGATTATAACGCCATCTATCATGAACCGAACAAAATATTTCATTCAAATCATACGTACTTTTAGTCGTAGAATCCGTATCTGCAATAAAAAATATGGCTTCCTATCTTAGTGTAAAAGTTACCCCCGCCCCACCTACAAAGCGGGGGGTGGGGGACTATTTTTTGCACTAATGTATTTCCCCCGCGGTATGATTAAATTCTGATTATGGACATTTTTTCCGTAGAGTGGCTATTTTTCGAGATATTTGATCGTCTCAGTTTAAAAGAAACACCCGGTATATATATAAATAAAAAAAATCGTGTGCCCAAAAATATTACGCTGAATGGGTGAGAAGAGCCAGTAAAATAAGGTAATTTTGAGGTAACCGATAGGGTGAATGAAAAATTGATAATAATGACATTTCGCTCATCTGTACAATTTACTTTTTTAAACGAAATAATGCTAACTTTCTTCTAGGTTGGTTAATTATGTTTACCGTAGTACAATCGGGCGCTCTCCACTGGTGAGGGCTTGACTCCGATTGTATAGACCTTTGTAAATTGAAAACGTTTTCAATCCTTTTGGCTCTTATTCCTTCCGGATTGATTTAACGTTAATTCGGTTTACCGTGTGTAATCGGGCATTGTCCACTATAATACATTGGGCTATACGTACTGGCTGGCTGTAATATGTTAGACTGGCCTGCTAGCTGGCGATATTATACTGGATTGAGTTGTGCAGACTAGTTGTATTATATTTGACTGTGCTGTGCGAACTATCTTTGTACCTTTTTAACCCTTTATTTCGTTATTTAATTAATTGCTGTTGCTCCGCAGATGCGTTGCGCCGAATATTATAATTTCGTGTTGGACGTGTTGATGGATAGTGTTTTGTGACGTCGGGGTCACCAATTTATGGGTAAGCTTATTTACTACGTTTGATTATATAATATTTTAACGCACGTCTTGTGAGTTGGCTGCCCCTCCTCCTCCTCTAAAATTTAATTATTATTTTTTTCATTCCTACGGTTTTGTTTTTTTCAAGGCATTTCATGACATTTTGTTTTGCCCATTGCATCCAATAATTCTGGATACACACTTAGTTTTGCTAACTTGATAAATACAAATTGGTACATAAATTCACTAGTAGCATAAATTTGTTGGTTGAACCGCTACAGGAACACTGCTTAAATGAAGCAACCTTTGACTTACTGATTACCAGATATAAACTTAGCATGAAGAAAGAAGATGAGAAGAAGAACATGAGTTTCGAAAAAACACAGATTTTCGCCGCATGCAATTTTTGTTATTCATATATCCCGCGCTTTATTAATTTCGTGCTAAATACGAAAGCAGATAACTGATAAAATGCCTCTTTTAGTAAATTCCTCCTTGTTTGGTAGAAATTAAATTAAATTAATATAAATTAAAAATTTAAGAAATTAAATTAATTTAATGCAATTAAAAACGTCATTGTGAAACGTTTTTTTTGTCGGACGGAATGGAATCGAAATGGTATGGATTGTTGGTGTTCTCGCAAAGCTGGAACATTTCAAGCATTGGGCAGCTTCCAATCCATTAGTGATATCTGTCACAAGGGTCACCTTGCGGAATTCAATTTCACTTTGTTCATAGCAGTAGCGTCCCAGTATGTATATATAAACCATGCAGACGAAGTTCCATATGTCAGAGTTTTTAATTCGATGTTCTGTACTGTTTATTCTTTTAGGTTCTTCAGAGAATTTGCCGATATTTAGTTTGTCATGGTGTTCAACTTAAATTTGCCGACACATATATACATTGCCACTGGATATTTTCTAAACAGTAAAGTTGATCCGATCGTTCAAGCAACAGAACGATCGGTTTAATCAGAAGTTTGACGTTTAATGATTATAAATCGGTTGACAATACAAATTAACACTGTAAATCATACAGCGTTATCTGATAAGCAGTCAGTACCTAATTATAAATTATTCATTAAAAAATGTGTTCATCCATTTTTATGACTTAAAAACTGCTGGAGTAATATATCTTATATACGCGTAGTTTTGTAAATTTATTGCGGCGTGGGAGTTTCAAGAGGAAGGGTTCACGTACATAATGTCAATCTGCATAATTTTTACGACTTACAAGTTTATGCAAATAAAATAACAAATGGGCACGTTTTATAATGTGCACACTTTATACAACAAAATTATTGCAACACGTTTCCTATAAATTATATAAAATAAAAATAAAACCTAGCTAACCCAGACAATGTCGTCTTCCAGGAAGTAGAAAATATTTAAGAAATTAGTGTTTCGAAATTTGGTGTTGCTTACTCAAGCAGGTACGTAAAGGTAAATTAAAAATTTAACAACACCATGCTATTATACATTTCGTGTTGTTTTTGTAATAAATTCAAACATGAACCACTCCTAACATTTTTATGCTTTTTTATGTAAAATTTTGTGTTAGTTTTTTTTATTTATGAGATGAGATAATCGCCAAAAAAATGTTTATTTATTTACATTATGTACAAAATTACTACATATATAGCGTGTATATAAAAGGAAGCATAAATTATACCTAAAAATGCTAATTTCATTGACACTTCATTCGGTTCACACAAGAAAATCAATTGTTAGCGCGCGATTCTAATCGCGATTCTGAAATGTCTATAAATAATATGCAAGATGAATTAAATAAACCGCGCGCGTGATTTTCGCAAGCACATCAATCAATAAAACATGCCTAATTATAGAGTTATTCGTTTTTAAATGCGACGGCGGTTTGTTTTAATGTTTTTGTGAGTTTTAATTTGTATTCAAGCCGATAAGCTGTGTATCGACGTAACACAAACCATATTTACGAAATGGCTCATAAAACTAACCCAAAGAAAATAAATAACACTGGAGTAATGAAGATTAAATAACAATTTTCGTGTGAGGCAGGTCAGAATTTTATAAAGGACGAATCGTATTGTTATACTCAAAAATTTTAATTTAATCCTTATAAGGTTTTGTTTTATGGGTGTCCTAGGTAATTAAATTTATTATTTTTGGGTAAGGAACTGCGAATCCTTATAGGGGTTACAAAGGATGAAATAAAAATTAATTCTGCTAGTTCTTAACGGTTATTTAATCCGCACATTTCCCATGCGAAATAACAACCGTCTTTTAATCGTTTTTTGCATGTCAAATCATATGTTGAGAAGCCTAACATCGAAATTGTAAAAATCAATGATCATTTTGTTTTGTAACAATTTTTTACGGTTGATTGCGGGCGGTTGATCTTTGCTAGGATGCCAGGCATGGCATTGAATAGGCCAAACTGTAATCCAACTGAAAAGACGAGAAAATACATAATAGCTATGCAATACAGTTTAAGCAATTTTGCTACTCGTCCTCTCTTTGCAGTACACTTAATGCTCTCAGCCTAAATAGCTACTTACTCGTAATAGTCTGGCAAAATGATTTTGTGTTGTTATTTTCTTTTACGTAGTAAAAAATTTAAGGAGTGATTATGTTGTGACCGACACCCGAATTTTTTCACCACGAAGGTCAAACGTTGTTGAAAGTTTTATGTTTAAAATTATTTGAATCGTTTAATTATTTGTAAATTGTTAAACTTTTCAACATCATTGCAAAAATTAAAAAAGTTTCCATTTCCAAGCTTTCCAAGCTGCCACTTCTGGTACACAGATGTCCACGAAATATCGCAAGAATCTCCCAATTAATGAAAAAAGTTTAAGTATGAAGTTCCAATCCGAATAGTTAATCCGCCTGGTAAAATATAAAAAATAATTTGAACTCATTTTGTTAGAAATTACAATCTTTTTATTTTATTCTATTTTTCGTAAATGTTAGGCAGTAGTCAATATTCGTATAATCGCCATTTGTAAAAAAACAAAAATCACCGAAATTGCCATTTTTAGTTGAGACATTCATCTAAACGCAGTGCAGTTTAGCCGTGATACTTAATTGTGGCTATGTAAATCAAACTTTTACGTATTGTAATATGCCTTAATCTAAAAGGCTTTTTTGCAGCAATGCCTCAGGGTAAAAGTTTTGCTAAAAAAAGAGCTGTTATAAAACAAAATTATGGAGGATGAATGTTACAATAGCGATACCGCCAGAAAAATTAGGGGTTCTGAAAGCGTTGTTCGAAATTTTATTAGAAAAGACAAAAAATATGGCATAAAAGCCCAATGGAGGCAATCTTCCCCAACAAAAGGCCGAAGCAAAATCTTAGCTTGGCAAAAAGACCAAATTTGTGAAGAAGCACCGAAATCGACTATCAAGCAGGCAAATAAAGAGAAAATTGATCTTTCCATTTGGTTGAAGAATGTTTTTATCTGACCAAAAAAAATTAATCTAGATTGTCTCGACTGCTACAGTTGCTACTGGCATAATTTGAAGGAACATGACGCCATTAGATCGGAGTGAAATTTTTATGGCGGAAGTGTTTTTGTACATGGTGAGCATTTTCCTATCAAGGAAAACTTCCCATCTGCTTTATTACGACTCGAACGAACTCAAGTAAGTACATTGAACTATTTTAAGACGCGTTATTAAATTGTCTGGATGATAATGCAAGCGAAAATTATATTTCTCAACAAGACAATGCTTCGATTCATGTTTCGATGGTGACCAAACAATGGTTTCTCGAGAAAAACATTAGTCTTCTTGACCATCTTGTAGCTCTAATTACAATTTCATCGAAAACCTTTGGGCCCTGGCCATCCAATGGAAATAGATGACAATATGACTCATTAATTGAATTAGAAAGTGTCATCCGTGAAGTTGGACCAAAACTGTTCTGCAAGCTCTTAAAAACAATGAAATCAATGCCTAATTTAAATTTTTGAACTTAATTAAAACGGTGGTACGGTTAACTTAGTGCCGAAGAGTTGATTTAGATTGAACAAAACGTATTTGCGTTTTGAGCCAGCATTGATAAAATTGTGTTTTTTAGGAAAATTAAAATATTTTTTTACCAAGTTACATTTCACAATTCCTATTTGTTACAAGGATGTTAATGCTTTAGGATTGAACAACTTTTATAGACGTTTTAATTAACGACTTCTTAAATGTTACAAAAAGAACAATAAAACACCAATTTAATTGATTTGAGCATCTATTGACGCTTTCAACAATTGTAAAGAGAAATTATGTCATGCGACACTTCTTGCACACTCCTCCGTTAAAGCTCGTTTTGCAATAAAGCTTGACGCATCTGATTTTGCGATCGGAGCAGAGGTACAACATTATATTTCGAATACTTGGCAACCACTAGGTTTCTTCTCCGTCTAAATGTGACACAACAACGGTACAGTGTCTCTAATAGAGAGTCGTTTGCAGCTTATGTAACGGTCGTGAGTTCAATTTGTTCGTTTATAAAGCATCTCCGCGTCAATTTAGACATTTTGATTTCATTAGTCAATTCACTACCGATATTCAACACAACTCAAAACGTTATTGCAGATACCTTATCACGTATAGATCAAATGTCTATTCCTGAAAGCATTGACTATACAGCAATGTAGCAGATGCCCAAACCAATGATGCGGAATTTAGAGACATTTTGCATAGTGATTCGTCATTAAAATTTAAGCAACTTCCAATTCTGATAAACTTATCGATTGTGATATTTCAACAGGTCTTCGAATATTTCCGTAATTTGTCACACCCCGGCATCAAAACTACTATGAACGTTTTAACTAAAAATGGTCAGTTTTTCAATGGCGTTACTGACATACCATAAAATGAATTAGTGAAGTAAATTAGTGATCATTTTAATGAATTGAAACCTACTCCAGCTTCACAACATTTAATCGTTAATTCTTTCGGTAGTAAAGAATTTGAAACTTGTACTGATGTTTTTCTGTAGACTATTGCGTTGAGAAGAGTTTTACAACTTCCATATTCAGGTCCTCATCAGGCAATTAAGCATACAGAAAAATATTTCACGATTGTTATTAACGCTAAGAATGTAAACGTCTCAATTAATCGTATTAAGCCTAGCTTTTCTGTTAGTAATCCGCTTGAATTAAATCAACAATCATTATTCCAAATTCAGTGCCTATAGTAAAGTTATTCTGGATAGAAAGATCCATTGATATTTTACCTCGCACCAATCCAGCCACGCTAAATCGAGGTTCAGTAAAAGAAAATTATTAAGAGTCCTTTTCGTTCTCGCGATTAATTTTGTTTGCTGGTATTCGGCAATTTCGCTGGAGGGGAAGTATTGTGGTGATGTTTCCTTCTGTTGTGGTTTCCCAATTTCTAGTTACATGTTATGGTTAACTTTGTGCGGGAAAGTTGATTCAGATTGAACAAAACGTACTTGCGTGTTTGAACAAGCTTGAAATGTTAATTATTGTTTGTTAAAAATTGTTTTCAGTTAGTACATTTTACAATTCCTGTCTTACAAGGATGTTAATTAATGAAAGTTATTAATTATCATTGAATAAAACAACTAAGTATATAAAAATTATAAAATCTACATTTATTGCTGATTCAATCATTGATTCATCAAAGAATTGATCTGAAGACTAATTGTCGAAAGCAAATCGGGAGTGAATATATTTTGGAGTCATATGGGGGCCATTGGGCTACGTTTTAAACTGAGGAGAGGATAAGTGGAAGAGTTTACCATCCATAAGGATTAGTGGAAGACATTACAATCTGCTCCAGATACCTACATAACACGTCCTTTTCTAAATATTTCTGGATATCCTTTACTTACCGTTTTGTGATGGTTTTCTATTAGGATTTTTATTTTTGCTTCACAAAATTTGGCAGTTTCGATTGTTATTACCTATTGTCAATTTTTTATCAGCCTACTTGAATATATTTAACTTTAAATTTGATTTTTTTGGATTATTCACGAACCTAGTGTTCAGAACACTGTTTAGTTAGTTTCGTAAATTATCCAAAATAATTAAACAACATATTGCTACAAGTTTCGGGCGTTTTATAAGGATTCGTACTCGATTTTGCAAATAAATATCGCCGAATTTAAGTTACAGATTTTATTTTCGAACACCTTTAATTGCTCACTAATTCACTTTTACTGTTCACTTTAACTGTTCACTACTTTTCCCAATGTTTTTTATTTTTTGATTTGCATTGTTTACTGTTTAAATTACAACTATCTCTGTGTCCCAAATTGCTCGCGGTTGTCTCGATACTTGTCTATCGCTGTTCGAGATTATTCCTTCTATTGCATCTGACAATTGTAAATCACTTTGATGTAGTTGTATTCGCATAGAAGGAATACTTGATCTGAAAGCATCGTTGATATGAATAGTAGCCAATAAATAAATTATTAAATAAATATAAATAAATAAATACCACTACCATAAATACCAATAACTTTTAACAGTGGCACCTCGAGATGCAATTTCGTGTCAACGTGGTCATCTATCATCTACCAGCCATTTCCTTACTGGTCCGGTTGGTTCATCATGTCTTACACATTGCATTGTTGTGCAATATACCTAGTCGCTGTTCAGCTTTGAAAGTGTAGGCTGGTATTCGTTCGATCCATCTAGCCACTTGTCTCTCGGGTTCGTTAAACTGCGTCAAAAAGTTGAGTGCCGCATGATCTGTTCGAAAAACAAACTCTTGCTCCTACAGATATTTTTAGACAGGGACCGGCTATAATATGTAACAACTCGATCTTTTCCTTTTTGCTTCGGCGGCAATACTGCACCTATCCCTGTGTTGCTACGCCGCTCCTACCGGCCTGTGGATACGCCAAAATAGAAGCGATGCATAATTTCTTCTTTAATTCTTTAAATATTTTTTGATGCTCTGTGTTTCACTCAAATGGTTGACTTTCTACCGATGCGGCGAAGACTTCGTGAACCATCTGCGAAGTTTGACACAAATCGTCGGTAGTATTGGCATAATCCTAGGAATTTTTTTAGTTGGTTTATATCCTTTACTGGAGGCCACTCCATTACAGATACTAACTTCTTTGGACTCATTCGCACACCGTTGCTTGAAACAATATGACCCAAATAGTTAACTCCTTTTCTCAGATTGCTTGTAGTTTAAGATTATTGACGTGTTCGTCCAAATCAACAAGACATGTTTTCCAATTTAGGCCTCTTAGAATTTGCTCTATTAATCTCTCAAATGTAGCAGACGGATTGCATAATCCAAACGGCATTATCACAAATTGATAAAAACCGTTTCCTGAAAATGCCGTTTTATCTCTATATCATCAGGATGAATTACAAATACAATGTACTGAAAATCTCGGCCCCTGACAGCGTGTCTAAGATGCCGTCAATGTCGGCGCGGTAACGGATAACTTCGTCTTTCTTCGTCCCTTCGTTTAATTTGCGGTAATCACACAAAATCGTGTATCCCGTCCTTTTTCTAAACAAGAACCACTGACGATCTCCATGGGCTGCTAGACTCCTCAATCACTCCATCACGTTTCATTTTTTTATTTAATTCGGCAGTCTGCTTCGCGGGCGGTATTCATCTTGGTGCTTCCCGGATTGAAATATCGTTTCCTGTATCGGTAATATGTGGCACAATATTAGTTTTTCCTAATTCATCACCATTAAGAGCAAATTCATCGGCTAATTCATCCAGTACTGCCACTGCGTCAGCTAACTGTTCCGCTGGAAGATGGCTGCCCAGTGAGCGAATGATCTTCTTCTGCCCATTTTTTTGGTGACCGACGACATTGTCTCGACTAGTAGTTGGCAATATAATTGTTTCCTTCAGTTGTACCGATGACCACCTCTTTCCTGATTACATTTATTGATTAACTCACGTTCAAAACACGCACTGGTACTTCCTGGTGGAATTTCACTAAAGTTCTCGCACAAAGCAATCCGTTATTTTTGGCATTCGTATGCTCTACTATTCCCATCTTGGTATCCCCGAGATCATCGTCAATTTTCGCGTAGTTGTTTTCGCACATCGGTGGAATTGCGACCCTGTCTTCGACTATAACTCGCAATGCAATTTATTTACTCGTGTATATTTGAAGGGTACCTCCACATTGCGCCATTTTAGCACCTGGCTATTCAAATCCACGGCAATCTCCTTTTATTTCTAACGATTTCTCTCTAACATCCAGTCCGATGTTATTGTTCATTCATTAGTTATGCCAGCTACGATAAACTGAAGTGTGAAATATATTCTGCCGAACGTTATTGTTAGGATACACTCTCCTTTGACTATCGCAGATTCACCTGTTACTGTTAGCAATTTTGCAATCCGCCCCTAGTTGTTTGATTTTGACGGTGCTCTTGGGGCATTTTCTTCCTTCCACCAGCTTACGCCCCTTAAAACTGGTGTAACATAGTTTTCCGGATCCGTGTTTTCTCTCTTCGTCTCGTTCAACGTCTAACTGCTTCATTTCATCACGTTTCTTGCCTCGTGCGTCAACTTCTCTCGAATGCAGTACACTTGCTTACTTACAATTCCTCCCTCATGTGATGACCGGCTTGTTGGCATCGGAGTGGTTTCCTGATCTCCTCTTTAATAAGAGCCTTTATTTACGTGATTTCCTCCGAATCCAGCTTGCGTCATTTTACAATGTCTGTGTCTAAACTTGCTCTGGCTGCCTCATATTCTAATGCCAACACCAATGCTTCATCCATATTTTTACCTCTAGTATTGGTTCTTAAATGAAGTTTAAGATGGTCGTCCTTGACGGCACTGGTAAACGCGTGTACTGTTAGCCCGTTCAACACATCTACAGGTGCATTGCCGTAAGCTTGACACACCAATTTCGTTACTTCTCTTTCTAGATCTTGCATTCTTTACCCACGTAGTTGCCACTTGCTTTGAAGTTGAATCTTGCATAATTCTCTAACGTGTAGCTGACCATATCTTATCTTAACTCAGTCATACCAGCTCCCTTGTGTTGCACATACTGTTTGCAAGACATCTACAGCTTTCCCTTCCTGCACCCCAACAATTGTGCTGCATTGCCGCCTGAAAATGCACTTTAAAATTCTCAAATGGAAGGCTTTAAAATTCCTCTTTAGGTTCCAGCAACCAGTTCTATCGAAAACGTTTTATTTAGCTGGACATATGAATAGCTCGCGATATATGTGTTTTGAGGTGGGCCTCCGCTTGCTTAATTTTATTTACAAACTCTTGCCTTATTTGTCCTTCAAATTCCTTGAGCTGGCCATCGACTTTCACCTCTAAAAATTATTCTCTCTTCTTACTCTTTAACTTGGGGATCTTGGCCGTGCTGAATTTGATTGAGATTCTCTTGCAACTCGGCAAAGCGCCCACCTTGTTCTGCTGGTAGTTCTGCAAACTGTGC
Source organism: Nephrotoma guestfalica (assembly GCA_963691935.1). NCBI lineage: Eukaryota > Metazoa > Arthropoda > Insecta > Diptera > Tipulidae > Nephrotoma > Nephrotoma guestfalica. The sequence continues at coordinate 101,513,609 of OY829913.1, forward strand.
ACTTTGGAGTATAGAGTTGATCGAATTTATTGTCCTTTCCTTTTAGTTGAAGGAAAAGTACTTGCATCATATCTCCCATGTTTAAAAAGGTTTTCGGTTTTTCGGGACCAGGCGAATGCACTGGTATGGTTATTCCTTTTTGATCCATCGCTTCGGTTTCCGCATTTTTAACTTATTCTTCGCAAGACCGAACTTTCTGCTCATCGTTTAGGATAACTGGTGGAATCCCTGATGGTCCTGACGTGATAATGACTGTCGCGATATTCGTCCGCCTGTCTCAGTATCCTCTTCCATGGCTTCTGCAGTTTCAAAAATAGCTCGTTCTTAATGCCTTCGATTATAAGGCCGACGTTCTGCAGCTTTTCTCTCAATTCTGGCACTATTCTGGTAATTTCCAGTAATGCTGGGGTATGCTGGTAATGCTGAGGTAAAAAGTTAGTGTTAATTTTTTTGCAAACAAAATTGAAAAAATTATTCCCAATTTATAAATATTTACATTAAACTTTTCTTCTCAGTAGGCCGGAAAAAACTATTTGAACAAAAATTACATATAAATTCTTTCTCAAGTTCCGTATTCTCGGGGAATTACCAGAATAGTGCCACTGCTGTGATGTTATAAGTGTTTCGGTTTTAATCATTGCTGGTATTTGCAAAATCCCACACAAAATCCCAACTGACACCAACTGTTACGAATTTTGGGCGGTTGATATGGATGCAAATAGATCACTCAGCGCGACATTTAAGTTAAAAACTTTATTTTCCAACACCTTTAATTTTTGCAGCAATTCACTAATTTCACTCGTTTACTGCTAACTAATTCACTTTTACTGTTCACTTTAATAACTAACTGTTCACTACTTTTCGCACTGTTTTCTTTTTACTTTTTTGACTTGCACTGTTCACAGGTTAAATTACAACTGTATCTGTGTCCCATGTTGCTCGCGGTTATATACTTGTCAATCGCTGTTCGATACTTTTCCCTTTATTATACATCTCGCGATGTTTTTGTATAAGAATCATACTATGTAATGTCGGATATAAGGTGTATGCTAAATGCTTACTGGGCAGGCTAGATGAACACTTGTTGAGTTTACCCTCGTCGTATCAAGCCGCATTTTTGACTAACCGGTCAACTGATGATCACACGTTTACTGTTCGTCGTGTGCTGGAGGAGGCATAGGGAACCGGAAATTCGGTCACGATCTTGTCAATTGATCTTCAAAAAGCGTTTGATACAGTTGAACTAGGCGTCATATCCCAATGTTTACGAGAATATATACCTCACTATTTGGTAAATCGCATAATAAAGGCGTGCTTTTGGGAACGGATTGCCCTAAAGTGGTTTAATGTGTGCACCGACAAAATTAACAAGAATAAAGGAGTAAAACAGGGATGCCTAATATCTCCACGCATCTTCAATTTTATATTAAATGAAGTGTTATTAACACTGGTAGACCAATTTCCTGAACTGATGTTGGAGCAACGTGACGTTGTAGTATTGGTACCTGCTCTACAGGAGTTAATAACTCTTTTGCGATATGCAGGATTTGAAATAAATACGCAGAAATGTACAACTCTTATAAGAGATCCCGATTGTTCCTCTAATCCATTTTCATCAATAGTTCTTGCAGGAATTACTTTCACTAGAATCGACACCATGCGTTACTTAGGAATGTATTTTACAGCGAAATAAAACCGGTCCCTAACTAACGCGATGTTATTAAGCACTTGAGATTGCACGTCAGATGCAAGGCTTCATACGACAAAATAAAGTACCATTTAATACAGTTGTAACTATATACAACACCACAATTGTACCAATACTAACATATGGTTTAACAACAGCAGTTCTTACCGCTGCGAATAGACGCCGTTTGAGAAAATACGAACTGATTTCATTAAGAAAACTAGTGGAATTTAGTATCCAAAGAGAGTTATTAGGAGTTATTTAATGGCAGAACAATCACTAAAAAAGTTAAGGTTAATCGGATTAGCTATTGGGGACACTAAATGCGGCAATGGCTTATATTGCAGGCCCGAGAAAGTTAGGCCGCCCGTGTTTTACATGGAACGATACGCTCAAGCAAGATCTTAACTATTATGATAAACGTTTTCGTGAATGGTTAGCACTGTTGCCCTGTCGGAATGAATTACGAAAGGCACCTAAGGAAATATACAATTTGGAAGAGTCTGATTCTAGTGATTGTATTGATTATGAAGATGAAGCAGAAGATATTATACTTGTTTAAATAAATAAATAAAAATAAAATCTAGTTTTATCAGGGCGATACCAGTAATATGGCTTTATGTAGTTTCGTCCTTATTAATATGTTCACGTATATGTGGGGTATACTTTTATCATGGGCTGATAATAAATTATGTCATATTAAATGTATTCTATAAGCCGTGTTGTGGCAGCACATATGAAGCTTTTTCACTTCTGTTCAATAGTATTGTGCGTATGCGAACGAACCGACATTGTTTATTTATTTACTCGATTGTTATGTATAGATTCCGGAAATATTTGAGTGAAAATATTTAAAGGGAAATATACAGAATAAAATCACGCTTTTAACGTCAATCGCCCTACCGTTCATGTTAAAAGTTAAATCACCGACACATGCCACATTTAATTTCTTATTATTTATTAACATTACAAATATGGTTAATGGTTATTGATTCAATCTTTTTTAACCATTCGGGATTAGCTACACGAGAGATATGCTGTTTTGATTAAAAATTAGATTCAGATTTCAGAAGTTGACAAAAACTTTTAATGGACAATTTTGTAGTAAAGAGACCTCTGTTTTTCCAGTGGCCCGGCTCCTTTTTTTAGTTAGGCGTTTTAGTAAGATTTTTTTTTTTTTTAATTATTAGTATTGCATCCAATGGCGGTATTTAATAATAATTATTAATTTTAATTTTTTATTATTTTAGATCTTTCTTTTAGAGTTTATTAAAAATAGGTATTAACGAAAATTCAAGAAGATAAGTTTGGAGATGTGGATGCAATTAAATAACAATTTTTAATTTTCAGATGACCGGTAGTTTTTCAGTTACATTATTAATAATTATTTCGTAGTTAGAATTGTGTCGTCATTCTGTTACTAACAGTCGAGTCTCTCATTACTAATTTAACCTTTCCTATCCCTCGATTTTGTTATATGTAATAAAGGTGCACGGTGGGACCCGTCCTTATCCGGGATTACTTGTCTAATGACTTGGCCGTACATATCATTCAAATCAAATCAATCAAATCTCGCGATGTATGTGTATTGCAATCGTAGTAATCCACTTTCATGTGATTATATTCCCGAACATTCCATGTCATCAGTTCCTATGCCTTCATGATTGCTGTTATGCCGTTATTAATTTCAGTATTTTCCATGATGATTATCACCGTTTACAATTGCATTCGTTATCTCCATATTACCCTCTACTTGGAATGCCATTCTAAAATCCAATTCCTAATCAGTATTGGAGGAATACTACATCCGATAACATCGTTCACGTAAAGAATAGTAATCGCGCAATAAAATTATAGTCTGCAAATGGGTTCGGAACTTGCGACGTTTGAGTTGGTAACAGTTGGTGATGTATAACTTTACCACTCAACCACGAGTGATATGCTTGTGTAGAGTAGAATTCGTGTAACAATATTTTTTTTTCGTTGCAGAAATAATATTAAATTTTTTAGCAATTTTTTAATTTTTGGAATATAAACACACACTTTAAAAATAAAATTTTTTCAATTAATTTGAGTTCTAGTTTTTGTCAGCAGCATTCTGGGTTTTTTCCACGGACAGTTATAAATTTGTGTTTATTAGGAAAACAAATTGGAACCGAAAGAGCTTCAAAATGTATCTAAAAACCTTAACTGTTTAAGATCGAGCTAGCTAAGTTAATCATTATATCTTAAGCTGCTATATATGTACACATGTATACATCTACATATATGATTCTAATTTACCTAATTTGTTGATTTCACATAAAAGGCTACAGATAAATTTAGATTTATGAATAATAGTTCAGTTAGTCACACGTATTGTTTAATAAGGCAATTGAACTTTTTTGTAGTATTTAAATATCATGAATAGATTTACCATACAAATTTACCGTAGATGTAATTGCCAAACGGTATTTATACTGGTAGTATATGTGAAGTATGTAAAGTTATGAAACTGAGACTCTTTCAAGGTTTCATGTTTTTCTTTGCTCTGGGTGTGTACACAAAGCATAAGTGTTTATGGTTTTACATTACCCTGGCTCTCCATATTCTATTATGTATATGACTACACGTTTTGTGAACGAAGGACATTATTATTTCATATTGAAATAAACATAAATATTTAAGTTCAAACCTTTCTATATACATTTTATGTACGATGTATACAAAACGACTAGCGGCTACTAACATTTATGTTTGTCTAAGCTGCGATCTTGGTATACTCGTACATGCATGATATTTATTTGTTTAAAATGTCCGTATGCTCAAAGCCCCAAACATAACAATCTACTGGATCGTTATTTATTTACTTTAAAAATAATTATAATTATATATTAAATAATAATACTGAATATTTAAAATTTGTTCTGTGCAAATAAATTCACATGTTCATACAAAAACAAATCTTATGTCAAGGACTTAAGATATGGAAATAACAATTAGATTTTTATCATTTCGTTGTACAAGAAATCGCAGAAAATAAATAATTTTTTTAAACGAAAATGCGGCGGTTTGTTTACAAAGCAATTTAAAATCCCAGTGTTTGTTGTTCATTCATAATATTATAAAATCTACACTAATTCATTCATATTTGCTATATATGTGTATGCTTCCATTTAGATGCGAGCTACGACACGGTTATAGATTCGTCGTCGTCGTCGCAAAATATTAGTTTAGTGGTTTAGATACGTAATTTATTTATTTAATTTCTTCTTAGAGACTTAAATCGTCATATCTGTACAAGTATACTCTCATATACGATACAAAATAATAATTAAGTTGATTGCCTTGCAACGATTGAATCAACTTATAAAATTTAAAAAAAAATCTTAACGAATCAACAAATCTTGTATAGGTATAAAAAAACCTGTGGGTTGACATTCCACACAGGAATTTTATTCGGTGTTTTGTGTGTACAACATTAGGATTGACAGATTTTTTGCGGATCTATTTGTGGTTTCATTAAAATTGTTCGAATCACTGTCTAATTGAAAGTAATTAACAACTTTATTATTTAGTAATTTATAGTGGTTGAATATGATTTCTAGAATTTCAATATATATGCGCAAAAAAGTTGATTCGGTATAGGTGGTCTTGTCAATGTGTGGCTGATCGATTAACCATATGCACAACAATATAAATACATTGTGACTTGCACAATATCTAGTTACCGCCAGTTTGGTATATTGTATTAGAATTCGTTATATTCCTGTAAGTAAATGTAAATGTAATCGGGCATCATATGGTCAAAGTCATAATTTTTCAGATTGTTGACTTTAGTACCAGGATACGCTGGATAAAGATGTATAAGAAGTTGGCCCGAAAATTCCATCCCGAAAAGGTTTTTTTTCATAAAGTGTGTGTCTTAGCTAAATTACATAAAATAATTCCATCCCGAAAATTTTATTGTTAAATTAATGAAAAAAAATCAGCACGAGAAAATTATCGAATTATACAACAGTTTGCATTAAAAAAGATTCACTTCAATATATTAATAAATTTAATCTATATGAAATATCACTGAAAAATTAAAGATAAATTATTAATCATCCCGAAAACAATTTTCTATACATTCTTCCGATGAAAATTTGTTCATTACCAAATTTCCTTGTGGCGAACTCAGAGATGACCCCCTCTCTTGGCATATGAAGTTAGGTGTGCCAATCTGCATAGAACATATATTCAGATGCCCGCTCGAAAATCACGAGGATTAATGGTGAATATTGATCAATCCCGTAAACAATTTTCTATACATTCTTCCGATGAAAATTTGTTCATTACCAAATTTCCTTGTGGCGAACTCAGAGATGACCCCCTCTCTTGGCATATGAAGTTAGGTGTGCCAATCTACATAGAACATATATTCAGATGCCCGCTCGAAAATCACGAGGATTAATGGTGAATATTGATCAATCCCGTAAACAATTTTCTATACATTCTTCCGATGAAAATTTGTTCATTACCAAATTTCCTTGTGGCGAACTCAGAGATGACCCCCTCTCTTGGCATATGAAGTTAGGTGTGCCAATCTGCATAGAACATATATTCAGATGCCCGCTCGAAAATCACGAGGATTAATGGTGAATATTGATCAATCCCGTAAACAATTTTCTATACATTCTTCCGATGAAAATTTGTTCATTACCAAATTTCCTTGTGGCGAACTCAGAGATGACCCCCTCTCTTGGCATATGAAGTTAGGTGTGCCAATCTACATAGAACATATATTCAGATGCCCGCTCGAAAATCACGAGGATTAATGGTGAATATTGATCAATCCCGTAAACAATTTTCTATACATTCTTCCGATGAAAATTTGTTCATTACCAAATTTCCTTGTGGCGAACTCAGAGATGACCCCCTCTCTTGGCATATGAAGTTAGGTGTGCCAATTTGCATAGAACATATATTCAGATGCCCGCTCGAAAATCACGAGGATTAATGGTGAATATTGATCAATCCCGTAAACAATTTTCTATACATTCTTCCGATGAAAATTTGTTCATTACCAAAATTCCTTGTGGCGAACTCAGAGATGACCCCCTCAATGGGCATATGAAGTTAGGTGTGCCAATCTGCATAGAACATATATTCAGATGCCCGTTCGAAAATCACGAGGATTAATGGTGAATATTGATCAATCCCGAAAACAGTTTTCTATACATTCTTCCGATGAAAATTTGTTCATTACCAAAATTCCTTGTGGCGAACTCAGAGATGAGCCCCTCAATGGGCATATGAAGTTAGGTGTGCCAATCTGCATAGAACATATATTCAGATGCCCGTTCGAAAATCACGAGGATTAATGGTGAATATTGATCAATCCCGAAAACAGTTTTCTATACATTCTTCCGATGAAAATTTGTTCATTACCAAAATTCCTTGTGGCGAACTCAGAGATGAGCCCCTCAATGGGCATATGAAGTTAGGTGTGCCAATCTGCATAGAACATATATTCAGATGCCCGCTCGAAAATCACGAGGATTAATGGTGAATATTGATCAATCCCGAAAACAGTTTTCTATACATTCTTCCGATGAAAATTTGTTCATTACCAAATTTCCTTGTGGCGAACTCAGAGATGACCCCCTCTCTTGGCATATGAAGTTAGGTGTGCCAATCTGCATAGAACATATATTCAGATGCCCGCTCGAAAATCACGAGGATTAATGGTGAATATTGATCAATCCCGTAAACAATTTTCTATACATTCTTCCGATGAAAATTTGTTCATTACCAAAATTCCTTGTGGCGAACCCAGAGATGACCCCCTCTCTTGGCATATGAAGTTAGGTGTGCCAATCTGCATAGAACATATATTCAGATGCCCGCTCGAAAATCACGAGGATTAATGGTGAATATTGATCAATCCCGAAAACAGTTTTCTATACATTCTTCCGGTGAAAATTTGTTCATTACCAAATTTCCTTGTGGCGAACTCAGAGATGACCCCCTCCCTTGGCATATGAAGTTAGGTGTGCCAATCTGCATAGAACATATATTCAGATGCCCGTTCGAAAATCACGAGGATTAATGGTGAATATTGATCAATCCCGAAAACAGTTTTCTATACATTCTTCCGATGAAAATTTGTTCATTACCAAATTTCCTTGTGGCGAACTCAGAGATGACCCCCTCTCTTGGCATATGAAGTTAGGTGTGCCAATCTGCATAGAACATATATTCAGATGCCCGTTCGAAAACCACGAGGATTAATGGTGGGCCAGCGAGTAATTTCTGAGTCCAACGGACTATAGCTCGAATACTAAACATACAAACATTCCCAAAAAATTATTTCAAATACGTCAAATCTTCCTCTATCACCTTATGTCACCCACTAGTCCGGCCAGCGACTAATTTCTGAGTCCAACGGACTATATCTCGAATACTAAACATACAAAAATTCCCCAAAAATTATTTCAAATACGTTAAACGTCCGTCTATCACCTTATGTAACCCACTAGTCTGGCCAGTGAATAACTTCTGCGTTCAATGGACTATGTCTCGAATACTAAACATACAAAAATTCCCAAATTTATGTTTAGTAATTCGAGATATAGTCCGTTGGACTCAGAAATTATTCGCTGGCCGGAGTAGTGGGTGACATAAGGTGATAGAGGAAAATTTGACGTATTTGAAATAATTTTTTGGGGATTTTTGTATGTTTAGTATTCGAGCTATAGTCCATTGAATTCAGTATCTAATGGCCTTAGTAGGATTGATGGGAAAGTTGGTAACCTAGAAAATGCAGAACGTATTAGTTATTTTGTTCGATACTTTTTAAATTTATTCTAATTAACATTTCATAGGGTTTGGTCAACTTTTGTAAAATTATTTATTTCAGGACAGATTTTTGCTGTATTCTGGTTACTTGGAGGTGATAGTAGAACTAGGTATATCAAGTAATACTTCTTGCGGCTATACAATATTTTTTTCGTCTGGGATAGTAAAGACACAATCTGCATTATCATCTTGCTGGATCTCTGGCTGGATACTTTCAGCTAACTTTAATAGGGTTAAATATACTAAATCTTTGTTTCTGGTTGTGATTCGGTTTTGGGCTTCTAATCTTCAATGGCTAAAGCATGTTCTTATTATAGTAATACTACCGCTAATATACTACAACAAGCTAGGTTTGTTACGAGGTGGTTCAAAAGGCCTCTTTCACGGTAATTTTGCCGACTAGATCTTAGGGTTTTGGGTTGCGGGGAAGTTTAGGCTTGCATATTCCTGGCTTACACCGTGGAACAAAGCAAAAATAAGAGTATACTAAAAACCGAAGCTAAATTATGCCAAAATTGTATCGACAGAAATTTGAGGAAAGCGAATAAAAAATAATAATAACCGAGTGTGTGCACCCAGGAACGATCGAATCTCCCCGAATGACAAGTACAAGTACTGAAGAGACCCCCCGAATGACTCATAGGCCCCTAGAGGCCGATGCCCAGTCACAACGAAGCAGCATTAGAGGTTAGGGAGGTCTCCCCAACAGACAAAGCCTCTATTCACTCGGAGAGACCTCTAGGGACTCTCCCGCATTACACACTTCAACAGCTGGAGACTGCCGAAGTGCCACAGGGAGACCGTGTGGATTTTACGGTCGTCCCCGACTGGACGACACATGCGGAACTGACCACTCCGACCTGGTGTCCTGCAACTATGGAACCGACATGAAGTGAGACCCACCCACTCCTCCCATCATACCAAACCGAAAGAAATTTCGTAATTCATTTTATGAGCAAAAGCAACAAGGATAAGTACTAAAACAAGAATAGTCACTGCACATAATAACTCGAGGCCGATGAATGAGATAAGAAAATAAAGCCGAATAACCCGGAATTCTACGCAGTGCTGTTTTTTATTTAAATAAATTTTTCAAGACACAAAAACAAAATCAGGGGCGAAAGGGGGATAAAACCAAAAAAAAATTATCTAAAAGAATCGAACGTAAAAATTCCGAAGCGAAAGAAAAAAAATAATCCGAACAAAAATGGTCGCTGACTTGAATAATGATGTAGCGAAACCAATGTGCATCCTCTCGCGTGTGCCAAGCAACCATTATGGCACTCGATTGAAAATAAATAAAAAATTGAAATTCAAAATTGAAATTGAAAATGTAAAATTTTGATTTATCCAAATACTCGCACCAAAAAGATCTAGAAGAATATTTTTCTTTCGTTGGTGTTTTTTTGGTTTTATTTTTTCCGTGTGCGTCACTCACTTTTAGGAATTAGGATCTTTAAATTGATTTTAACCACAAAGTTTGTATATTACTACGCAGAACAACACGGCAATTTTGTTAAGTGATTAGGTATAATTAAATTTGTGTTTTTCGTAACAACAGGTTTTATCCCGATCTGTTGAAAAATGGTTAAGTTCTATTTATATTATCCAATTTACAGAAATATATTTGAAACTAGGTCTTAATTTTAAAAACCAAACCCCACCCTAGTCGTTTGAGAATTGGCTTAATTCTAAGCAAATTCGTAATTTTCCAGAATCTGATCCGAAAATCATATGTAAATCCAGTTTCGCCTTACAAACTGAGTTTTATTCCAATTAGTTGAGAACTAGCTTAGTGCTGTAACATTTTCGAGGAGCCACACTTGGCACTTTTGTTGAAATGCATTTTTATCATTCAAACCAACTTTATTTCAGAATGGATAGGAAACGCCTTAGTTTTAATTGAATTGGCATTTTCCGTAACCCGTGCATCTTGCACTTTGCGTATTGTTATGAATTTCCAATCTATTTATTTACATCTTTTACAATCTTTATATCATTACTGTATCACTGTTAAATTTGTTTTGGTCTCGCTGTTCGAGATTATTCCATTTACTGTATCCATCGGTCAAGGCGTATTGGCCTGTAGTTGTATTTGGAAACATTCCAAGTCATCCATTGCCCTGTTTTGATGCATAACTATAGCCACCGAATACCATTGCTATCGTTACTCCAGTATCAGCGTCCCCCCACTTGGAATTTCATTTTAAAATCCAATTTCCAATCAAGTATTAGGCAGTAATTATAGTAAAGGGTGCTTTTCTAGGAGTTCACATCTTTAGGTTGGCAACACTGATTTATTTGGCAACCGATTTGCCAGCTGACATTTGCTTTGTCATTAGTTTGATTTGCCATTTCATAATAAATAATGGGTCTGTTTGCCAAACTCATCGTGCATTACGTCCATTTTATGGTCGTCATAATCGTCCATCAGAGCGAGTAATTCGGTTAATTATGAATCATTTTTGCACCACGTATACTCTAAATGATAATACGCATCCAGTAAGACGTCAAACAGGGCGTACCGAACAAGCGATAGACGCGGTACAGCGTATCATTGAGGAAGACCCAAATCAATCAATTCGACGTCGTTCTCAGGAACTGGAGATGTATCCATCCACTACGAGCTTACAAAATTCAACTTGTGCGTACGTTAATAAACAGGATTGTCCGATTTGAATGAAGTTGATCCACAACCCTTTGCCGAAACACTATTACATTCAGAGAAAATCACTGTTTAGTGCGGTTTATGGGCCGGCGGAATCAATGGTTCGTATTTCTTCAAAAAAGATGATGGGCGGAATGTTATAGTCAACGGTGAACGGTAAAGAGACATGATTTCTAACTTTTTGTACCCCAATTGGCTGGCATAAATCTTGCTGATGTGTGGTTCCAATAAGACGGTGCTATATGCCATACAGCGCACAGTTAATTTACTCAAAGAAACATTTGATGAAAGATTAATGTCTCTAATCTAAGTCCATTAGATTGTCTTCTTTGGGGATGTGTTAAGTCACTTGACTACGCTGGTAAACCAGGGACGATTGAACACTTGGGGCAATTGATACGGCCGAAATTGCTGCGAAGAGTGATCGAAAGGTGGACCTCCAGATTTCGCTATGTGCGCGGCGGTCACATGACCGAAATCATATTCCAATGAAACTAGTTTCACTGATATTCAAAATGTTTTTCTTTGTTCTATTTTAATTTAGAATCGTGAACCTCTAAAAAAGCACCCTTAGAAAATTTTTCAGCAGAATGCTATTGATTTGTTTCGGAGGAGAAATTTATTTACAAAATGACTTGCTTCGCTTGTGCATTTAGGTCACGTGCTGTAAATTGTCTTTCGAACAAAATATATAAACTCGCAGCAACCAAACGTTTTGTTTATACCCTTATTATGGTTCTCTCCTCACCGAGTGACTCCATACAAATCTAGTCACATTTGCTTTATTTTGCACGTAATTTTAGGTGAGGTGAGAATCGTAATAGGGACCTAAATTCCAATATGTGAATGTTTGCCGATTTAAGTATGCTCATTGTGCCGCTGCACACAGTGCGGCAACATTGTGCGTTTTCTTCGTCTTTTACCTCTTCGCCTATAAAATTTTAAAGTTGGAGTTTTTTGCAGCACGTTTGCTTCAATAATTTTATGTGCGGCTCGGGCTTTATATTCAATAATAGAAAGGAAAGAACAGAAAAAAGATTTAGGGTCAGATTTTTTTGTTTTAACTAGTCACGTATGAGAATGAATTTTGGTAATAAACGCCTGAATAAATGTGGAGGTTTTTACATTTTGTTTCAATGCCTACTAGGTTTTTAAATTTAATTTTTTGTTTTTTCTACCCGTTTCGCTCAAGCATCCATATAAAATGAAAATAATTTTACACATACATAGACACGTGCCACACTTGAGTTTTGTTTGAAAATGCAGTGTATGGAAAGGCTAATTCAGTGCGAGTTTATACATTTTTTCCGCTGCCAAATTTTCAGCAGAACACTATTGATTTATTGCAGAGGGGAAATTTGTTTACAAAAGGATATGCTGCGATTGGGCATTTAGGTGTCCATGCTGAAAATTTTACAGCGGAAACATCGTATAAACTCGACGTATGTGAAGCTGGCCCGCAAACCATCCCGAAAAACGACTTTAAAATTTAGGTGTGTTTCTCCGCTAAACCCATTAAACGACTTTTCAGCCCAAAAAATTAAAATAAAAAATATTGAGAAAATCAAATTCCATCCCGAGAAAATAAAACAAGCTCACGCACACACAACAAATTTTAGGTATAAAATTAACTTACAATGGGGATAAGGGACCTCCCCAGCTGATTTAATATTCGCTTCTGTTAGATTAGGTATCGGAATTATGCTCATATGTCACCATAAATTTCTCCGTTCACAGAGTTTGCCAGATATAACGGTATATGCCTAACTAATGCACTGACCATCAGCATTAAGCACATAAATGCTCATTACCTTGCAGTGGGGATAAGGGACCTCCCCATCTGATTTAATATTCGCTTCTGTTAGAATAGGTGTCGGAATTATGCTCATATGTCGCTGAAAAATTCTCCGTTCCCAGAGTTTGGCAGATGTTACGATATATGCCTTATTAATGCAATGGCCATCAGCATTAAGGACACACATGTTCATTACCTTACAGTGGGGATAAAAGACCTCCCCAGCTGATTTAATATTCGCTTCTGTGAGATTAGGTATCGGAATTATGCTCATATGTCACCATAAATTTCTCATGTTAAGGTAATGAGCATTTGTGTGCTTAATGCTGATGGTCATTGCATTAATTAGGCATATACCGTTATATCTGCCAAACTCGGTTCGTTCACCGAAATTTATCTTGACATATGAGCATAACTCCGATACCTAATCTAACAGAAGCGAATATTAAATCAGCTGCGGAGGTCCCTTATCCCCACTGTAAGGTAATTTTATACTTAAAATTTGCTGTGTGTACGTGAGGTTGTTTTTATTGTCTCGGGATGGAATTTGATTTTCTCCATATTTTTTTTAATTTTTCGGGCTGAAAAGCCTTTTAATGAAATTAGCGGAGAAACACACCTAAATTTTAAAGGCGTTTTCGGGCCAGCTTCACATACGTATAAACTCGCACTCAGGGTAACCCAAAATTAGCCAAAAAGTACAAATAATTTTATTTAGTGCGACATATAATCACTTTAAATTTAAAAAAACGAATGCTCCGTAAAATTGGATACCAGTAACCGTTAAGGGAACGTTTACCTTTACAATGTGCAAAAGGGAATTTAGTTTGACTAAATAATCAAAACTGGCTGCATATGTTCTGTGTGTTGGTTCCGGGTTTCCACAAGCTGCACATTTTCCAAAACTGTAAACTGCTCTATTGTCGATCCAAATCCTATAGGAAAACGTTCAATAGTAAATATTCTCGACGGGCGCCCTCCAAAGCTAATTATAAAATAGTTAAACAATTAGATATGTAAAATCGAGTTTCATTTTATAGCCAGTTTTACTTAATAAATTCAATTCTTGTATCTTCAAATTCATGGAAAATATCTTGCTATTAACTTAACTGCTAATAGTTCACTGCATGAATTAATAATCTTATAACAATATTTTTACAAAATATATAACTTGCTATTTACTGCTTAAACTAATAAGTCTTATTTATATTTATTTCCAGGTAAAAACACATCTTTATTCACCATCCGTAATGGACTTGGAAAAAATAACCAATATTTCTCTCGATTATAAGGTAATAAATGCGAATTCTGCCGCATCATCGTCGCCAAACAATAAGAGTATTTTTGGTTAAGATGCATTTGAATTATTCCTACTACACATTGTGATGAAGATTTAAATGGTATTATGAACCTCTCTATACAAGAAGAATTTTGTTTTGTTTGCGATTACCAAAAACTTTAATAATTCGTGTATTTTAACATTATATTACCTCATTGTGTGTGCGGTATCGATTCTAAAATTAGCACGTTATATCACTTTTATTTTTCATGGAGTGGTATAAACCGATATCGTCGCGAATGCCAACTACTATACGTTAAACATTCCAAATATTATTATTTGTATTTTATATATGCAATTGATATACGATGCTTTGCTGAGACCCAGTCCGAGCAGATACCTCATTTTGTATTCTCTGTTTATGGGGTATTACAGTATAATTAGCATAGTGTTAAATTAATTAGTTGACGAATTCTAAATATATCATTATAGAGAAAAACGTAATTGGTGTTTGTTGTCTGTTTTGATTATTAGGTTCCGATTACGAAATGTGGAAAGTATTGTCGGATGAAGATTCAATTTTATCCACCCGTATATTCTTTGATTGATCGGTACACTTATCCGGCTGCCTTTTTGTACATTAGCGATACATGCATTCAATATCCCTATAGCCCATGCGCTGTTTTAAATCAATAATTACTAAGTGATGTGCTGTTACGCATTAGAATTATTTGTAAATATAAATAAATCATTTGTTTTGTACTAAATTTAGCATTGTTGTGTTGAAAGATGTAATTGATTTCCAAGGCATATTTGTATTGTACCTATCATTACTCGTGAAATTGTTTTGAAAAATGTAAATAAACTTATGCATTTCGTTCGTAGATGATAATTAAGTATTTATTAGCTTTACGTTTATTTTACAAGACTATTTCGATTTTAATTAATGGTCTGAGTTTTAAACTAATATTAAACGTGGTTTCCAAATTTTGATTAAATATTAGTAAGAGGAATTAACTTTTATTTCCGGATACTCCAATATTTGATTCGTATTTAATTTATTGTATTTGTTTACAACCGATCTAATACTCGTAGATCTTGAACTACTTAAGCTTTCGCTTAATAAAGGGTTATCCAATTCAAGCTTGATAAAGTAAACTTAAAAAAACACACAAAATATTCGGAATGTATTGTAATTTTTATTTCATTTTGCAGATTGATCCTTGCCATTTTTAGTTAAACAAGATATCATTCAAATGTCCTCCACGGGACTTCTTACAGGCCTTGATTCTTTTGCGGTAATTTTCAATGACTTTTCGGCACATTTCGGGCGGTATCTCGGCCATTACCTTACGAATATTAGTTTTCAATTCGTCAAGAGTTTGAGGATTGTTTGCGTAAACACGATCTTTCGCGTAGCCCCACAAAAAGAAATCCAAAGGCGTTAAATCACAGGATCTTGGAGGCCAATTGACATCCACCAAGCGAAAAATGAGCTTCATCACTGAAGAAAATTTTGTTCGAAAAATCAGCATCGACGGCCTGTTTTTCCAACACCCAATTTGCGTAAAATAAATGACAGCGTACTTGACGTTTATCTTTGACAGATGTCGGTATACAGATTTCTACTTTATCAACCTCGAATTGGATAACCCATTATTATTAGTTTGGCATTTTCTTAAATGTATAGATAAATAGGAGCCAAAGTGCTTATATGGCAAATTAACGAGATACTCACGTGCGGTATAAAATAGCAGAAAATCTCCAACAGAAAAATGTTTTGCTCTTCGCCGCTAGAGGCTGTACTATCGCAAAAAAACGGAAACAAATCTGATATTTTTGGAAAATCGGGAAACAATTTTTAAAACTTTTAAGCAAGTCAATAAATGTCAGCAGTCAGTTTTATAAAAAACAAAGGATAGGAAAAACAAAGGGGAAAATATATGGAATGAAAAATGATAATTTTCTGTACAAACGATTTGCTTATAAATAAAGGCCTTCCTAAATGTACTAAAATATGGAGCACCTAAAGGCAAAAAATCTGCAAACAGAAGATGCAGTAAATATCCTAAAACGAGTGAGAGGTGAGAACAAAGAAGTAAAATAAAGAGGGCTCCCACTCATTATGCTTACTTTTAATAAAAATGAGAAAGTTGAAAAATTGTTTAACATCTAAGCAATTCTAAATATGAGGGTTAAAATGAACCCCTAAAGAAACACGAGGCTAATACCTCAATGCAAAAAATGCCAAGGTTCAACCACACGCAAAAATATTGCGGTCGGGAGCCTAGATGAGTAAAAATGGGCTGGAAAACACAACGCGAAGGAGTATGAGGAAAGTAGAAACAACCCTGCAAAATGCATAAACTGTAAAGGGCATCATCCTGCCAATTACAGAGGATGTGAACTAACCAAAGAACTCCAAAGGCTAAGAAGCAAAATGTATCAGTTTCCTCAAAACTGTAAGGTTACCTGTAAGAAATCAAGAGCACGGAAAACCTACTCGCAAATTGTACAACAATCATCTAATGATATTACTGGTGACCCTCTTAAAAGAATATGTGGAAGCATAGAAGCCATAAATGCGAGGCTAGCATAAGCGTTATGAAAGCAAGAAATTATATTAAAATGAGCAGAACACTAAGAATTGTCACCTGGAACGCGAACGGACTAGCGCAGCATATTCCAGAGTTCGAAATGTTTCTAAATTTAGAAAAAATAGATATATGTCTTATATCGGAATGCCATTTGACAGAAACATAATTTATTAAAATGCGTGATTATAAATGTTATCAAGCTGTTCACACAAAAGGAAAAGCAAGGGGAGGACCATCAGTAATAGTGAAAAGGAATGTCTAGTCTTCTATAAAGAACCTGGTATCGAAGAAGAAAGTATGCAAAAAAACCATAAAAGTTGAAACTAATAATAATAATGAATACAGTAGTTCCTCTATCTACTGCCCTGCACGCTATAATCTGAACAAAAAAGATTGTAACAGACTCTTTAGCTCACTAGGATCCAATTTTATTATTGGTGGTGACTTTAATGCAAAAAACGCCTATTGGGGATCAAGACTTACAATCCGTAAATGAAAAAAGCTTTTCAAAGCAGGTCGGGTGCAACTGAGAGTTCCATTCTGGAGGTAAACCAACATATTGGCCTGCTGATATAAATAAAATACCAGATCTCATTGATTTGTATGTAACGAAAGGGATTTTCGAGGACTTCATGTGTCTACAAGCTACTAACAAATAATAAAACTAACTGGGACTTATTCCAAGAACTTATTGAAGAGCAAATAAACCTTCAAGTGCCAATTAAAACATCTGTACAATTGGAAGACGAACTGGAAATATTTAACAAGCAGCATGGCAAAGTTCTACTAATCATACCGAATCCCGTAGGAATCAAAATTATCCTCTTGAAGTCGGGGAATTAGTTAGAGAGAAACGGAAGGTGCGAAAGACCTGGCAAAGGACAAGTGCCCCGGAAAACAAAAAATCCTCGTTTATCTCTGCAATAAACTGAAACAACTTATACAAGATATTAAGAACGAAACTATCAACAAGTACTTAAGTGGTCTCACCGAACATGAAGACACTGATTACTCTCTTTAGAAAGCAACAAAGGGATTGAAACGGACCAAAATGCATGTGCCGCCTATTAAAAATTAGGAAGGAACCTGTGCCAAAAGTGCAAGCAAAAGCTACTTTATTTGTGGCTCACTTGGAAGATACCTTTCACCGTTACCTAGGCAAACTGCAGATGAAAACAAAACAACAATTAGAAAAATTGATGACCATAATATACGATCTGTAACATTACAAGAATTGAAAGATGAGATGAAGTATAATTTAAATGCGAACAAAGCTCCAGGCTGTGACTTAATTACTTGCCAAGTCGTAAAAGCCATTCCCGCGAAGGGATTACCAAAGTTAGTTCAAATAATCAATGCTGTCTTCAGACTAAAATTTATCCCACGGCAGTGGAAGGCAAACCAGCAAACGACACAAAGTCGTACAGGCCAATTTCATTATTTCCTGTCATTTCAAAATTATTTTAAAAATTACTGCTCAAGAGACTCAAGCCAACAATAGAAGAACGAAATTTAACTCCATCACACCAATTTGGATTTACTTTTTAAAAAGACTTCAAAAATTTCTGGAATACTATCAACCATTTTTTGTCAAAGATCTTATAAAGGGTGTTCAATCTGTTTGTTTTTTTAAGCTCAAAAAATATTTATTGTGCGGCGGCAACCCGAAAATTTTTTGACAAATGAAAATTTCAAAACTATGTTGTTTTTAGTCATGTGTTCGTTTACGTCACAACAATGTGTTTTGGTTATCCAAACTTAATACGAAAATGGTTGTTCTCAGGTCGCAGAGCAGCAGCTGTAACAGCTGTAAATTAAAATGTTCGTGAAGTGCCAGGCATTTCTTTGAGGCGCCGTTCACAACAATTAAACATGTCGCTAACCACTTTACATCGAATTTTACACTTTGATTTACACATGTATGCTTACAAAATTCAAATAACTCAACAATTGAAACCACCAACAGCAACGTCGTCGTCCGGACACATTAAATCCTCATGTTGTTCATGAACATCCAATTCATTTAAAAAAAAATACTGTTTGGTGTGGATTGTGGGCTGGGGGCATCATTGGACCTTATTTTTTCGAAATGCAGTAATAGTGAATCGTTAGCGCTATCGTGGCATGTTAAATGGAGTTTTGTCCAATATTCGATGAAATTGATTAAATGATCTTTGGTTTAAACAAGACGCCGACACAAGCAAATCGTGAAACAATCAAGTTTATTTTTTTTTAATCCATGCAATCTTTTCTGGAACCGAAACACTCCCTGCTCTTTCGCGGTGGATTTTCCCGTCTTACTTAACGCAATTCCTGCCAAATCGAAGACGCACGGCTGGCTATAGAACCGATTTAAGTTGCCATCTGCGCATTGCATAGCTCCATGCCAGCCTATAGTACTGGACATGGAAGATGGGTCGGCCCATGAGTTTTGCACGCCGATAGGGGTCGTAGTTGTGTTGGCTTAAAAATGTGTTTCCTAAATTACGCGAAGGATACCAAGATTCAGAAATATTTAATGCTGATGAGACCGGTTTTTTTTTTTAAATTACACAATTACACATTTTTTAATATTTACCAAGTGATGATTGGTAAATCGAAAAAACCTAGGCGTTTCAAAAATATAACATCCTTACCTATGATTTACGAAGCTAATGCTAGAGCTTGGATGACCCCGGAAATTTTAAAAAAATATTTGATTGGCTGGGATTTAGAACTTAAACGAGTCAAGAAAAAAATTCTATTGCTAGTGGACAATTGTCCAGCTCATCCTCATATCGACAATTTGTCATCAATTAAATTGGCTTTCTTACCGCCGAACACGACATCCGTTCTTCAGCCTGTTGATCAAGGCATTATCAAAAACATTAAGAGTCATTACAGAAAATTATTGGTTTTGAAAATAATGCAAAGTCGGGAAATGAATAACAAACCAATCACCGTAAATCTAATCAACGCGATTGAAATGGTATAGCAAGTTACAATCAAAAATTGTTTTAGACATGCCAGCTGGCTTACTAGCTCAACAGAAGCACCACCAGACATAGATGAGTTTGACGAAATGGATAATATGCCTTTTTTTTTGCTTTATTAATTACAACTGAGACTGTGCTCATCTAGAAATTTATCTTTCAAATTTCCAAATTTTACATTTCTTAAATAATTCTGATTTGTTGGGGTGAAACCCAATGGTTAGTCCCAAAATTAATTAAACCTATTTAAAATATAATTTTAATTTAGTTTATATATAAATTAGTTTTATTATTATAATTTCTAGATCAAGTGGCCTCGTTCTTTGAAGTCTTCTTTCAACGACAGGGCTACCTATCATATGGCGAATATAGGGGTTTCCATGTTCTTGGAGCCTTATTTCGTGTTTGGCGGCGTGCTTTTTTATTTCATCTTTGATGTATTCCATCTGTAAGTCCCTGTGAAGGTCTTCATTTCTTGTGTACCACGGAGCATTTACGATGCTACGGAGAAACTTATTTTGAAACGTCTGTATCATTTTGGCGTTTGTTTGCTTAGTACATCCCCAGAGTTGAATACCGTAGGTCCATATCGGCTTCAGTATTTGCCGATATATCTATATAGATTAATATTCGTGGATTTCGTCTCATTAAGCTTGATTCTCCAGCGCTTAGACCAGTTACAAACCGCATTGGTAATCTTCTGGAGTTTGCTCGTTGCATCAGCGACATTATTCCAATGGCCATGATTGCTGTGTCATCTGCAAAAGTGGCTATGGTTCCTTCATCTGTTGTTGGAATATCCCTTGTCTATAACAAATACAGGATTGGTCCTAAGACACTCCCCTGTGGGACACCGGCAGAGATTTTCTTTAATCGGAGTATTCATCCTCATATTTCACACGAAAATGTCTATTGGATAAATAAGATCTTAGTATGGCATAGAATTGCCTCGGCAGATCTCTATGCAGCTTGGATTCCAGTCCACTGTGCCAAACTTTATCGAATGCTTGGGCGCCGTTCAGAAATATGCTGGAGCATACTTTTTTGCGCCCTATCGTTCTTTAAATAACGTTGGTGATCCTATGCACCTGTTCAATTGTGGAGTGCTTTTCCCTGAATCCAAATTGATGTGGAGGAATTAGTTGTTGGTCCTCAATTATTGATTTTAATCTTTTTAGTAATAATTTTTCAAAGAGTTTTGACATAATTGGCAGCAATGAAATTGGCCTGTATGATTTTTTATCGTTAGGTGGTTTATCCGGTTTTGCTATCATGATTACTTCTGCTACTTTCCATTGCCACGGAACATATTTTAACCTAAAGCTTGCATTGATTATATGTAATAGCTTACGAAATCCTTTATCTGGTAGAGTCTTGATTATTTGGCAAGTAATCAAGTCATATTGTGAGGCTTTTTTAACATTCATGTTGCTTTTCACTTCTTCTTTTAATTCTTTGAGAGTTACTGGGCGTATATCGATATCATCTAGCTTTTGGATTGACATTATATTTTCATTTTCCGTTTGCCTTGGTAGTGGTTGGAAGGTATCCTCGAGATACTCCGCAAACAGATCAGCCTTCTCTTTAGGACCTCTTGCCCAGGTTCCATCCTCCTTTTTAAGTGGTGGCACTTACATTTTGGGTCTTTTCAGTCCCTTCGTCGCCTTCCACAGAGAATAATCAGAATTTTTTTCATCGGTTAGGCTAACTAGATATCTGTTGATTGATGCATTTTTAACTTCTAGAAGTAGAAGATAGATTTCATAGAAATATGCCATTGGCGCATTGGAAAAAAATTGTAAATAGCGGAAATGATAATGCTACTTGGAACGAATATATAAATGTCGATAATGCTGTTATGACCGCCGCCAAACCAACTGATGAGGAAATTATGGAACTTATACTAGGCACAGTCGATGATATCACAATTGATGACGATGATGATGCTGAAGCGGTGGAAAATGTTAGTGATGAATTTCAGCCTCCATCTATTAATGAGACCATAACTGCAATTGCTCCACTGTAAAAAAATATTTATAATTTGGTGAAGCTGAAATTGACGAACAGTCTATTGACATGTCCAAAGGACTTACATAGCAATTAGAAACTTGAAACAAACTGCAATTACCGATTTGTTTAATTCAGTTTAAGTAATTTTTGTTGTTCTTACTCTAATTATTCTTTGTATATTGCTCTCTCTAAATACATATGTACAAACAAATTTACCAAATTCAACATGCCTGTACACGCATTCCTTGTTTACCATGGAATGTGACAAACTTACTTACTTCGAAACTATAAAGAAAACAAATTTAATCGCTTTGACATTGATCACAACATCAACACCACATAAGCGTATAGTATAAGCGAATCTATTAATTGATCCATGCCCAGCAAAAAATATGGTGACTTTAATCAGCATACAGATAACCTCTTCCATTCTAATTCTAACTGCCAAAATTATAATTAAAATAAACCGAAGCAAATCTAATCGAAATTTAAACGACAAATGTATCGACATAACAATTGTAAGTACGTGTTAGATCACACCACATATGTACTCGTATATATTTATAAAATGTTAATTTGGGCCTAGAATCAAACAAGCAATTAGTTTAAGATAGATAAATACGAATTATACAAAGTACGAAATCAATATGAATTAATCTCCCCAAAAATACTTCAATGCTAATTTTATTGACGCTTCTAATCACGCATAGTTGAAATAAATCAGTGTCGTGTAGTATGTTTAAAAAATTTAATAGATTTAATTGGACCAAAATGCCCAACTAAATACGTAAATATATACGCAACAAGCTTATCTCGATCACAAAATCTTGTTCACAGTTTGAAATAAACATAAAAAAAATGTACCTCCTCTGAATGCGCGCGGAATATCCCACACATTTTCATCGGATACAATTTTATATTCTGTTTATAATTGACACACTATAACATTTAGTACTGTGCCCAAGTGATAAAGTTAAAAAGAAAACGAAATGAAATCAAACAACAACATCAATTGCATCACAAAAGTTATAAGAAAGACAAAGTTGGTTGAATATTAAAACGAGTACGATACGCTATATACAAGAATCGTGGGCCGCGATTTTTTATTTTTGTTTAAGACCAAAGAAATTAATAAATAAAATAATTTTTTATTCAATGAATATATTATATTAAAATTAGTGTCTTGCACATAAATATTATTTATTTATTCAGGGCTTGGAACGTCGTAATGTATGATTTTGTATATGCACATAAGCAAAAGCATTCGAGAAAGCACTTTAAAATTTTGAATTACGATCGCATGAGCGGTAACATTTATGTTTGTTTAGTAGACGTATGCATATAGGGCACCGCAAGCAATTAAATAATAGTAATTACACATTATGATTTTGGTCTAGAAAATCTACATATAATAAATTATTTATGAATTAAGTAAAAACAAATAAGTTAGATAAGATTTTAGTTATATGATAGACACCTTCGTAGATACGAGTATATATATGAATTAATAGAAATCACACTCACGCTTATAATTCAATTACCATCCTGATGTAAATTTCCAAGAAATATATCTTTAAAAGTCTTATATTACCATATCTTTAATATCATGCTTAAAATCTGACGTTGGCCAATTTTCTTTAATGAAAGCTTTTGACGTTGGATATTAAGGCCCTCACAATAATCGTTCTGTTTTAATAAAGCGTCGTTTCTTTCAGTTATTTTCAAGAAAAACAATGGATTAAATAAAAATACTCTTGCATTTTTCACGCGCCCCTATATATTGGCTCCTCAGCCTAGGATACTTCTGTTTTCTCTGTGTACACTACGGTAGCTCCTAGGTGGCAAAGTACTACCAGGGACCAAATGCCAGTGGTATTACTTGACAGAAACACACAATGAGTACAATAAATATGGGATGTAATACTGTGTTAATGATTATTCGGCAATTGATGTATCACGTTCAAATTCTCTTAATTTAAATATACTTCAAATCAATATTTCGGGAATGAACGATCTACAAATAGCAACAGAGGGCGCCACTATCGCAAATCCTAGATGTCATGTATCAATATCATCTGTCACTAGACCAAATTAAAATTTTCAGATAGATCTGAAACAGAAAACCCATTGTTTTTTTGCTAACATGGAAAAAAGTGATTTCGTGTGTTAATTAAACATTATTTTTTGCGTGGGAAAACCATTACGCAACCCAAAACAAAGCTTGATAAATATTATGGGGACTCTTCACCACCGATTAAAATGATTCACAAGTGGTTTACTGATTTTCGTTGTGGTCGTACAAGCACAATTGATGCCGAACGTTCAGGACGCCCAAATGAAGTCTCCACACCAAAAATGGTTGTTGGTTGACGAAATTCATGATACATGATGGCATCTCAGATAAACGTGTGCGCAATATATTACACGAACATTTGAATATGAAAAAGCTATCCGCGCGTGTGACAACTTCAGAGGCAGGTTTGGCGATGTTCAAGCGAAATAAAAAGGGAGTTTTTGCGTCGTTTCATAACTTAACTGTGGATGAAACATGGATCCATCACTATACACCGAAGACCAACGACCAGTCTAAACAGTGCATTTCTACTGTCGAATTTACGCTGAAGAAGGCTAAGGCGGTTTTATCGACCAACAAGGTCATGGCCACAGTTTTTTGGGGTACACGCGGCATAATCCACATCTATTCAAAAGACGAGAACGGCGAATATTATTGCAACTTATTGGACCGTTTCAACGATGTTTGGAAAGAAAAACGACCGCTTTGGGCAAAGTAAAAGTTCTCTTCCATCAAGGCAATGCTCGGGTGGCACGAGTGTAGTTGCCATGGCCAAAATCCATGAACTACACTTCGAATTGCTTTCACATCAGCCATATTCTCCAGATTTAGCCTCCTGCGACTATTTTCTGTTTCCGAACTTGAAGAAATGGCTCGGCGGAAAGAGATTCGGCTCTAATGAGGAGATCAACAAACGCCTATTTTGAAAGGTTGAAGAAATCGTATTATTCGGAAGGGATCGAAAAATGCGACTACGTTGAAAAATAATTTTTTTTTTGGCCGAAAATATAATTCCTTGTTTCATTTTTACCAGACTTCTCAGTCTACCCTCGTAGCTAAGTTCGATAAGCTATTACTTTTTATAGAGAGTCTCAAAACGGACATACATAGTGAAACTACTTCAGAAACATTTGTTCAAAGTTCAAATAAATTTTCTTATAATATTAGAAATTACGTAAGTATTTTCTCTTGTAGGGATGATAGAACGGGTGGTGGTATTTCTATATTCATTAGGTATGATATTCCATTCACCATGAAAATTATGGTTGACGGTTCTTTAACATTCCAATACATATGCATTCAACTTTTGCAGTTTAATCTAACGAAGGTATGCGGAATATATACACTCAGAGAAAAACGTGGGTCAAATGAAACAAAAATCTGAGTCTATTTTGCCAAAATCTTGGTGTTTTTCGATCAACTAAATCTCTTAGTTAAAAAAACAAACAAGATCTTGGTTGAATAAAATTTTAATTTCAAATAACCAAATCGTGGTTATTTAATTTTTAACTTAGTTAATATAACCAAAAATATATGGTTATTTTATTGGATAGAAGTGGAAATGTTCTCAGTAAATTGATTGATTGATTGATTGATAACAACTGGACTGTAGGACCAGTACTTGGTCCCGGATAATGCCGGCCCTATTCCTACAGCCTGTTTACACATAACAATAGAAAGGATAGGAAAGGTTTTTTTTTGGGACAGGACGATCCGGTTTCAGACACCTAGCGATCGTACAGCACAACACAATTCTAATCTACTAGAGGAAGAATAAAGGCTTACGTAATTGATTTAATGGATAATGATGGTATTGGTCTTCAACAATTGCTTCTCTAAATCAGCAACCTGAGAACAAAATATTATTATTTCACGTACATCTGGAAATTTCCTGAAAAATAATTCTGCATTAATAATTTTCGGCTTCCTAAACAAAATTGATTGATTGAATGTTACAGACACCTAGATAGCGTCGATAGTTTAGTTAATAACGCAATGGCAACACAATTCTAATCTACACAATCAACAATTAATATTTCAAAGAAATATTATTTCACAAGCATCTGCAGATTTCCTGAAATTTAATTCTAAATTAATATTTTCCGGCTTCCTAAATAATATTGATTCTGATTGATTGATTCTGAATGTACAACCAAGGTCTTTCACAGGAACTCCCGAACTTACAATAGAATTTCCTGAAACCATAGTTGATTGAATAGTATATATATATATATATATATATATATATATATATATATATATATATATATATATATATATATATATATATATATATATATATATATATATATATATATATATATATATATATATATATATATATATATATATATATGGTACATAGCATACAAACATACACACACAAACATATTATTACATATATATACACACACATATACATATATACACATGATTGATTAATTACAATGAATTTAGTGAGACTTCCGGATGACGACGGGCCCGCCATACACCTTTATTAGATTTAACAAGATGGAAGGATAGGATAGGCATGTTAAATATGACCGAAACAACCCGGTTACAGACACCTAAGTAGTCAACAGTTAGTAAATTGTTAGTCGAAAATATAATGTAAGAAGGTTAGCACAAGATAGAACAATTATTTTTGTTTCTTTTTGGATATAAATATTCAGCAATCAGCATCCTAAAAAAAAAATAATTAAAATTATAATTAAAAAATTTATTACCAATTAAGTTGCAGCAAATTTCCTAAAACAAAACGTCATTACTATGAGTCAAATTCTACTTGAACAAAACAAACGCAATATTATGACCAGTATTAACTAAACCAACTTGCCTCTCCTAAAACAAATCAAACCAAAACAGAAGAAATCGAATCCAGAAACAACCAAGTACTGTAGCACTCATATCAAAGTAGGAAAGGAATCCACGAGTCCTCCATCCTCACCGGATAGAATCGCTTTAAACCCGCTAATTAACGGATCCATTTATAAAAATAATTAAATGAAAAACTATATAATCATCAGTCATTTATCCTCGCCATTCCCAATCCAATACAAATTATTTATGAAGACAAAAAAAATCAAATGAAATCTGGTTCCAACAATCTGAAATCAACTAGGTAATCAATAATGGATGAACTGAATTGAACTGAAGAATTAAACAAAACTATCCAATCGACTGTTCAATGCCTGGATTACAAAATAAATGATTAAGTAAACATCAAAATAAGACATTCGAAAACAATCTATGGTCGTCAACCATTGTATATATCAACAAATTTACAACAGTGTTAAATAAATAATAAATTATAAAATGAACAACCAGCACAACCACCCATCCAACCCAGAACAAGCCAACCAAAACACCCACAAATTCACAGTCCCCTCCCAAACAACCTACAAAATAAGTTAATTAAAGAAACGTCATGATCCCTGAAAATCTATCTAAACCCAGCAACATTCAACTGCACTCCAAATCCACTCTGCAGCCTCCAAGCCTTCCACAACTTCAAAAGGTCAAGCCTCCGCTGAAACATCAAACTCACAAGCAAACCCGACAGCCATTATGACTTTAAACCAAAATTCTATTTTCAATTATAAAGCATTACGGCTTCAAAGATCCCCTTTAATCAAAAATCATCACCAGAACCAAATAAATTTGCGCAATTACTAAGAAACACGTGAGACACCGACAACTCCAAATCGCTAAACAAACCAAAATAAAAATATAACAATTTATTACACAAACGCCGAATAATTGGATGAAGGAACATCACCAAAATAGCTCTCTCCGAAAATCTCCGAAATCAAACCGTGGAAGAAACCACCTCTACAAACAATCGTAGTAAAATGTACCAAGAGAATTGTGCAATGTCCACCCAGGAGCACTCGATACTCGCTCCCCTACAGCAAAAAGCCAAACAAACTGCAACACCTAAAATTACTTCCGAAACGATCCCAACAGACGACATGAATCTTTCCACCATAAAACCACTATCATCCACCAAGCGACCCCCGGCCAACACCACCATTCAACAAAACCCACGGTTCACAAAGCCGTGACGAATCCATGACAGGTCAGAAACGAACCATGGCAACCCTACAGCCCAAAAACTTCAGCGTACGACCGATCATACCAAATCTTCAAAAATGATTCAGCCCCTGCCAAATCGACGGCAAACTCCAACAAAAACATCCGAAACATTCAGCAAAGAAATCAATTTGGATATACAAATCCAACTTTCAGGCAATGATTCAATACAAAACTGCAAATCCGCCTTCATACACTAACAATTGAGAACTACGTCAAGTCCTAAACAAAACAACTCAAACAGCCAAAAATACCTTATAAATACAGGTAACAATAGAACACACATGAACACAACCCTCCGCAACTTGAGAAACACAACGTTGAACGAACAACCACCACAAACTCACCATGAACGAAACCCGCTCAAATCATTCCAAATATCAAAAAAGATTCATTGCAATACAGCTGCAGCACATCCTCGCCGCCCCTGTGTAAACCAATCATACACATACACCACTCGTCAAAACCTAATCCAGTTTTCAAACCACAGAGAAAAAGTATACCTCCCTTCCAATCGCCAAAAATATACATTCCTTTATATGTACAATATTCATTTTCCGCGATCTTCCAGTGCCTTCTATAGCACTGGTTTGCGACAACATCCACCCCTTGCCGATGACGCCAACCCAAGTAGACAAGGAGAGGTCAGCGTCAGCCGTCAGCATAATTAAGTAAAAACAATACACCTCGCCTCTCCACAACGACGGCAAATAACCTCACAAAGTTAATAAAAATCTAAATTATTATATAACAAATCAACAAATTATGAACAATAAAAGTCTAATCGACTTTCAATTCACAAATTCAAACATCCACATTCAAAAACATTTAGTGCGAATCCAAACAAATTCGCCCATTTAGACAACGTAATACGAAGTCTTAGTGTATTCCACTACAAAAATATAAATACAACCGTGAGAGAGCAACTTTTACAAAAATGAGAACGTCCTAAGGTCTCTTCTTGGCAGGTTGGTTTCGTACCGATAAAAAGTTGGTCTACTCTACTCATCAGGTTGCTTTGTACCGATAGTACAAAAAAGAAGAACTTATCGATTTGGCGAATTAAATCACCAAATCAGAAACTTTTGGAATTTCTGAATTATGATAAACCAAAATACTTTGTTAGTTATAACAATAATATTGTTCAGCTTTTTTGGTTAAAATAAACAAAACTACCAAGAGATTTGGTTTATTTAGCTCAGAATTTTGTGTTAAAACAACCAAATTAATTTTTCTAAGTATTTGGTATAGTAATATTTTTTCTGAGTGCAGGCCTCCTAATTCTGACCTAACATCGTTTCCTGATTTTTTAGAAGAACTTCTCAGAAACTATAAATTTTCACACGATTTTATTTTAGTTGGTGACATTAACATACCTCATAATAAAAATTTTAACTCTCATGGTATGATTATAACAAACACTTTCTTTACCAGACCACTGAGCCGTAATATTTTAGACCACTCTGTTAGTAGTTTTCATAATATTGAGCAAGTTCGGAATTTTACCATTGATGCCGACATAAGTGATCATAGTTTTGTACTCTCAAAATTTCGCTTCAAGCCTAAATATTGTACTCGAACACTAATGAAAAGATACGTTAATTCCAAAAAGATTAATGAGTCCTTTGAATATTTTTTAATGATTACCGTATTTGATGTCGGAAATCCGTGGAAATGTCTAGAACGGAGTTTTGATATGTATAATAAACTTTTTCCGTATTGAAGGAAGTAAATGTTAAGATTAAAAATGCAAGTGGTTGTCCTTGGATGACTCTTGATCTCTGAGATTTATTTAAACTTAAAAACCATACATTGAAGAGTTTTAAAAGGAACAGTACTAATTTAGAACTAAAACATAAATTAGATTTGCTAAATAGGAAGTTCTAAAACGGAAAATATTTTGCAAGGAAGCGTTATTTTGACAATTTATTTAATAATTTGAGCCAAAAAGAAATCTGGAAAACAGTTAAATCAGTTCATTGAAAATGTCTCTAATAATAGGATCCACTCCATTATAACTTGCTATTGTTAATATATTTAGTCGCAGTTTTGTTAACTTTGTTGATTCTTCTGTATCAGCGAGTAGTTCTAGTCTAGACTCAAACGATTTAAATAAATGTCTTACTATGGCGCCTAGTATTAATTCGTGTCTTTTCGCCCACTTCCTGCACCGAAATATCGAATTTAATTCCAACTCTCAGTAAAACAAAGAGTGGGGGTTGTGATAACATTCGTAATGTGGTTCTGAATAATTATTCGCCATTTTTTTCACAATTACTAGCTGATCTATTTAGAAAGTCCAAACTAGTTAATAATTATCGTCCAATTTCAGTTTTGTCGGTATTTGCCAAAATTTTAGAAAAAATTATTGCTAACCGGATGTTCGGTTTTCTAAATAAATCTAATTTTTTCTATTCTTGTTAGTATGGATTTCGACAAAGTTTTGGTACAGATTTGGTACTAACATACATTACTGATTTGATCCATCGTAATTTTGACAAAATTATATCTGGCTTATTTCTTGATCTTCGTAAAGCTTTTGATTGTATAGATCACAGTTTACTACTTCAAAAATTACAAATTTACGGGTTGCGTGGCCTATCAAACAAACTTATAGCAAGCTACCTTCTTAGTAATCGAAAGCAGTTTGTGATTCTAAATGGTGTAAACAGCTTCACTCTAGGTATGAAGTATGGTCATACTAGAACGTTTGCTGGCGATACGGCCCTCTTCTATGAATCCAGAGATTGTCAGGTAGCAATCAAGCAAGCAAATTGCATCATAGAGCGAGTGAACAAATTCAAGTACCTTGGAGTAATATTCGACAAGCATATGACGTGGGAGAAGCATATTAATTCTATTTGTATTAAAGTTTGTCCATTTTTTCTGCTTGATTAGAAAAATGTGTTAAAATATTATTTCTCGTTTATTCATACTCGATTTTCATACGCTTCTTCTACCTTTAGTTCACCTGTTAAAGATAAACTGAGTAAATTGCAGATTTAACAAACCTACTTCCTACTGTGCAGCTTTATCGAACTGTTGCTATAGACATTCTCTCAATTAGGGCAATTTTTGAGATGTATGTGTCGTTCTACATGTTTAAGTGTCTACACATCCCGCATCATTAGAACCCAATTAATTGACCTGAAAATATTAAGAGAGCTGTAGTTAAAGCTTATTTGTGATTTATAATGCCATTCATTCTTAATTAATTAATTAAATTATATTAATTGTTTTGTATTTGAATTTTATTGTTTATTATGCGTAATGAAGTTTTAGTCACTATGACACAGCTGTGTATGTTTTGTGCAAATAAGTGCGAATGACGAACTTCTAAAGGACATTAAATCCACTAATAGTCTTTCACACTATAATGATTATTAAAATTAATGTTGTAAGTATAAGTTAAATAAAATAAAGCTAACAAATTATTAGACAAATAGTCCAAGTTGTACATCCGCAGGGATGCTGTTAAATAGGCTTTCTTCGGTGGTTGCTCAAAAGATTCTGGTGTAGAAAAATCATAGATTAACCTATTTGAACGAAGCTCAAAATTATTAAGATTACGAGTATGTTCAACAGATAATATCTTTCAGTACGAGGAAGAAAACGCTGAAATCCGTGTACATTTAAGAGAAATAAAATGATTTACAATTGGAAGGCAGCTAAAATAGAGCTAAAATAGACAAATAGTTTGACGTTAAATATGCCAGGAAAACCACATTCCCGTATGCCCGGTTAAATGCAGGAGATCGCATACGGCATACTACAGCGGATAAGATGTATCTATAGTTAAGAAGTTCCAGAGATCAATACCGGAGGAATACCAGACAAATGAACCAAAGTTTCGCCAAAACGGAAACAAAACCTCATCCAAGTAAAATTGCGGAACCAAACCTATGCTCGCAAGCGGCAATGCCTAAACCAATTATTTTGAAGGTTGCTACCGAAGATGCAACCGTGCTCCAAAAGATATTAAGAAACTTGTATATGCTCTTAACATTCGGCTAGCAAAACAAGATATATGCCTTGAAGCTTTTAGGCAATATGTGGGAATAGCGAGCCTCTTTCAATGAAACGGCATCCATTCTCTAGGGAAGATTATTGCACATTAGTTAAATCACTTGGATCAAGTTTCATAATTGGAGGTGATTTTAATACAAAATTACCTACTTGGTATGGAGAGTGATCTCTAAGGACAACTATGTAGTTGTGAGTTTCATTCTGGAAATCAACCATCATACGAGTGTAGACTGCTAAATGGTTAGAATAACGTCATATATGAGTCACTGTTACACATTTTTTTAGTTAGGGTCGTTTTTGTAAAGTCACTTTGTAATTTTTTATAATATGGAAAAAGTGAAGTGGCCAAATACTTTCATGTAAAAAGTTTTTTTTCTTTTTTTCCCAGCTATCTTTTCTGGGGCCAAGGCTCTCCCAACTCTTTCGCGGTTTGCTTATTTACGTCCATACCTTTACGCCTGTATTGGCCAATTCAAGGACGTACGGATATAGGTCCGATTTTATTACCATCTGCACATTGCATAGCTCCATGCCAGCCTATACTAGCATGGAAGATGGGTCGGCGTTCCTTTTAACCACAAATCGTAATTTGTTGATGAAAATTCCCTTTGCATCCTGCCCCTATCGGGATTCGAACCCGGTACCTCCCCATCCAAAGCTTTAACCACTATGCCATTTGGTCGGTATGTAAAAAGTTTGAACCCAAAAAAAATCATAGATGAGTAGAGCAGTAAAAAATGAACATGCAGCTTCAAATGCAACTGTTTATAATCGTATAATGAATTTAAATCTAGCCGCACAAACACAAGTGATGCTAAATGTTTAGGAAGGCCAAAAGAGGTAAAAACACCAACATGACATTGTAAACATCTCATATTAACGTGTGCATAACATCAGAAACGAAGAATTGCATATGAAAAAATAGCCAGCAAGAGAGTTGCCGAATTCGTTGACAATATGAATGATCATATTTCTAAGCAATGTTTGAAGATATTTCAGCGTAATCTAACTGAATTTTTGTGTCGATACATAACGGAACATGGATCCATCACTACACGCGAGAATCAAAACAATGGGTAGAAGCTGGTTCAAGTGTTCCAAAGAAAAGTTGTTGTTGGTAAGGTTATGGCCACTGGAATTTGTGATGAACAAGGTATAACATTCATCGACTATCTTGAGAAGGGTTAAAACCATCACATTAAGCATCATTATTAAGCAATTTGAAAAAATGCAAAGGTTAAGCAAAACACAGCAAAAATCGGATAAATTAGGTTTCGATTTGCTTTCCCATTCCCCATATTTACCTGATCTAGCCCCTGACTTTTTCCTATTTCCGAACATGAAGAAATGACTCCGTAGAAAGAGATTTGGGTCAACTGGTGAAAATAATAGTCGAAAATAACGCATATTTTGAGGAGCTTGATTAATAATATTTTAAAGAAGGTTTATTGGAATTGGAAAAAGGTAGTCAGTGTATCGAGCTAAATGGAGACTATATTGAAAAATAAAGAGAATTTTACTTAAAAAAATACGTTTACTCTTTCATTCTACAAACTTGTCAATCCACCTTCGTATTAGCCT
The DNA here is from genome assembly GCA_963691935.1 of Nephrotoma guestfalica. NCBI lineage: Eukaryota > Metazoa > Arthropoda > Insecta > Diptera > Tipulidae > Nephrotoma > Nephrotoma guestfalica. The sequence goes on from OY829913.1 coordinate 101,547,212, forward strand.
ACAGATAGAAAAAAAATACACGATAGCATAGACTTCTTTATCACCAAAGCATCAAACGTCTGTTATTATCAAAACGATAGTTAAGAGAACTTATCCACCTTAGAGAAAACTATGTATTCCACCAGTTAAAAATGATAGTGGATGGATTATTTTCAAATCCTTGAACTGGTCATTGACTTTTACCTGCAGAGACTCAATTTCTCCTCTTACCTCATAACTTGGAGATCTTGGGCGTGCTGAATTTGGTTGAGCTTCTGGTTTAACTTGGCAAACCGCCCAACTTGTTCTGCTCATAGTTCTGCCAATTGAACATTTGGTTTCGTACGAAGTTCAGCTGGTCGGTTGCACTGATATGTTTGTTTTTGTTTGCTCAACTCTTCGGTTACCTTATTTTGAACTTCTTCTTCACACGACTATACTTTCTGCTCACCGTTTGGGGTAATTGACAGAATCTCTTATGGTCCTGGCATCGGTGATGATTGCCGCGATCTTCGCCCTGCTGTTTCAGCATCCTCCTTCATGGCACTCTGCAGTTTCGAAAGCAAATCGCTTTTATTGTATTCTGCTGAAAGCCTGGGACTGCAGATTTCTCTCAATTGCTGTGATGTTTAAGTGATTTTCTTTTTAACCATTGCTGGTATTTGCAAAATCTCACTTCTGTTACCAAACTGTTACGAAGTCAAATGGATGGGGGTAGCTGTAGTTTTTCGTATTCCCCGGTCTTTCGAGCAAACAGTTCGAGCAAACAGGATGGAAATGTTACAAATTTCGGATGTTTGATATGGTTTCGTACTGGATTTTTCAAGTAAAATCACGCAGCGATTTAAAGTTAAAAACGTTATTCTCCAACACCTTTAATTTCTACAGTAGTTCACTAGTTTCACTTGTTCACTGTTCCCTAATTCACTTTTACTGTGCATTATTATATTATTACTAGATTTAGAAATCAAATCCACAAATGCAAAAACAGTTTACTTCGATGCGATAGAAGCGCTTATTCCTTTAATAAACAAATAACAATTTGATCATATTTTGAACCACTAACTATTGTTCAAGTTCGGGGCACGTGGGTAGAAATTTGATAGAAAATGCATTAAGGAGTTATTAATTGAGACAATTTACTGGTAATATAGGGTGGCCAAAACCGTATCATCGGTAAGATCCCACTCAGAATATTTAGACAAACCGGTTGATTACGGATTTCTTAAATTCATACGAATTAACGAAAGCGAATTGGTTCAAATTCGAGCTTTTCATTGACATAGAGTAAATGTGGCATCTGCAATCGTCAAAACTAATAATTAAGTAATGAAGTGTAACTCTTAGGGTAAAATTATCACATCGGTCGTTCCAAGCCGTTTAGAAAATTGTGTTATTTTCACCGGTGTGAAGTTTTTAATGAAAAGTGTAGCTACACATAAAGTGTAACTTTTAAAAAGTGTAGCAATTAAAAGTGTAAATACCACGTCTTTACTTAAAAAAAGATTGTCAAAAATATATATTTCAATATTTCATGCAAATACCGAGATCAAATTTTATCATAATAATTCTGTGCCGTCTAATAGCAAACAACTTGAGCTGTTCAAAACAGTTAACTAAATTAAAATAAATAGTTTTGGAATAGTTCCACACAAGAATTAGGATATAAATTTCATGAAAATTTAAAATATTTTTCCAAATACTTGCTACACTATGGCCAATTCAGGAAAACTCAGAGATGTTACCAAGTGTGGGCATATATTTTCTGAAAGTGGATGAATAGTCTGGTGGAGTATTAGCAACCCAGCATTGTCGTGAAGCAACCCCACATCTTTTTATTTTAATGCGGTTAAATGTTTCGAGCAGGACGATTCATCCACTTTCAGAAAATATATGGCCACACTTGGTAACATCTCTGAATTTTCCTGAATTGGCCATAGTGTAGCAAGTATTTGGAAAAATATTTGAATTTGTATGAAACTTATATCCTAATTCTTGTGTGGAACCATTCCAAAACTATTTATTTTAATTTAGTTAACTGTTTTGAACAGCTCAAGTTGTTTGCTATTAGACGGCATAGAATTATTATGATAAAATTTTATCTCGATATTTGCATGAAATATATATTTTTGACGATCATTTTTTCGAACAATTCGTCATACATACATCGTATACTATGCTAAACTATGGTACTTAAAGATGTGATTTTTTGTATTTCCCATTGGTCACCACAAAATGTTATTGACGGCCTCTTGACAATTTTGACATAGTGTGACATATTCACCTTTTAATTGGTATCATTGACTAATAATATTCAGTCTTAATTTAGACGAAGGCAATCTATTATACCAATGTATAAAACACACAAATTTGAGAATCACAGCATATATACTCCTATATACGAGCACCAAATATTTAGTTTGCTAATTGATGATGTACAAATATTTTTATCCCTCTTGTATTAACTTGTAAATTTGAATTGAACAGCAAAACAAAAATTTATGGTAAAATTCTGTTTGTCATAAATAAAATACAATGAACAAAATATCGCGAGCTTTAAACAAGGTCATTTGAACGGGAGTAAATTACGTGCTTTTATTTTGCTTGTCGAACAAAATTATATGCTGTGTGTGCGTTAGATTAACTTGAAGGCTAGAGATTTAAATCGAGACAAGTTTTGTATGCACACAAAATTTTACTATTGACTATTATTGTTGGTGTCATTGAAGCATACGAGCCGTATATAATGGCATAAATTCCAATCGATATCTTATCATCGCAATTTATCATTTAGGTTTAATATATTGTTTTTGTTTATATGACGTACGTGAGATTTAAAAGAACAACGCGCACTTAAACATATCAGGTATGTTTGTACAAATTCGCCGAAACATAGGCAACAGGTCAATCGATTACTCTCGGCGCCCGTTATCATAAAAATGTAAAAATTTAGCGTACTATAAAACCCATTTAATATACATTTTCGTTGAATGACAGTACGACCTTCCGGATATTAAAATTTATAAAAACAATGCGATAACGCAGCATAATACAAGTTCCTTTGAGCTTATGGTGTCATTGCGCGTTTGATAAAAGTACGCATACGTTCCAAATCGGTGTATGCTTTTGATTTATTCGTATATACGAGTATGTACAGCGATAAAAAAGTTGTATGTTTACACCAGCGAATGACACCAAAATATTTCTGTTTGCTGTACCTTAAGATAAAGATTGCATAATGCAAAACCAAAATTGGACGTAAAATGTAATTAAATTACTTTTCAATGCCACACGCCGTTGAGCATCGCTGTAACAGTTACAGAAATGCCTACACAAGATTAATTACCATTTATATTCTTGTACACACAGCAGTAATGAAATAAGAAAATTGAAGCAGGTGTTATCTTCAGTTTTTCAGCATTTACATAACATAAAAAAAATTGTGGCAAACCTTTTATGGAATGTAAAATTTGTTTTGTGCGGTTTTATTCGTGCCGTGCATACTAAAACCCTTCATTGAACACACGAATCCGATAGTGTCTATTGCACGTTATACTTCATCGATTTGTATTTGGTAAACCGCTGCATAATACACGCACCATAGAGATTTAGTTTAATTAGAGTAAATTAATTTTTGTGGTAGTTGTTGCTGTTCAATTTTGAAAGTTAATTAAATTTTTATTTTAATTATATATCAGATAATTTTCCATGTCTGTTTGAATATTAAATTACTAAATTAATTATTATGAGAATGGAATGAATTTTTATTTTCACTTTTTTAATCGCATTTTATGGCCATTAACATTTAAATCTTTCTAGCGTTTTATTACCAAAGTTACGTCAAAAGGTAAACTTAATTATATTTATGACATCGAAACTATATAAAATATTTTAACACCTACTAAAATATTTTTCTCGAGAAATTCTAAAGTTGCGGGTCTATAAAAATATTTAATAAATAATTTAAGTGCATCCCGCCACCATACCATGTAACTGTTGTGTGATTTAGTCTGTATACAATAATGGTCATGCCATCCTACCTTGTTTATTAAAAAACCTTAAACACAATGATTAACACATTTTTTGTGGCGGTATTTTTGGCCAACCAAAAACTATACATGTTTGTTGTCATATGCATGAAAGTGATGATGTCCATTGTCGTAGGATTTGTGTGTGTTTAATACGAAATTAACATTTGTAATCAAATTCTTTACAAAAATTTGATCCGCCATAACAAGCGTGAAATTTATGATAGTTTTGACCTAAAAATATAGATCGTTTCCTACACAGCATTTCCTAAATTTAGTCAAGATAAAACGGAACAAGTTTATTAATTTATGTTTTAATTATTACCATAATTATTGGCTTGAATATCTGCTCCACCGCTCTTGCCTCTTTTCCGTAAGCTCAAATGCGATGAATTATTAAAATACGTTTTAGCTTTCTTTAAATGTGCATCTTATAAAAATTGGCTTGTACAATTTGCCGCTTTATCTAAAGCTCGTTGGTTGTATAGATTCTTCAACTATTCTCGAGTAGATAAATTTAGCCCGCGACTTGTGAGCCAAATCAAAACGGACAAATTATGAGTATTGGTATTTTCCGCAGTTTATTTACCCGATATTATTCCCTGCCTTCTACTTTTTCACGAGCCACTTCTGCTAACATCATACCATTGACGAAAGCACATCGCACTTAGCTTTCGAAAAAATTCGCCCGCTGATTGCGAAACATAAGATCACAAAGGTCAAAGCTATTTGGGGTTATGATTTAAAAACCTGGCAAAAGACTCACGAGTAGAGTCACGATACCACATCTTTTCGCTTATTAGGATAACTTTTTAGCAATGTTACAAAAAGTCTAAGATCCCCTCGCAGTACTCCTTGTAATAACTTCTATTAAGAAATGAACAATTTATTTGTCATCGCCAGACCTAATAGACTTTTGGCTGAAAATAATTTAACCTTTCGGTACTTATCCCGCAACATCCTTGCAGTGCTGGAAAATCACATTAAACTGTTCTACAAGAACTTCGCTTAATAATACGGATATCGTTTTGTGCATTTTTATAGTTATTGTAGGTGACTTTGATAGCAATCGTTCTCTAGAATAATTCACTTGAACAATTTGTTCTGTTGATTAAACCATCGTCACATGAATTGCTGTCATGCTTTAGTCTCGCATTGCTGATACCGAGCTAAATTTCCCCGTAAAACCTTTCAAAGTGTTTTGATCTTTATGTTGTAGTTGGCTTGAAATTAAATTACTTGTTAAGCCGTCCCAATCTGACTTTAAACAAATTTTTTATTGTTTTAATATTTAATTGTTTTGATATTGTTTCCCAGAGCTATGCTAATAACTTCGTGGCTACGGTTTCGGTTAAACACTTATATGTTCCATATGATTTAATATATTGGTGCTGGCTAAACAAGGACATATTGAGGAGCTTCCTCTCTTCCCCGTTTTGAGGCAACGGTCAATGGAATCGATATCGGCAAACTTCTTGGTGTTTTAACGTTATAAACAATTAACTATGTGCTGAGTATTTTGCCTCGATAGTAAACTTCAAGAAGATATTTTTAGCAATAAAGACTGAAATTTGGTCGGGATAGCGAGATTGGCCTCCCAAAATGCTAAAGTTTTTCTACAAATTGTGAATTTTACTCCTGATAGTCTATGTTCCTATTTTTGGTGGTCTTTGGAAATGCTTTGGAATTAAAATTATCAGTCTGTACATCATGGTATGGCTTATAATGATATTATCGGGCCTATGTCTTCGACCCTCATGGCTTTGTCGATTGCTAGTTTTATTTTCACCGAAGTTGCTGGTTCCAAATTTGATGCAGGATTTATCCTGTAATGTTCCAAAATCCGTAATGTTGGTATTAAGTGTGTCAGTTCATAATGTCAATCATAATCGGGTACGAAATGCCTGAGTTCCGTCCCAGGTGGCCATATTCCAGAACTTCTTCCAAAAATCATTTTAAACACGCATTTATATCCAATGCGCCTAATTTCTTCGTGATTGGCGAAGACTTGGCACACTTAATATCAATATTACAGCGTTTTATAATATTTTATGGGATTTTATAATACGGGAATTTGAAGTGTGGGATTTAGGAGTATGGGACTTAAAAAAAAAAATGGGATTTTGAGTCACTCCGTTTACGTCCGATCTTTAATCAAAAAGTAGTCTAGGTTTAAACCTCTCGGTGTTCTAGATCGATTTAACGTGCAAACTTAGTGCAATTGGCGCTTTTTACCTTTCTGTTTCAGTTGAAATTGTTTTCTGTTCAGAGAGTAAAGCTGTGTTTAATTTGTTACGTAATTCTTAGACCACTCCCAAACGGATCATGGACTGCATACACATTTTATTTGCCATATCTGTTCCAACAATTGGGAGGGTTGTGTAGGTTAGTTTGATATTGGAATAAATATATTATCGGGTGCCGAAGTAGATAGATGATTTATACCGAAAACAGCTTCAAGTCTGAAAGTGATCGGGGCCGACCGGCGGTTCCTTTGTTGTTTCCGATTTACTGTTGCTTCTGCATGGCACAGGCTACAAAGCTAACTCAAACGGATTTATCCTTTTGAGCCTTCTTACTAACTCTCGGTGGTTAAACAATTGATTGGCCTTAGATGACTGTAGAGCCTTTCTTCAGGCTTTCCTGTTGCTTTCCTTACGTTATTACATACGATTACCAAGGAGCATTCAAAATACTCCCCAGTACTTTAATTTTGAATCTTTGGGTAATATTCAGGTTACTCGGTTTAAAACAACCTCACCCCTCTGCTTGTATAGCATCAATTTATTAAATGTTGACAATTGGAAATTCCTTTCCAGCACTATTTTCTGTCTTTGAGTTTGAGTTCGTTAGATTTCTTCTCAACATTTATATTGTATATTTACATTTATATTTTTTTTGAAATGGATGTTTTTTGTGATCCTATGTGAGGTACCCGACTCCCTTGAGCTAGAAATCCCATTCGTTTTGACAACGTCAAGATTTAAATTTTTTTTATCTGCAAAATTGATTTTGTTATTGATATCGATTTAACGTATCTAAATTTGATGAATTCGGCAAATTGTGTCGTTCTTGTTCCTCGAGAGTTTTCCAATTCGTCGCTGGTGTCGGCATTATATTTATTAGCATTACCCTTTTTCGTTTAAAACAATAGGCACATTTAACGACAGATTTAACTCTTTTGTTTTGTGAATTTAGAGGAAACGTTTGACCTTTAAATAGAGTATTACGATTTCCAAATTGTAGAGTATTCGAAGGGCTAAGTGTTAATGTTTAAAAAAATTTTTATTTATTATTTGATTTAATTTTTTTTAAAAATATATATACTGCATGGAAATTGTTGTTGGTTTAAACGTAAAATACGATATCTCGCAAATGATCGCCATTTTCTACTTCGCGCGTTCGTGCCCTTTCTAACACATTTTCCATAACTATTCTCAAAATTTCAGGTGTTATGGCCAGGATTCCATTTCGAATGTTGTTTTTTAGTTCTGGTATGGTCGCTGATTTATTACGTACACCCTTTCATTTAAATACGCCCAGTGAAAACAGTCGGGAGCGGTTAAATCTGATGAACGCGGACACAATCTGGATTTTCTTCAACTTTTCCTCATAGCGAAATGGGAACATTCTTAATGTGATCAAAAATCTGTACGGATCTTCGCGATAGTCCCAGTTGTGTTGAACGTCTTTTTGTGCCTCTACTGACAAATATGCTATTGGAGGACCCACCCAGGCTGGCCGTCACATCCCTTCTTTTAAGCATTTGATCTACGCAGCCCCTGAGTTACTCGACCAGGCACATAGAGGAGAGTGCCTGCGTGATCGCCTCTGGTCTGACATTGTTAAAGGAGTTCTGCATATCCAGAAAGGTTATCTTAGAGTATTTCTTACGTTCAAGGGATTTTTCGATGGGGGCAATAAGGGATGGAGAGAAATTTCTACAGATGGCCCCTTGCAAAATGCTTGTTGGGATTTCGAGCCTATTTGGCGCAATCGAACTCCTAATGCTAATGCTTCTTCCATCTGTCTTTTTAAAATTATTGGTAGCTGCAATGTGAGCTTTTTCCCGCCTTAGGTATAATTATTTCACTTACTTACGGCCGTTGAAGGTAACTTCTAGCTAGAGTAAGGTTAAATCAGTCGTATGTATGGGACATCAGACGGTATAATGCCATCGAATCCTACAAACTTATAAGGCTTAAAGATATTTAAAGCTCACAGGATGTTTCACCTGCGTATAACCTGGCTTACCATGCCTACGACTCGGCTGTTCCTAGGCCTTTGTGGCGCAGTTTCGGAGCTTCCTGAAAAGTGAGTTTCCATTAGTAGCTTCAAGGTTCGTTGGAGAAAGCTCGGAGTGGTGGAACTTAGAGATAGTACTATATATGTCTTATAGGACTTCTGTAGTTTACTACATAGCATAGCACTTTTAAAATTTCGTAATTCGTATTTGTATTTTTTGAGGATGTTCAGTCCTCAATCAGCACGGTGGTCGAGGTTTACCCATAAGTCTACTAGGAGGACACGCAAGCCTTAATATTAGCCTTATCGCGTCGGATATCTAGCCGACTAGGACATCAAGCTCTTGTGCTGAATCCAGAGAGGCTTAGAACCGATACCGGTAGCTGTTTCTATAGCTAGGTTTTTTGGTGGGTTTTGTCTCCAATTCAAATTGGAAATAACAATGATCAGAAAAGGAATAATCCTCCGACAGCTTCCAATTCACTAAACGATTCCAAATCGTATCTGAGGCAAATGTAATGTCTAGCAGTTCTTATCTATTTCTAGTTAGTTTACAATATTGGCTATTGCAAATTAATCCATAGGTTAGTACTACGAATGCAGTTGAGGAGTAACTCACCTCGTTCATTCATATCAGTGCTTCACCAACTTGTGTGATGTGAATTTGCATCACTTCCCAAGACGACCCCAGTTTTTTGTTTTTGAGATTCCTTTAATAAGCTTTCCAAAATGACAAGTGTGCATGTGGAAGGTAAGCTGATATTAGCCTGAGATTTTGACCATCCATTTCAATACTTGTTTTAATCACCTCTGAATTACTGTAATTTGATAACAGAAAGATATTCAGAATATTTTTTAGCAAGAAATCAGGAACAAATTTTACCTACCTTCATCGTGTATAGCAGTTTATATTTAGGAGTCCTAAGTCCAAGTACTCAGGTACCATTGACCCAAGGTTCTTAAAGTGGGTCAATGCTTATCTCGTCTGCTCCTAGTTTGAGCATGAGCGTCGTCGAAGTGGACATTTATGTGTCTATAGAGAGCGCCGCCACCTTCTTATCCATATCGTTTTTGTTCAGGTTGTCAGCCGGGGCCATCTACCTGTATTGGCGCTCTGAAGATGTCGTCCTCATCTTTCTTATAAATCTTGAGGATGACTGCGCTGAAACCATAGCTAATTAAACCATTAGTTCTCGCCAGCGCAGCCAGCGGCTCTATTTGGTTCTTCCAACCTGGCCATTCTCCAGTCGGCGGTTGGCAGTTCATGATTGGTAATTTGTAGCATTTCTAGAATTTCTTTAGATTCGCAGGGTTCCGCTGGAATCCGAGCTCTCGCTAGACTTCATCTAAGCTCTTTTCAGCCTTTTTGTTCAGGGTCAATGACCGTTGGTCGGCACAAGATGTGAACTTGACACATTTCTGGTGCCACGCTCCGCCACTCCAACCCGGACGGGTTCGGTGTTTTCTTGTCTTCGTGGGCACTTTCAATGACAGCCACCACTAAGTCATCTTTTAGCACCTCATTAAAGGCGCATAGTTACGGTTTCCTGCATTCTAGTCCTCTTTGCATTTCTTTTGTGATTCGTTATTCGATTTCTATCTTTTGGGTAGAGAGCCATCTTTTTAGCCCATGAGAGCGTTTCTATATTCCTGTCTGTTCCCACTGCCAACGAAATCTTATTGAGCTTTGTTGAAGCTTTCCAGGCTCTTTTCCTGGGTTTGTAAGTTGACGAGGGAATCATCCTGCTTGTACTCATGTTCCTAGAGGTTGCACTCGAGGAACCTGCATTGTTCGTGTTTGTGACCCGTGTTTTTGGTACGTTTTGAGGATCGGGCCTGACGGCCAAAGGACTATGTTTTTTTACGGACCAGGCCAAAGTCCCACGTTAGTGGGACCCAAGTGACCAAAGTCCCACGTTAGTTACGTATACCTTAAAGACCAAGCCTAATGACCGAAATCTCACCACCATTAGTTTCCGGGTTTTTAAGAGCGCTGGACTCTTTTTTTTGTATTTAATTTCATCCATGTTTGGTTCCACGAATAGCGGAAAAAAAATGTTCATCTGTGCAGAGATCCGTAGTACACAGATAAGGCAGTTTGATTCGGAGGGTGCCTGGTATAGACCGGTTATAAGCTCGATATGATTAACACATTTTCCCGATCACGTTCCCGTCTTATTTTAGGCCTTATTTTAGTGTCACCACAAGGAGGTAACACGAACAGTTACCGAAGCTGCAAGATACGGAGCCGTCACAAGTGCCAACTAGGTTCTCCCAGACAGCTCCACGGTCGGTTACACGCCAAGATCACCGAATGGACCTTGTCCATCGGTAATCCCAAACTGTCCTATAAAATAAAAGGAGAATGTGTAGCGGTTATCATTTTTTCGGTAGATCGACATAAAAACATTGCTCCACTAAATGTATTTTGTATTTTTTAGAAGTATGACAATACTGATATCAATAATCGTCAAAGCCATCACTTTGTTTTGTGTGGAACAGTTTTAAATTGACAAACACCCAGATTTTGATTAGTTGCACAAATATATCGATTATTTCGGTACAATTCTTAATGTTTGAGCTTTACGATGGACTAGTAATTTCTGTTTTATAATCTCCTGAGCTATTTGCCGTTGACCGCCAAATTTATCTACAATTTTTTTTCTTTTTTGTGTTGAGCAGTTTCGAAGTATATCAAACATCTTTGTTCAATGGGTCACACAAATACTGATTATTTCGGTATATTTCTTAGGCCTTTAACTCTTTTCGAGTACGCCGGATTCACTTGGCTTAAGTTCAGTGTTTAACAACCGTCAAAGTTACCGCCCCTTTACTTGGGTATGACAGGCTATGTGCTTGTACAGGGTGGGTCATGAGTCACTGAACATTGCATTTTTGATATAATGTTTAAATTTTTTATTGAAAATGAATAATTTTGATTACAAAAGATAGTTTTAATCATGCAGAGTTTTAAAAAAAATAAATTTTAAAAATAATATCTGTTAGATACCTGCCATCAGCCTCTTCTTTGCTGTACCTAGTCCATAATTGAAGCCAAAACTGGTTGATCAATCGCAATAATTTCATTAATTTATTATGTTGTCTTGTAGTTGTTACAGTCCTTGCGGTTTATTTGCGTATGCTCGATCTTTCAATAATCCCTACAAAAAAAAATCTGGTGGTGTTAAATCGGGTGATCGTGATGGCCAATTAACATCTCCAAATCGTGAAACGATACGGTTACCAAAAACGGTTATGGGACGTAGCTCCGTCTTGTTGAAACCACATTTCTTGAGTATTATCAAGTTCAGGAAACGATAAATTGTCTAACATAGCCCTGTAATGCTCACCATTTACAGTGAATGCATTGCCATCTTCGTCTTGGAAGAAGTACGGGTCATAGATCTTGTCTGCTGATATTCCGCACCAAACTGTGTTTGTTGAATCACTCGTGGGTTTTCAGTGCCCCAGATTCTAAAATTTTGCTTATGAACATAACCACTTAAATGGAAATGCGCTTCATCGGTCATTATAATTTTTTTCATAAAATCACAATCATCCGTTAATAATTCGGTCAATTTTGTTGACCGTCAGTTTTATTTGCCGACTTGCGGCAAAATTTCATGTACCATTTGTATCTTGTACGGAAACACAATAAATTTTTTTTTCTATATTGTACGCAGTTAAGTTCTGGTCATTTAAGCTCTCCCGAACTCGTCCGATATTATCTTGGTTTCGTGCTTCAAGCGGTCTTCAACTCTGAGATAAATCACTAACAGATTCCGATGACTGGAAACTAGATTGCGTATTTGATTTCGTGATGGTGCATTTCTGGTGTTAAAAACATTTCGAAATTTTCTTTGGATTTGAATTATTGAATTTTGACTAGCAAAATATAACTCAACAATTTTTGCTCGTTATTCAATCGTATACATGGCTACTGAATCTCCCAAACGCTGTTTCTAATACTGAAAAATAAAAAATAAAAAAATACAAAATAAAAAAATTATAGCAAAAAAGCAATGTTCAGTGACGTATGGCCCATCCTGTATTACCGGTGAGCGAAAGAAATGTGAGAGTAGTTTAGGAAAATCGCCGACAACATTTGAAAACAGAATTTATAGAAACAACTTGTTTCTTTAAACTATAAAAACCCAAATATAATTTTGGAAAACAAATAAGTAACATAACAAGGTCTCCTAAATTCACAAGGCTTTCGAAGTACAAAGTTTACGCAAACAACTTTTTAATAAAATTGGTTTACACGTTGGTGGTCCAAATCTACATTGGAAAATAATGTTTGCATTATACTCAAATTCTGCCTAACTCATCCAACTGGTATATATTGGTTGGTAAAATGGTTGCAATTAATTCTAAATTAAACTGCACCGAAAGTTTGTGTATAATAAAATTTAACACACTCGCATATGCAAATTAAATTACTAATCTAACATACATTCAGACGTATATTCAAATTCAATTATCATCAAACTCGCATTCATCATATCAAGTATTGTGTTCAATATTCTAATTTATGCTGTACAAATTTTACTTTGTTGTATTTAATAAATTGGCATTCGCCAGTATTTTATTATTCCCGCGGGAACGGGAATTTATTTAAAGCCGCACATAAAATTTTATAAAACCGCACATTTCCAATATTACAAAAAAGAATGAAAATTATATTTACTTAGTGAATTATTTGAACTACACATTAAACTTGTGTGTTGCAATGGTTTTTTTAACAACCACTGATACAGTTGTATAGGATTTTTGAAGTCAGGGAGTAATAAATTGTTTACCGCAAGATGCGTCTATTTTAATTTAACAACCGCAATTTCAATTATTTTTATACATTTTTTTGCAACCTCTATAAATAAATCGATCGAATATGTGACTAATTTATAGATCAAAATTAGAAAATTAAATCCATACTCTAATTATAGAGTTAATTTTGTTTGATCTTAAACCGATCGATTATGTTGCACACACCTTTCAACATTGCTCGCGAACACTGATCGTCGCACCACTAATTGACTAATTCAATGTCCAGCAGAAAAAATAAAATCTCGTACATATACGATACGATACGTATCATCATCACTATAAATACTTAATTTAATTTAAAAATAAATTATAAATTGCTGGTAGGATTTATTATTGACTATACTACGTACAACCAACTATATTATTTATGTGATAAATGATAAAAGCAAAATTTAATCATTATTTATATATTTTAATGTGAATTAATTTAAAATTAATTAAATTACAAAACATGTTTTCTTAACTCTTGTTTTTGTTGTGCATATATTTACAGTTGGTGAACAACGAATCTGAGATAAAATGACTGACGAAGATAAAGACACATCAGTCCGTGTGGCTGTGAGGTAAGATTTTATATTTAAATGTATATTATTTATTTTAGTTAGATAAAATTTTAATGATTAATGTATACACATTAGTGATATTTGCCGAATTTTATTGTGATCAGTTAGTAATCTAATATGAGGTCGGGTTTAAGGTTGGTTTTTGACATTTCAAGTTTATAGGCACACGAATATTCGTATTTGTTTGGTTAAAGTTTATTTTATTCTTGTAAAAATTAATATCAGTTATGTTGTATCAATTCAGATGATGTAGGTGTTATATCACTATTATTTTGGCGAACATTCCATTTACATCCTGTTCTTGTGATTCCATGCGTAGCATGCAAGATAACACTCATAATACTACTCGATTGATTGATTGATTGGATTGTAGGACTAAGTACTGGACAAGTGTCCCGGATAACGCCGGGCCTATTCCTACAGCCCATTTACACATAACAATAGGAATGATAGGAAAGGTTTTTTCTTTTGGCACAGAACGACCCGGTTTACGACACCTAACCATCGTACGGCACAACACAATTCTAATCTACTTCTAATCTACTAGAGGAAGGATAAAAGCTTAATAGGTTTAATGAATAATGATGGTATTGGTCTTCAACAATTGCTTCTCTAAATCAGCAACCTGAGAAAACAATTTTATTATTTCACGTACATCTGGAAATTTCCTGAAAAATAATTCTGCATTAATAATTTTCGGCTTCCTAAACAAAATTGATTGATTGAATCGGCCCGGTTACATACACCTAGATAAAGTCCACAGTTAGCAACACAACAACAATAGAATTCCGATCCATACCATCAGCAATTAAAAATACAAAGAAATATTATTTCACAAGCATCTGCAGGTTTCCTGAAATCTACCACCAAATTAATACGTTCCTTCTACCCAAATCATATATTTACCAATTTCATTCTCTCCTCCTGCAACTCCACAACTTACAAACAGAATTTCCTGAAACTATAGTTAATTGGCTCTTTAGGACAACACACGATATAATAAAATTATACGTGAATAAAATAAATGTAATGTAATGATTAGTATTAACCAAATTAATTTGGTTCTCTTAAAACAAATAAAATCAAAATAAAATAAATCGAATCCAAATATTGTAGCATCAAAGCAGGAAAGGCATATACGGCCCTCCTAACTTCCAAGTCTGTTGATTTGATGGATCCACTTATAAAAAATATTTATGAAAGTCGGCTGTCCTTGCCATCCTTAATCCAATACGAACATGTGAAAATGACCAAATGAAAACTGGCTCCAAAAACAACCAATCTGGAATCCGTAAGGCAATGTACCAATAATGAATGTCTTTCACAGCTTTAGAATCCCCAATACCCCAACAAACCAAACCAAAATTAAATAAAACCATTAAAGCAATCAGGAATCTGTAAGATGACAGAATTAACAATAACTAGCCAGCACATCTGTAGGATCGACGACAGTCAAATAACCCAATCAATTGTTCAATGCCCCAACTACAAAATAAATGAATCGGAAAATATTAAAATAAGACTTCAAAAATCAAACCACGACAGCTAACTATTGCATACATCTATTTACAACAGCACCAAACAAATTACGAATCATATAACCGACACACAGCGACAATTATTTATCCAACCTAGAACAAGCTAACCAAAACCTTTACAAATTCACAGTACTCCGAATAACCCTGAAAATAATTTAATCATAAGTGTATGATCCCCGAAAAACTATCCAAGTACAGCAACATTTGACTGCACTTTAAATCCACTCCGCAGCTCCAAGCTATCTGTAATTCCAATTCAAATATTCAGTGAAATAGCAAAGTTATAAGCAAACCCAACAGCCATTATGACTCCTATGTTTCCTCCCATAAAAAGCTTTATTGTATGCATCCAAAATTTAAATTTCGGACATAAAACAAATTATACTAAAACTAATTAACACTAATGCAATGGGAGCATGATGGGGGTCGCCATTTGTCCAAACGAAACACCCTGAATCTAGAGGTTATGCAAATAAAATCAATAACTGTAAACCAAAAAAATAGAACCGCTTTCCGAAACAACATTTGCAAATCCAGACCAAACACTTCCGAAAAATGCCAATTTTAAAGTCAAACCAACAATTCCAAATCGATCACAGCCGCCCACCCACACACGTCCCAAACAAGAGTTCCAAAATTCGTTAAGTCATTATTATCACGTTCAAAACAAGAAATTTAAGAATTTCAATTTTACACAAAAACCCAAAATTCAAATTAACAAATTATTAATTTATACCCCTACAAGAATCTAAATACATAAATGAGACAACAATCAAACATTCTGACTCCCTCACACCAATATCCGTATAATGATGAAACTTTATCAATCTGACAACACTCCAAGCACCAACTAGAACGATCAGAAATGGCCAAAACAAAGGCTGGAAGCACATATGCATCCGCCACTTCATCCTCATTACAATGAGCATCCTTAACAAAGAAAGGCAGTTCCACTCAATGAAAACGCAGCCCTCTCCCCACCGCCTCAACCAAAAGCAGCACCACATCCACCCAAAAGCCAAAAACAAAACGGATCAATACACCACAGCAGAAACACAAGCCACAATGATGCACTCCACTCCCTAGGGACCACAGCAGATCGCCCACCAGACACTACAAAAAAAACCCAACAGCCTTCATACAAAATTGCTTTATGAAATCGAATCCAACGAGAAATCACCCACCGGTATATTCTATGTAAGAAAAGTTGTATTTACTTTAAATCACTTGAGAAAGACATTTTGCCTATAATAAAAGATGTCGCCGAAGAAACATCACATGCAACACAAGAGCAAGCATCGATTATTGTTTCCATCCAGCAACCACCTTTGCCTCCCGGTCCCGACCGCAGATGAGCAACTCCCAACTTAAGAAGAAATATCATCGCCTAATCAAAATCAATTTACATTTACCGTAGACCTGAGATAAAACGCAAAAACGGCAATTCCCGAGTATGTGACAATTCCCGAATATGTAGACAATGCTCTCGCCCAGCGGCCTCAAAAGACACGATCAAGAAAGCATCTGCTAATCAAATCGGAATTTCGCAATTTTATTAAAAAAGTTTGGGATAAGAAAGGGTGCTTCTGAATAAAGCAAACAGTTTGTATCCTGAAAAAAATCATCCAGAACCAATCCAAAAAATTCGTTACAACGAAACTCCTACAACTCGAAGTAATTCTTTCCGGATTAGTCAAAACGAGAGTCCATTCCGTATCATTAGTACTCCATAGTTCCAATGTTTTCCAATGTTTTAAAAAATGACAAAACTCTACTCACAGTCTCCAAACCCAAAATATGCCTACAGAGTCCTCGAAACACTATATTTTCAGATGAAGTATGAAAATACACTACCACCATAACAATGACCGCTGCTGAACTGAACGAGATCCACTACCGCGAACGATCACAACTGTACCAAGAAACCAACTAGGCCACGATACGTACCGCACCTTGCTTGCCATTGCCATTACCATTAGCAACTTTATAGATCTAATAAATTACATCAAATTTAGAAATTTTAACATTTAAATAACAATTCAAATTGTCATTTTTGAAGTGTTCCTACAGTTTTCTGAGATGTTCTTTTGACGCGAAAAATCATTGTTTTATGTACATCAACAAAACAGACGTTTTGACGAAAAAATCAATTTTTGTTTGTTGTTCATCAATTTTTGAAACTTGCAATTTTTTTCGTAAATTTCACTCCTTTCGCACTAATACTGGGGCAGGATCATGATATGATATGATATGATATGATTGAGGCGTACAGGCCAACCATAATGGCGATCCTAGGTATGTTACCATAATCCTGAAATATCAACAATCAAATAACAAATTATATCTGAATGCGAATAATATTTCAGCATCATGCGGGCCCAGGGCCCACCTGCATCCTTGCACTAATACTGGGGCAGGATCATACACGGAAATTTTAGAAGGTACCCAAATTTTCCACGAAAAAGTAGCAACAATTCTACCGGTCTTATTCTGTTCTTTAGAAAAATCTTATAAATTCGTTCGAATGCTATAAAGCTGATGATTGAAATTGAATTTCATGGCTCGCTTTTTGCATTTTTTTGTGAAACAATGGAGCAAAACTGGTAAAATTGTTGCTGCTTCTCGCACATCTCACTAGCGTTAAAATGACCATGCTGCGAGAATGATCTTGCCCCTGATAAACAAATATTTGCCGGTTTTTTCTTCGTAGAAATCGATGTATGCCATTTTTGCCATCACAGTGGATCACTGTGATGACAAAAATGACAACAATAAAAATACACTAAATTTCTTTTTCATGTTCTATTGACACAAGCAAACTTAATTTTTTTAAATCCAAAAGAAGGTCATATTAGTGTATATGGTTTTAGCAGATACAACCTAAAAAAATTATTTCATCCTTTGTAAAGTAAAAATTTAAACTGCTTGTTCATTTGGTATAACTACACACAATCAAAAATATTTTTTCTTGCCTTTTCGCAGTTTACTTTTATACGCAATTTACTTTTCGTTCTTTTTTCGTTTTACCTTTTTAGTTCAAACGAAAAATTTCCTTTGATTGTCAGTGGTTTTAGTCGTGGCAACTCTCTATCTCTCACTCTCTAGCTTTTAGATTCCATGAGGGGTTTTATGGCCTGCACTACGTCCTCCATCAGTTTCGACCCATCGTCCTCCAGTTTCTCGATCCTGTTATGCGTAGGTCTTGTTCAATATCTTACTCTGTTGTATTTTTCTAAAGCCTTCGAATCAATTAAACACCAAATTTTGTTTAATAAGCTTAATCCGAACTATAATTTTTTTCTCTCTCTCTCTCTCTCTCTCTCTCTCTAGTGTACACAATTTTGTTTTTTTTTAGATTATATATTGCTTGAGAATTATTTCTTTATTTGTTTGAAAGTTATAGAGTGCTCTTTTACGTGAAATCAAAAAGTGTATACGTGATTTTTTCATTTAATAATTAGGCAATTTATTAATATGCGTCATCGTTTATAGCGTGTTACTGGCTTAGTGCTGTGATATCACGGCTCGTGGTTTAGTAGTAACATTGGTTTATGGAACGAGATATCGGTATTCCTTATACACAGAGTTATCTATTCTTAAGGTTTGGGAACTGCGAAAGCAATGGGCCGCAATACGCTTCGTTGTTGTCTCATTTGTATGTTGGAGCGTTTGTTCATATGTCGAACGACTACTTATCACCGGGCCCTAAGACAAGAGTGGAATTGTCACTGTTTGTTAAATTCCACTGAAAATTCCACAGGATATTCGGATATAACACAGTCGAACGGGTTTCACATGCACCGAAAAGATTTGTGACATCTCGTCTTATGAGGACAGCACATAATTGGAAAAAATGCGATTTGCAACGGGCAAGTTATAGTTTTTTCCATCTAGAATGAATAAAATTTTACAAGTACAAATTTTAGTTAGAGAAATATTGGGACAACGGTGACCCAATTCCTATTTTGCAGTTTTCCGACAAATAATACATAAATATTACCGTAAATCAGCATAAAACTGTTATAAAACACAGTTGAAATAGTATTTGACAAGTCTGCGACCTAGCGATTTTCAAACTATGCTTTTTAATATTAATAAACAGATTAACAAAGTCACTTCCAGAGATATGTGGGAGAAATATATTCCATTTTCTTGAAAGGGCGAAATACCATATATAGACCTAGCTTTGCATTACAACGCTAATAAAGACACAGCTGTGTTCAGCATTGTTAGGAAAGTATTCTCCGCTTTTACACTTGCCAAACTCATCTCTCTCATCGAATAAGTAATGAGTGACTATCACAGACTCAGAGAGGCTATCTGTCTCGTTTAACAATTAAACAAGGTTTTTACTACAATTAAAAATCAGCCAATATGTCTAGAGTATATCAATCAAGCTTTAATCGTAGAAACAAAATTTTCACATTTACTGTTTTTGTAGTTTATCCGTAACACAGACTTATATAAATTACGTGTCCATTTCAAAAGCAAACATTTAGTACAATTGATAAGATGGTTAGGCACAAGTTAGGTTGTAATAAATTTTATACATTTGATATTAACCAAATAATCTCACTCCCAATATATTTTCATCGAACAGGTGGCACATTCCATTATCTTGATAGTGTATAAATTACGGTATTTACCATTAGTCATAAAAGGTGTATCTGAGCCTAAAATAGCCAAATCCACCAACATGGAAACATGAAAATTTCATACAATTACAAAACTTTACTTACTGCGCCACCAATTAGCGTTTGACAATGGTTCAGCTTGTACTTATAAAACCATTCAACCTCACTTTCAATTAATTTTATAATTTGCTGGTGTCATAGCAAATTTCGCCTCCGTATTGACCATCTGAATATTTTCAATTTATAAAGTTATATTTACAAATGATACAATTTATAAGCGCCACAATGTCTTACTTCGCACTGCACAATTTTAAGTCCATTCTTTATGTGTATGTGTATCATTTAAAGGTTAACGACTTTCAATACTTATCAGAAGTTTTGTAATGTGGGTTTGTCATAATATAGTAAAGACTGATAAATTGTGTTACACAGCTAACCAGCAAAAATAGAACTAACTCTAATCGCCCTAACAATCATTTTTAATATTATGCAAATTCCACAAGGTATTTCATTTCCCGTATATCTGTGCGAATTTAACGAGATTTCTAGAAACTTGTTTTGTGCTGCGGTGAAGCATTTGTATCATATATAACAACAATATTATAAGAAATTTATATAATTTTATGTTGCGCCTAATAACCAGAGTATGACGATGGTTATATTATATGGTATTACTTAAGGCAGTAGGTACTCGTAACAAAAAGAAATATGTACTAACTTTCCTTAAAGATAAACCATAAATTATATTACAACAAAACGCAAGAATAAACTTTTTAAATTCAAAATTCAAGCTAATTGAATAACAATAGAACAGGAGAATGTAATTACTAACTATATACGGATTCTATTGTCAACCATTGCCTGCAATGTAAACGACAATGTACACATATTAGAAGTGGAATAGAAATACAAACACTAACCTTGAATTAATGTTGCAATCACGTAATCTTGCGATGTCTAATATTAATTAATAGACTGATTAATTCATTTCGATACAAAGAGCTTCCTGAGTGTTGAAAATTATTTACAAACAAACTCGTAACATTATACAACATAAAGTAGTCCGTGAGAATTTAAATCGTAAATATTAATTTTGGCGCCACTATCGTAATTTACGAATAATTTCATTTCGCTCATTGATACTATGTGAATACCAAAAAGCTGCGTTTTTTAAATGACCAAAAATAAATATTAAATTACGTGTATGGTGCCTACTTTCGGTTTGCTGATAAACTATACATATCGCATTTGTACACAAAGTACGTATGAATGTGCAAAAAATTTGCAAACAAATAAAAACTTTGTGCTTAGTATTCGTGTATGAATCAATAAGTTATTTGATGTCAGTGTTTATATCAATATTTAGAAATGTATATTTTATATTAATAGAACAAGTTTTATTTTATTAACACGTTGGCAGATTGCGATATTTTGATGAGGTTTAATATTACGGGGTACAAATAAGTTTTGAGAGATTTACAAAAGATGGCGTAACTAGTATTAAATAGCGTCGGGCAATCTTGTAACTATATTCATGTTAAAGCGTCATCATTTCCCTCTAAAAATCAGTATCAGTGTCATTTCGCTGAAGGTAAACAACATATTTTTTTGCGCTCTAGCCATGTCAGGAAAGTAAAGTTTGAAGACGCTGAGTTGGAGGCGTTATTAGATCAAGATTCATGACAAAGTAAAGCTCGACAAGCAATTCAAAACCGTCAAAGAGACACCGAACGCTGGTGTCTCTTTGACGGGGGACGAAAATAACTTCCCTAGTCAAAACGAATATTTATTGCAAGAAGCTAATGCTGTGCATATGATGGGATCAGTTCCGAGTGATTTACGATGAGCTACTCCAGCCTAATGAAACCATCACTGGAGAACGTTATCAACAACAATTGATGCAATTAAACCGAGCATTGAAGCTCAAACGCCCACAATATGCCAAAAGGCATGACAAAGTGATTTTTCAGCACGATATCGCTCGGCCGCATTTTGCAACAGTCGTCAAGGCAACTTTGGAGGCGCTTCAATGGGATATCCTACCCCAGTCGCTGTATTCACCAGAGATTGTACTCCTTCCGACTACCACATGTTCCTGTCGATGACTCATGACCTACTGGCCTACGAAGAAACCATAAATTAGGTCGATTCTTGCACCGCCTCAAAACACGTGGATTTTTTTCGACGCGGAATCCGTATACGCTGCCTGAAAGATGGGGAAAAAGTCGTAGCTAACGATGGGCAATACTTTAAATAAAATGCATTGTACCAATTTCTCTGAATAAAGCTTCGAAGTTATAAAACAAAAAACTCAAAACTTAGTTGTACCCCCAATATAATAAGCATGCATAATGACAGAAAGATTGTTGATTTCTTAATTCATAGGAATTGTTTTGGTTTGGTTACAAAATGTTTGTGTCAATTTTCAAAATTTTAGTCGATTAGCGCCAATTAAGCAAAATTCGGTTGAACATAATGTGATTGGTTACTTCAGCCAAACCGAACTTGTCATTCGGTGGTATACGTTTCTTAGAAAAATTCTCATCACTTTGTTGTACCTAGAAAATGGATTTAATTAGCTAAATAATATTATAAGGTAATTGTCGCTTATGATTTAATAATCATGAATGTCGTGTCGTGATGGTTTATGGAAATTCGTGGTACGAGTATTGTATTGTTGCTTTTTGCTAACGATTACGAGACAATATAAATAGTATTTATCGGAGTGAAGTTTATGCCAAAATAAAAAAATATACACTGTGTCCTTTGAGTACTTAGAATTAAAAAACACTCATAAATTGAAGTTTTATAATAATATTTGAAAATTTTTAATAAACACAAATATTTCTGCACAATAAGTAGAAAATATTTAATTTTTGTGAAAAGTTTCGAGTGAATTTTATAATAAGAAATTTTTACAACAAAACACACTACGAATCTCACAGAGGTGATCGTAATGGTTCTGAAGTAGTACATTTGGAATTATTTAACTCGATCGAAGGCTTCGAGATGATCGAAGTGGTTTTAAGTAGTATTTGATGTAAGAAACTAATCTTGTTTATCCACATGCTCGAAAATCTCTGAGATTTTTGTTATTCGACCGAGAACATCTGATATTATTTAGCGCAGCCCCAACGGATCGCACATAGGTGATCGAAGAGGTTCTGAACACTAGTTGGTAATTGATGTTAGAAACCAATCTTATTTAGCCACATGCTCGGAAATCTCTGGGATTTTTGTTATTCGACAGAGAACATCATTGAGTGTAATACGAAAATTCTTAAACATTTGGAATTATTTAACTCGGTCTCTACCGATCGCACAGATATGATCGAAGTGATGTAAAAAATCTCTGAGATTAGTAATACGAAAATTCTTCGACATTTGGAATTATTTAACTCGGCCCCTACGGATCGCATAGAGGTGATCGAAGTGGTTCTGAAGTAGTATTTGATGTAAGAAACCAATCTTATTTAGCCACATGTTCCGAAATGTCTGAGATTTTTGTTATTCGACAGAGACCATCATTGAGTGTAATACGAAAATTCTTAAACATCTGATATTCTTTAGAGCAGCACCTACGGATCGCACAGTGGTGATCGAAGAGGTTCTGAATTAGTAATTGATGTAAGAAACCAATCTTATTTAGCCACATGTTCCGAAATGTCTGAGATTTTTGTTATTCGACAGAGAACATCATTGAGTGTAATACGAAAATTCTTCGACATTTGGAATTATTTAACTCGGTCCCTACGGATCGCATAGTGGCGATCGAAGTGGTTCTGAAGTAGTATTTGATGTAAGAAACTAATTTTATCTAGCCACATGCTCGGAAATCTCTAAGATTTTTGTTATTCGACAGAGAACATCATTGAGTGTAGTATGAAAATTCTTAAACATCTGATATTATTTAGAGCAGCTCCTACGGATCGCACAGTGGTGATCGAAGAGGTTCTGAATTAGTAATTGATGTAAGAAACCAATCTTATTTAGCCACATGTTTGGAAATCTGTGAGATTTTTGTTATTCGATGATAGTTCGATGAAACCAATGATCGATGGTAATCAAAGTTTGCATTGTGTGAACGCCAATAATCACGAAAATTAAATAATGATTTAATTTTAACCGTATGTTTTATCATCTCTTTTTGGCAACTGAATCAGAGAGCGAAACTATACTCTTGTCTTTTGACATGAGAGGTTAACACTCTCCCAATAAAATTGTATACTTGTGAGATGTTTAATGGTTCCCTCCTTCATAAAATGCTTAAACTTCATTGACGTAAATTGGGCCCCATTGTCGGATACCATGGTATCAAGAAACCCTTCCAGTACCAAAATGGATTTCAATGATCGTATGGCGGCTTCAGCCGGGATGTGCGAGGTAGTCAAGAGGTAGAAGAAACGTGAAAACGCATTTACACACACCAACCAGTAACTACCCCAAAATGGTCCGGCGAAGTCAATGTGCAACCTTTCCCAAGGGTGATTCGGTTTTGGCCAATCGTTGAACTCTTGTTTCGGATCAACGGTTAACTTGTTATAAATTTCACAGTATTACGGTATTTCACAGTATTTACTTTAATACGTATCAGATCGTCTTTTATAATAATAATATCTAATAAAATTTATGGAGAAAAGCCTACAACTACGGCTTGATATATTTAGAAACAAATACATATAACATATGACACATTAAAAAACACGCGGTCTTAGTTTTTTTGTCTGGTCACCACCGGGAATCGAACCCAGGACCGAGGGCGTTTCCGGAAAACCAACAATAATGCCTTGCCATTTGCTACATACGTACTATATACGAGTGACCTTGGTGGAGTAACTCTAATACTGTAGCTTGTATCGCTGATGGTATAACAACATGCACATGATCTGATTGTAAAAGAATAACGTCATTCAACAATTCCTTTTCTAAAATACACAAATCATTAGTCCAATCGTATTTAATAAAATATGATACCTGTTTAAGAATCGGGTCTTTTAAGGCTAGTCCCGCAATCTTGCTTTCGTTGAGCGGAAATTTTTCCAACATCTCATTGTATAACATCATTACATCAATGCAATGTAGAGTACATAGTCACTTTACTTTCATCAAATTAACTATCAGGGCCAATCGGCAGTCGACTGAGAGCATCTGCATTGCAGTGGTAAGTAGTGTTACGATATCGTATCTCATACAGGTATAACATTAGTATAATGGCCCACCGTGCGAGGCGGTTAGCAGTTAAGCAACTGGTAATTTGATTTTCGAACCATAAAGTCTAACCAATGGTTTGTGATCCATAATCAAAATGAATTTCCGCCCGTAGAGATATTGATGGAACTCCCGCACTCTAAATATTATGGCTAATGCCTCTTTTTGAATTTGCGAATATTTTTTTGTGCATCTGTCATTGCTTTAGATGCAAATGCTGTAGAGTGTTCAGAATCGTCGAGATAAATGTGCGATATTACCGCTCCGACTCCATAATAAGATGCGTCTGTAGCTAAAACGACGGGATAATCGTTACGAAAATGTACTAATTTTACCGTTTCAATAATTCCTGATTTTAGTGCATCTATAAAGACCCCTTGTTGAGCAACAGTCAAATATAACTTGCGTTCCTCTACCTCAATTCGTTCAATGGCACCGAAATAATAATAATTTATTTTACCCATAAATGATAGTAGTTCTCCTATATTTCTAAGTCTGGGCATCTTCATAAATGTTTTTAATCCCGATTCTGATGGTATTATAACTTTTTATCTATTGTGTGGCCCAAATAGTCTCCCTTGGACTCTGTAAACTTGCATTTTTCTATTTTAACTATTAGGCCATGTTCTTGAAGTTGTTGAACTATCATACTATCTAAAATGAAATTGGGTGAGCTTTACAAATTTTTTGTTCAGCATCCGCTGTTAATTTGAGAGTCGCCTTATACGTAGTGCAACATCCTATTCTGTTAGGATATCGACGGGTAAATTTGACTACCTTCTTCTTTAAATCTGCAATTATGTCCAGTGTACAGTCGCAATTGTTAAACGTGATCTCGGTTCTTAGATGTGATGTGGTTCGCCTAATTGCTTATAGTCCGTATTACCATTCACCGAACATGTATATGGCATTGATGTCCCATCATCAATTCCCGGTTGAATTTTATAATGTCGATTTGATAAACTCGTTCTTCGACATCGTGAGTTCTGATGTATTCAGGTTTCGTTTTATGTGTGACATCTACACCATCTGCACCTTGGTTCTTATTACAGAATTGACACACATTTTGTGTGTCAACATTACCACTGTTCTACTAAATATTCCTCATTGATAGACCTATCTTGCCTATAGAACAGAAAACGAATAAGTTTACTATGGTACACAGCAAAACAGAATGTAGCAAAACATGACGTCACAAAACAGTAGAGGATTCGCAACAAGGCCGACTAAAAAAGGACATCACAAAACAGTACATTATGCTGTAGACAGACTACTGGTTTCATAACTATAGTTTCGAGTTAACCATGATTTCGTTGTAATGTGTCATTCCTAACCATGATTAACAACTAGGTTTATCCATAGTTTCGGAATGAATTAGTTTTTATCCCGAGGTATTTGTGTCCTCTCAACGCCGAATACCTCAAAAATGGAGGTTCCGGACACTAATAGTTTATCAAGCAGATCTAGTTTCCTTTGAGTTTTCTATTTGTCATTGAGATATTTAGTTCGCGGAAACAACAACGTTTTTTTTTGTTCTGTCAATCAGGTAGTTTACATCGTCATATTAAGTCCACGGACTATACACTATAGCTGACCTAAACTGTATAGGTAACATAATGCAAACACTAGTTAGCTAAATTAGGTTTTCTAACTTATTTGTGGCGGCTGACCCAACTTGGGTCTATGAAAAATGTGATGTAAACGACACCGACCTAAACGGTTTTTGCATCATGAAATAAATGTCGGTAGCAGCATTGATGTTAAATTAACATAGTTTTATAGTTATTAAATTATTTAAAAAATTAATATGAATAAATTTAATTTCGAAAATATTACTGGAATTATTTATGAGGAAAATATGAACTGCGATGAAAATATAAGCAATACTTTTAGTAACATTCAATAGATGGCGGATATAAATTTTGTTATCTGACACAAATGTGACCTACAATTTTTAAAACTTGGTCACTATTTAGGTCAGTCCACTAAATTTGTTCACTAAATTTGTAAACTATCTTAATATAAAAGTCATTTTTGACAATTTAAAAGTCAATTAAGTCCATTGAGTCCATTTGGTGTGCGCAACGCTGAATACATTAAAAAAGGAGATTCCGGACAGTAACCAAAAAAAATTGGTTTCTTTTGTGTTTTCTGTGTGACATTGAGATATTTATTTGGCGCGAAGAAACTTTTTTCTGTTCTGTGAATATAAAAGCCATTTCTGACGATTTAAAAGTCAATTAAATATCAATCTTGACATTTTTTTCAACGCCTACTCCATATTACTATTTAAAACTAAATAAGGAGACAAAGAAATTGTAGTGTGTCTTGAGTTCTCATTTAGGAAAACATAATTCCGAAATTATGGTTACGAACCTAGTAATTAGTGTGTCTATTTTTTAATTCAACCTGAGCAGGTAGCACTGTTAAAAATTACTTTATGTTTTTTTATTCAACCTGAGTAATTTTACTCTGCATACTGCGTTTTTATTTGTGAACCGGGCTTACACAGAGCATACTCGGTTCTTCAAATTTTACTCTGAAATGAATGTCAATGTACGAAGAGTGTACAAAGTAAAAAAACAATATATTACTCTATATGCACACCGGATCATTTGGCACTTCACAACCTTTGCTCGGTGTACAATACCCAGGGCAAACCTGCTTGCTCGGGTTGAATTGAAAAATAGACCCAGTACTAGATAATAATGGATTATTAGTATATTATCAAGTAGACATTGGCCTTCAGTAAAAGTAACTATAAAATAAGTTTGTTTGAAGATTATTTGTAAAAATTTTCTTCAGTTAACAGTTGCAGGTAATATGACAGGAAAAATTTCGTTCGTCACTTGTAGTGACAATTTGCTAATGAGTATTTCTTTATTCATCCCAAAGAAACAATGATCACACGATTTTAAAATATTCCAAAGAGAATGTAATGAAAAAACTATTAGGTATTATTGTACTATGTCCATTCAACAAAACAAACAATATGGCGACTAATAATAAAAATATTCCTTTCGTTCTACCTTTTCGTCTAATACGAAAAGAATACGTTCATGCAGTCTTCACGGAACGAGGTTATAAAGTTCGATTATTTCTTTACCAACTTGAACATAGTCACACACGAGATTTGCTCAAAAAATTCGTCTACGGTTGTCATGCCAGTCATATGTTTTCTGTAGATTTGTAGTTATTGTTGTTTACTTTCAATGTCTGTCTGCTTAGTTTGCGATTAGTTGGGGCTTTATTTTAATTTAATCGAATAAACGTATGTCTGTGGATTACATAAACAATATTCGATTTTATATATAACACAATTTATAAATATTAATGAATTTGTAGCCCAACAGTTGTGGCAAAACAAAATTTTTGGTTCTCACCACCTAGAAACTTTAAAAATTCTGTGGTATTCTACATAATAAATAAAATGTTATTTTAATTTAATTTGTTTTAGACAAATTATGCAACGGAAGTGGATACGCGGCAGGCCAAACTTATGGCCCGTGGACTACCAAAACGAAAACCATTAGACGGCGTTGATAATATTGTAGTGGTTGCCTCTGGCAAAGGCGGTGTTGGTAAATCAACAACGGCTGTTAATTTAGCAGTAACTAGCTGGTTTTTGTAAAAAGGTCAGTTTACTGGATGGTGATATATTTGGCCCCTCCGTGCTATTAATGATGAATATCCATGAAGAATCTTGAATAGAGAATAATTCTAACAAGATGATACCGATAATAAATTATGGGGTGAAATGTATGTCAATGGAATTATTAATTTCTGAAAAACCGGTTGTTTGGATGGACCATTAATTATGTCTGCACTAGAGCGGCTATTAAAGGGAACATTTTGATGAACTTGATATATTAATCGTGGATACACCACCAGGAACTGGTGATATACACTTTTCTTTAGCCCAAAATGTTCCGGTAACCGGCGTTGTGCTAGTCAGTACTCCACAAACGCTCATATAATCGGATTAGTCGAAAATATCAGTTACACGGTGTGCCCCAATTGTTTAACGGAAATAGATTTTTTCACTAACACGATCGAGAAATATTGTAAGGAAATGGAGACAACAATTTTAGGAAATATGGAAAAATGTCATAAATAAACAACAACAAATATATGAGCACAATAATTGCTCATATTTCAGTTTATTTTTTGTTGCTATGTTGGTACAACCAAGACTATTTGCTCAAAAAATGGAAATTTTTCAACTAAACCTGGATTAAATTAGGCGGGGCTTAGTTGAATATAAAGATTTGATTGGCTAAAGAGTTGGATTAAAAATAATCCCGCTCGGTGAGGACGCCTTCAGTTTTCTGTTCAAAATGTTTTTCTAATGCTTAAAGCAGTGTAAGAATAAAAAATTTTTCAATGCTCTTTGAACGGTTTATATATTCAAATTTTATTTATAAATATTATATACGAGTAATTAATCCACTTAACATGATTTTTAACGGTTTAAGATAAAATTAGTGCAATGCATGAAAGCGATTCTAATATTTTTTAGATGAAGTCGTGAAGATTTTACCGAACCGAACTAGCACATTTTTGATAGACGGAAATTTTTAAATTGAGTTTTTGTTTGGGGGAGGGTATAAGCACCTTTGATATATTATGATAACCGCCAAGTATCATAGTCTAAGAACGATACTAACCTTTGGGTAGGGGCGTGGTAACATATAGTTCTCTCGGCAACAACCTTGTTTATATGGAGAAAAATTTATTTTAATCGTTTTTCTACGTGAATTTTCAAAAAGGTTTAGTGCTCGTATTTTCTTATCGCAGCATTTATTTGCCAGTCAAAATAGTAAATACCGAAGATCAAAAGTGACTTTTTTCTTTTCCGTTTTTTCCATAAAAGGTGGGTTGCTATTGCTAACCGAAATATTTTTTTTCCACACACAACCAAATCACTACGGTGGAAATCAGCCCTCGGTTGATGATGTCTTTAATGGTCGAGAGTCGGCAACTGTTGCTTAGGTTAGTACCACCTTTGGTCACCGCAAGGGAATAGCATAAAGAAATTGTAAAATGGAAGGAAGCGAGATCACTCCTCCTTCCCCAGGTATGTCCCATCCAGCAATCTTGTCACGTGGCTAGCATTCAATGAACTAATCAATCATTAATCTGAAAATAACCGGATACTGTAATATTTAAAAAAGAGGCGACCAAATCCCTTCATGGGATTTAGTGCCAGTAAATAAAGAATAAAAAAATAAATGGATGAGAGGTTAATTTATATTTAAGCTTTTATATAAATTGGCAACGGTTCATTGGGAATTAATCACTTCAGGTTTCAGAGAAAAACTTATCATGACACTTATTTTAGTTACTCGTAAATATCAATTAAGAACCGTTTTAGAGTAGAAGTGGAATGTTTTTGAAATAATTCTTGTCAATAAAAAGTGAGAGTGTGACTGAATCCATCTCTCTTCTTAGAGAGAAGGATTTAGCCGTCTCATTTCAGAGGTAACATGATCAAGTTATAATCGAATTCTTGATTGATTAAGTACATGAATCCTAGTCAGGTCTCAGAGCTGCTTGATGATATACACTGTCTTTCCGGGGCCTTCCACTACCTTCACTCACCTCCGCTGCGCTGCTACCACGCTATCACCCAAGCTTGTACTAACTCAAGCAATGGCTGCTTAACGTTGCACTTGAAATTTGTATTGCATTATCTCTGTCTGACATTCAACCCCCAGTGAGAAATGAGGCCAAATATAATAAAAATTGCAAACATTTGTGTCTTTGATCTGACTAATTTGAGATAAAGCTTAAGTTGTTGAAAATAACAGTACCTTACAGCAACTTGTTACATATTATTATCTTAGTTAGCAGGTGACATCGTGCGAGGTAAACATATTAGGTTAAATATAACAAATTCTAAACGTAGAAGTAAAGTCTATATGCTTTTATTCAAATTAAACTACTATTAACGCATTTCCGACTAAGTAAATTAATGCTTAGTTCATACCAGTGATTAATAGAATGCACAAAACGAACCATGTTTGATGTTTAATTAAAATTTGCTAATTAATCTCAGAGTCATTGATCGCTTAAACTTCTTCTAATTTTGCCATACATCAATTTAGTTAGTCAGGGATTACTCAAAATACCGGCACTAGACACACAACATCAATGTTCTAGGGGAGACAATTAAAAATTGTTTTTTTTTTTAAATAACTGCAAGGAGAACAGTAAATTCATTACGGAGTTGCACGCCATGTAGCTAAAATTGTAAAAGGACAGAGCTTTATCAACCTGCTGAACTGATCGAAATTTTTGATCTGATTGATTTTTTTACAGTCGATTTACGATATATCCTACACTAATGTGGAATTCATTCAAAATGGAAACAAACCAATTTTAGTAAATAAGATCAGGAATTTGCAATATTTTAAAAGATATTTAAAACAAAAAGTGAACCTGGTAATTCCATATGTACATAACGTATGGCCAACAGTTTGGGAAAATACAGCACTGATAGGAGAAATAACATAATTGGAAAATGAAGTAATTAATAAATCTGGGAAAACTAGCTAATAATAGAAGTACTGATTATTGCTCTGATAAACTGCTCTCTGGCGAGCATCTACAAAATCATAGACAGATATTTCCAATTAATCAACAAGTGAAAAATCAGTAGGAATATAAAGTAAGATATAGGGTTTTCCAATAAGAGTGATATGATTTCTTTAAAAGAAACACACTAATTGTTAAGGAAGTTGAAATGTTTTTTATTTAATGTGAAGTACAATCGATACAATTAAGTTCTGAATAAAACGTCATTCAAATGGCCTCCACGACTTCTTCTGCAGGAACGAAATCGATGAATCCAATTTTCGAGCACTTTTTCCACTAAATCAAGTCTTCATGAATAGCACGTTCAATATTGACTTGTAAAGCTTGAAGACAGTTTGGTTTATTGCTAAATACCAATGACTTCAAATAACCCCACAAGAAATAATCTAATGGTGTTAAATCACAACTTCTTGGAGGCCAAATTGTGATATTAATTTCTTGAAATAATCGAATCTCCAAACTTTTCTCGCAATAATTCAATTGTTGCACTTGCTGTGTGGCACGTAGCCCCGTCTTGTTGGAGCCATCAACTTCTTCCAATTTCGGCCATAAAAAGTTGGTTATCATCGATCTATACCGATCTCCATTGAAAGTAACGGTGTTACCAGCTTCCTTTCGAAAAAAAATACGGACCGATGATTCCACCAGACCAAAAACCACACCAAACTGTCAATTTAGGTGAATGTAATGGTTTTTCATGAATAATTTGTGGATTTTCTTCGCACCAGAATCGACAGTTTTGTTTATTTACCGCATCACTCAGATGAAAGTGAGCCTAATCGGAGAAGATGATTTTCTTAAAAAAATCTTTATCGTTTTCAAGTTGTTCCAATACAAAATCAGCAAATTCTCAACGTTTACTGGTGGTCTAATGGCTTCAGTTCTTGAGTGAGAACAATTTTATACGGATGCAAACCCAAATCTTTTCTCAAAATCCGCCAGGTTGTGGTTTGAGACAGTCCCAATTCTTGAGAACGTCTTGGAATCGACAAATTGCGGTCTTCGGCAACACTTGCCTGAATGGCAGCAATATTTGCATTACTTCGAGCGAATCTTTGTCTTATTGGCACTTCAACATTATGTAAAAAAAATGTACGGTCAAAATTTTCAACAATTCGATGAATAGCGAGCAAACTATTATTGCGATTATTGCGACTATAAAATGGCAAAAGCGCACGAGAAGTTGCAATTGGAGAACGATTATTTTGAAAATAAAACTAAATAATTTGTAAACGTTGTTCTTGCGTATACCATGATGAAATTGTAAACATTACTGAATACAATGAAACAAAAAATGACAGGTCATGACATATTACAAATGGCCGAAACGTCACTTAAAAATCATATCATTCCTATTGGAAACCCCTATATAACTCGAATAATTGCAGAACACATCGATAATTACTATATGTCTGGAAAGCGTACGAGTATCGTAGGACAGTATACACACGGTACACCAATATAATTTCTGCATTAGAGCATCCTACTGTGACGACTTTCGCAGATGACACAATTATTTTAGCTGTTGCAGAAACTAACGGAAAACCAACATAGAAGTTACTAAACTAAATTTCAGTTCCATCGAATTTACGAACGAAAAGTCCGGACACCTTTTTGTTGACATAAATGAAGAAATATTACCACATATCATTGTTATATATCTATGATCGATAGAGGCAATAAGCTTCGATGGAAAAACATACTCCTAACATGTCACAAATAAAAGTGAATAAATACTGCGTAAATACGGAAAAATTGTATTGGCTGATAAAAAATCTTATTTGAGTAACCGATTGAAACCGATTTGTATACTTATGGTAATATAATACGAAGACTCCACTCCGAAGAACTCAACCTTTTCAGGTGTTGTAAAGGTCAATAGGTGTAGAGTTTATCACAAACCCAGCATTGGAAATTAAGTTAGAATAAAAATGTTCATTAGTCAAAGTGACTATAGATTGTAATTTATAAACTATTAGTATCTACAAGGCATACCAGTGTCAAAAAACGATTAATATAAAATTTAATTAAAATTTCATTTAAATGCTGCACCTACGTCAAACCAGCTCATTATTATAAAAAACTTACTCCTAATTAAGTCTTGCTTTATAGATTTAATGTATTACATAGTATTATGCTTAATTTCATTCCACTAAGCTATTTTAATTGCAAAGCAATATTACCAAGTCAAACACAACTGAACTAGCTTTGTTTTTGTCAATCGTACATTTGTTTGTACATATTTTGAGGCGCGGTGAATTTGTAAGAGATATGTACATACATGCGATCATTACTTATTTATTCATTGTTTCGAATTATAATAATATCTAGTATCTATACCTTTCTAGTTCAGACAGCTTGTGTTCAAAAATAATAATCGATAGTACACAATAAATTGGTGACAAATAAAATGTCAAAATAGAACCTTGGATATACCTAAACATTTACCTGATGTGTGTGGAACAATACATGTCCAAGTTATTTCTAAGAATTTAAATAATTGCTGGTTTGCCAATATATGTACATATCATTATAAAGAAATATAATAATTAATAACTAAACTATTGATTTATCATAAAACGCTTTGTATAAGTAAAATGGATATACGTAAAAGTATATGTCAAATCTATAATTCAACATCATTAATAAAATATTTGACCGTTTTCGAAGAAAATAGAAAAAATGGGTTTTCCAATAATAGAAAATATTCTAGCTGCACCAATGAATTTTCATTCCGTTTTCAAACTATAGATTAATTTTTCTACAATAGCTTAAATGTATATTTTCATATTCCGAACATCAACTGGAGCGTGTTTGAGCTCTGCTTAAAATAAATTTTTCTTTTTCGTAGAAGCGGCAAGAAGTTGAGCTGAACCCATAATGTATGTTTTACAGTCCAAGCCACCGCTTATGCAACAAAGATAATTTCTTTAGTAAAAATTTGCAAATTATTTACTTAAAACAGGAAATGGTAATTAATTATGTCTACTGGTAGTTGACAGCACATCTTACAGAGTACTCAATTGACATTCACAGCATGCTAAGGTGGATAATAAGTTGAATTCCGAAGCTCCTCCAGATAAACAAGCGTATACATCTAATTTAATTTGTAGGAATCAATATTGGAGTAATTCATTAATCGATGTCAATATCCTTTCTGTAGAAAGGGTTCTGATTTTCTATAATGAGTTATTCTTCTTTAAATAAATATCAAGTAGATATTTCCGAATTTGTCATATGTGAGTGTTCCGCCCTCTTTAAAGTTTAGTTATTTGAGATTAAAAATGTTGGCACCTGTACAATATCAAATTATGCCTACCATGAGACGAATAGGGCAAAACTAAACATCTATTAAATTTGCTTACATTTCTCCTGGGGCCGAATTTTGGCCGACAAATGGGAATAAATGTTAGGAGTTTTACAGTTATTTTATGTACCTACTAGAGGTAAATCATTAAACCATATAGTTGTTTGATAATTTTTTTTCCTAAATTTTTTTCCCGTCTGTCGACCAAATTGGACCCCTGTGGACTATTCTGGTAATGCCCGGGGAATAGGGAACTGAGGAGAAAAGTTTGATGTAAATATTTATAAATTGGGAATAATTTGTCTATCCATGCCTAAATTTTGTTTAAAAAAAATTAACACTAACTTTTTACATCAGGATGCCAGAAAATATTTTTTAAATAAAAATTACATGTAATTTTTTTTCTCAATTCCCTATTCCCGGGGAATTGCCAGAATAGTGCCACTGGGGGTCAAGTCACATTCCTTGAAAATATGAATTTGAAGTTTTTCTCAAACACCCCAAAAGCTTACTACAGCAATAAAAATGGTGGTCACTAGAGGAAAATACAACTTTTAGTACTCCTTCAGTATCTTGCATTAACACAAAGAAATTGCGACTTATCAGGCTCTCACTTTAACAAAATCCCGCTTTTCAAACTCCCAATTATCAAAAGCCCGCTTTGTTTAGTTTTTTGGAAAAGCGGGCTTTTGAGAATCTTTTTCTAGTCAGTACAATTTACTATATGCATAAAATAATTGGTGGTTCCGAATCAACTTGGGTTAGAATTCTACATTTAAGAAATTTTGGATTACCAATTCAAATAAAACCTGAACCATTTCTTAACAATTTGTGGTTGTATATTTCACCAAAAAATAAGCAATGCCTAAAAATATATTTTATCAAATAAAAAAATGTAATCCAATATAATGTGGGCGAATAAAATCAAATCCCTATTTGTTAAATTCCTAAATCAATTCTGCATATACCAAAGTTGCCAATAATATGATAAGAAATGCCTTAGTTACAATCAGTACGAGTACTGCCAAAACAGCTCCTACATTAATACGTTGAGATAAAGCCTAATTCCAAACATCGAATCTAGTTGTGGAAGAATTGGTCTAGTTTAATTAAGCAATGCCAAATGCCCTAATTCGTGTTAGAATCCTAATCGGGACCGATATATCAAATATGACTATTATTGGGTAAGAAATGGCCAAGTTCCATCCAACATTGCCAAAATTCAAAACTACAGCCAGAATTAATGTAAGATATACTCACTAATACGAGAAGAAAGTGGAGTGAAGTGAGAATTTTGTTTTTGTTTTTACTCGATTAACATGAAATTGATTTTTAATAAAAAATAAACGAAAGAGCAAATCTGGGGAATTTTACCTTGTGCTGCAAAACCTGTCACTACTATATCTCGCTCGTATACATGTGACAGAAAAATAAATGCTCAGTCTCCTTATTTATCTTTCATTTCGATTAATCGATTTTCATTTTTAAAGTATTTTTCGTTCAAGATTTCCCATTTTTTACTATAATGTCTTTAATTTGTTGATCGTGAATATATAATATACAAGGTATCCCTAAAGTGGCTACCAAGAATGTTACCGTTGGGTTCCTTGATCAAAACGAAGGTGAGGTTACTTCTATCACTGCACTATTTAACTCTTAACAATTACTCTACGTCACTGTAGTACTAATGTACTAACATTAAATAATATTATTTACAAATATTTACAGTAAATTCTCAAAATGACCATCGTTAACTGTTAAAATGGTTCTGTTTCATAAAATAAGTGAATGTAAATTAGCCATTAGGCAATCTGTGAATTTAAACGTGAATTAGTTAAAATTTCAATTTCTTAAAAAATGAATCATTATAGCTGTAGTGAATATGTGGATTTGGTATGCGTTTTGTATGAGGCTAATGGAGCTCGGACGATTGATCAACGGACATATCGAGATCGATACCGTAATCTTAGATTGCCATCAGTTAACACTTTTGTAAATGCTTACCGCAATTTATGGGAAAACCCTGCAGCAATACCTGAATTTGAAAATGTATATTGAACAGGCATATTACACACATTTTGGAAAATGATAAAATATCAAGAAAGAAATTTTGTGAATGCGTAATTTTGTAACAAATCCAAGACTTTTGGTTCCCGAAGAAGATAATTTTTACTGATGAAGCTGCTTTTACTCGGAACGGATGTATAAATTTACACAACTCATGTTTCTGGGTCATCAGGCAATCCCAATTTAAAAATTTTAATGAATTACTAGGACCGATCATACGTCCAAATAGATTAGGTGGTTCAAAATATTTAAATTTAAAAAAAAACAATTTGAATAACTTCTGGCAGAAGTTCCATTGATAAATTTGCGATGTATGTGGTTTATGCATGATGGGGCTCCACCACATTTTGCAAACCTACGATCGCACTTGAATACTTTGTTTCCAAGCCAGTGGACTGGCCGCGGAGAACCTATACAGTGGCCGCCAAGATCACTGGATCTAAATTCATTAAATGTAAACCTCTAGTTTATTCTTCATCTATCCTAGATTAAGAACTTTAATTACTTGAATATGTGAATGTAACGAAATTAAACGAGATAGAAACGTTTTTGTAAAATTTTTATTGTGAACTTTTAACTTTTTTTACGAGTAGATAACATAATATAGTAAATATAACAAATAGTTAATTTTCCTAAAAGCTAAGAGGCCGTCAGTCAAAAAGTGTAACATTTTTGGAGGTTATGTTTCTCAGAAACCATCTGTCAGTTCGCATTGCAATACTGGTTTTTTTTACTTGAAAAATTTTCAGTGATAAAATGGAATAATCGCGTGACAATTTTCGTGTGATGGTTTTTTAGTATTTTCGAAAGGAGCTAACTCAACAATAGTGCTACGAATCACTTCATTCATCATCCTTGGCTAGTGTTTATAATTAAACGAATGACGTTGACTCAAAGACGAGCCTAGTGAAAGTCGTCCAAAAACAGCTGTTGTGCCAGAAAACATCGATGCTGTGAGAAAACTGATTGAAGAGGATCGTCATGTGACTTATCGTGAAATCGAGGCATCTCTAGGCATTAGTAAAACCAGCGTACATACGATCTTACATGAACATTTAAAGGTGCGGAAGCTATGTGCACGTTTGATTCTACATTTGTTGACAGACGCACAAAAAAAGGTTCGTGTCGATTGCTGCCGCCAAATGCTTGAAAAATTCGTTTGAGGTACTTCCGAATACAAGATCGTGACAAGTGACGAGTCATAGATATATGCGTATGAGCCGGAAAGAAAACCGGTCATGTGGCTACTGTGGCTCTTGAAAACTAAAAGACAGTCAATTCACCTTGGTATACGACCATTTGTTTGCCGGAGGTTTTCAACAAATTGAGAGAAGGCAACCCAAAACGACGAATCATTTTGCATCACGATAATGCGAGCTCACACACATCACATGAAACAATGACTTCTTCCTTTTCCCAACAATCAAAGATAAGATGCGTGGACAACAATTTTTATCGCCTGAAGAAGCGATTGTATCGTTCAAAAATCTTGTTTTGGAGCTATCATCTTCGGACTGGCAAAAGTGTTTCGATAAATGGCTTGAGCGTACGCAAAAGTGTATAGATCTTAAAGGCGAATATTTTGAAAAGCAATAAAGCAATTTTTGATGAAAAATTTTAATTTTTTATTACTTTTTCTAAAAACTTTTACGGCAGCCCTCGTACAACGATCAACACATCAAAGACATCATAGGAGAATGAAGATATATTTTTCTGGCACATATACGAGATAAAATAAATAAAGTTAAAAAAGCCAACAACAAAAAGTTCCATATCATTTGTATGTATAATTCTACAGTGTTTTCGTTGTATAGGCCTGCATACATGCAAACTCGATAGTTTGAAGTGTGGCCGACATATACTAGCACTGGTTCAAACATCCAATATAAAATGAAAGTAGTGTGCAGTGTGTGAATCGACTTGGTGATTTTTTTAAGCTGAAACTTTCAAATATCTCGGATCATCATTTCGGATCTCTCCTTCTTGTAAGTGCGACGAGTGGTAACTTTAAAATTAAAGGAACCCTATTTGTTATTGCAGATTCGGATTCTACGGCTTAAAGTGCGTAGGATTTCTTTGAAACTTTTCTTTAAATTTTTCAAATAAATCGTTTTTTTTTGTTTTAAAAATATCTGAATTACTGGGAAATTGTTACCTGTAAAAATGTAATTGGCTGGTGAATAAACTACTTTCAGTGTAACCCAGGAACAACGACGTGGACGTAGTAGATTTCTGTTCCCTTCGGAGTACTTGATTAATTTGAGTCCCCTCGCCCCTCACGTTCCATGGTGCTTGATTTACATGGGTCCCCTCGCCTCATCATCTTTTAATTAAATTAAGTGTTCAAAATGATGGCCTTCGACTTCAATGCACTCAACTGAGAAGCGTGTCTGCTTCAATTTCGGCACAAGCATTTCTAATTCGTTCAATCATATTCTCACGTGTTGTTGGTGTTTGTTGGTAAACTTTGTCTTTGAGATAGCCCCACAAAAAGAAATCTGGCGAAGTAA
This sequence comes from Nephrotoma guestfalica, assembly GCA_963691935.1. Classification (NCBI taxonomy): domain Eukaryota; kingdom Metazoa; phylum Arthropoda; class Insecta; order Diptera; family Tipulidae; genus Nephrotoma; species Nephrotoma guestfalica. The sequence goes on from OY829913.1 coordinate 101,586,715, forward strand.
GATCTGATGATCTGGTAGTCCAATTTACCGGACCAGCTCTACCGATCCAGCAACCATTGAAATCACGATCAAGTACTTCACGTGCTACTGACGAATAGTGTGGTGGACAACCATCATGTTGAAACCACATGTTCTGTCGCAATTCTAAGCTCAAGCCTTCAAATAATGTTGGCAATTCATTTTCCAAAATAGCTCGGTACATACAAGTTGCCTTCAATAATGTGGGGGCCAATGAGTTTGTTGCCAATTATTTCACACCACGTGTTGACAGTCCAAGGGCGTTGATGTTCAACTTGGCGAGGCTAGTGCGGATTTTCAACACTCCAGTAATGCATGTTGTGTCGATTAACCGTTCCATGGTTTGTAAAAGACCATGGAAGAAAATTGGGATTTTACTGTATTTGCCCACCTACCCGATTTTGGAAATCAACGGCATGAAGATCTTGGTGTAAAGGCACATGATACGGATGATACTTATGACGTTTTAAAATTTTCCAAATACTGGTTTGGGACAATCTTGGATCGCTAGCTATTTTTCGTGTATGAATATGAGGATTATGAATTACTGCGGCCAATACAGCAATTTCATTACTTTTCTCAGTGACTGTTGCTCGACGAGTCCTTTTTTCGGTTGAACACTTCCATCAGTAGAAAATTGTTTAACAGTCCGGTAAAATGAAACACGTGACCGAATCCTATCCGGAAAATGCGAAGCGTAGAGTGTAACAGCATTATCAAGACTACGGCCTTCTCCATGAACCAGGACAATTTCAATTTTTTCTTGGACAGTTAATATAAATTTAATTTAACAGCGCCATCTATTATGAACCGAAAAATGTTTTAAAGAAAAAAATAGGAGTTCCTATTTTAATTTCAAAGTTACTCCCGCCCACCTACAAGAAGGGAAGGGGTCTACTAATTTTAGCACTAATATATGTCCCCTCCGGAATGATTAAATTTTGATAATGAACATTTTTTTCGTAAAGGCCTTATTTTCCGCGATATTTGAAAGTTACGTAGCCGGTATAGCTCTAGGTAACCAGTTTGATTTAATTTGATGTCTTACAAGCATGAAAAAAATGAAAAAACAATAATATGAACCATGAAAATAAATCAAAATGCAATCATCCCTAAAATCGATTTGGCGTGCACCCGGACAACGAAAGTTGTGGGAACTGATAGTCAGACACATACAAAAAAAATTTAAAAACACTTGATTGTGATTACTTAGTGTATCTCAGAAATTTTCAAATTCAAATAAAGACACACATTTTATTTGTACGTAGATTATTATGTGTACAAAATTGTAATCTGCGCACCAAGCCCCTTACCAGATCAAAGTGGAATCAATCCAAAGCCAATCAAATTTTGCGTGTCTGGAAACTCATTATAACTTACCGGAATTTCAGTTGCTTGAAAAATTGGTCGTTCTTGGGACTGCCTTAGTGCCTTAATACAGCGCATGGGAACATGGGAAAATATTTAAAAACAGCTTCAATTGGAATGTATTTCTTATAATTCAAATAACAAAATTAGTTTATATTCTGGCAGTTGAATTAATTCAGAACAAATTTAATTGCAGCAGACAATTACAAAGTGACTTAGAAGTGTTTCGTTTTTCTCTTTTCAATTTTGAAACCATAAAAAGACAAATTATTTAAAATATGCCCTTAGGGTGTTTTCCAAACACCGAATTATTACGTATTTATTGACTTATTTGACGCCATCTTGAATAAGTCGGTCAAATCATTCCAATTCATTGTACCGACTTATTTGTGACGTAATAACAAAAAACAAAACGTAATTTCTATTACATGTAGGAAATTTTTTTTGACATTCCATTTAGTCAAGACACATTTTTGGAGGCATATCTGTGTAGACGTACTTATTCAAATAAGTCTCCTCGTATTGGAAGAAGTCCGTGTCCACAAATAAGTCGGTGTTTAGAAAACAGCTGATTCCGAAACGAATCCTTATTTGTGGAACCTAACTTATTAAAATAATTAAGATGGTGAGGTAACTAATTTTCTGTCTCTTTTTTCCATAAAAATCTAATTTTATTGCCATTTTTGAGTTTGATAGGGTATTTGTGATAGACGTTTTCTCAAATTTATTTAAATATATGTGATAGTTTTAAAAATAAGTTTTGAATAAGTTAGGATCCACAAATAAGCTTAACGTTTTTTGTTATTACGTCACAAATAAGTCGGTTCAATGAATTGGAATGACTTGACCGACTTATTCAAGATGGCGTCAAAAAAGTCAATAAGTCTCTAATAAGTCGGTGTTTGGAAAACACCCTGACTTAAAATATATGTTAGTAACACAAATTTATTGACAATAAATACCACAGTATTCGCCGGAAAGAGTAGCCTGGAATCAACGTCGGCCCATTAACAAGAGAAATTTATACAAAATATCTCACTTGATGAAATGATAGAAAGAACAAAATAAAATCGAGTGTATTAGTGCAATTAATCTTAACTAGAACTGTGTTGAACAATAAATACTTCAATGGCAACGACGAACTGGGAGACCAAAACTACCAATGATTAGTTTGTAAGAAAATTGAAAGGATCGGGACCAGAACGATTTAAACTAAAATGTTTTATAAAGTTCTGAGGTAATATAAACTCGAAGCCACTAGAATTATATAGTTAATACGTTTTGGTAATTCCCAAATTACTCGTTCATAGATTACTCAATCCAGAATTAACCAACGTATGTATATTGATTGATTACTTAACAGTTTTATAAAAATCTATTGTGATAGAAATTCTCGGTTAAAAATCTGAACAATAATTTAATTAAAGAAATTATAAAATCCTGTTGTATAAGCACAATGACCATATGATTTTTTTTTTATAAAATCAAACACACAAAGATATAAAGTATGTATTATAAGTATGTATACTCGTACATAAAGAAATATTTATTTGACACAAAATAAATAAAGCGACGTCTTAATGTCTGTCCCGCGCTCTTTCGCGATTATTATGATTAAGCGCGGTGGTATTATGTTATTGTTGTTATACAAAATGTTGTTGGTCTTGATATCATCCATACGCATACATTGTGTGTATGTTGGATGATTTTTATTATATAATTTATTATTAATAAATGTTTGAATTCGAGTATTTTGTATAAATTATAAAATATTTGTAAATACAATTAAATAAGAAGAAACTTAAATTTATTGATCGCAGTTTTATATAATAAGTCGAAATGGGATGACATCACAAAATATTTAAATTTTAAAAATCAAGTTGGACTATTTTAATACCTATAAATATTAACCATTGCTCTAAATACAAATTCCGCATATAGATTTTTAAGTTTCATTCGTATCTAAACTATTACAATAATACATTTCGAGAAAAACGTCACCACTATTAAAAACCTACCCCTATAGTTAGTATTTTGCACTGTTTCGGAAAAACACTTGCTTTGATAAAAATGTACAAAATGTTAAAGGGATAACAAATTAATTTTCTGTTTAGAATAAAATAGGGAATAAAACAATAAAACACACTGCTACGAAATATTGTCCTATATATTAACTATTAGGGGAGTGTGGAAGTTTTTGTTTGTTAATATACCCTTCTATTTACCCAATTGGTTTGAAGCCATTATTACGTCAAGGGACCTCAAGGATTCAATGTCATCGACAGATTTGTATATTTGTATGTTTGGTAAATTATTTATTCAATATGTCTGTAAGAAACAGTAAATACAATTAAATTTTCATGATTCTCTGGTAATCTGTGATTGTAAGTAATCCAAAGGATTAGCGATCTTCCCTACTTTGTGCACGTTAAATGCACACAAAGAGTAAAAAAACTGTTTATATTAGATATTTGGCGTCAATAAATAGAATAGACGCATGGCTCTGAAAAGTAGAATGCACCGAAGTAACCAAACGTACTTCCTGTAAGCGTTACTGCACCTTCTGGCTAATTGAAGCGAGAGAATATGGCGTCTTTGGCTTAGTTAAGGCGAAAATTCACAAAACCTATTAAATTTTTATAACGTGTACACCTATCACAGCAATAGTTACGACTATAAATTCGGTCTATAAATTTCGTAGTTTTTATCTAGTTTTCTATATCAGGTACGCAACTAAATTTTCGGGTTTCACACATAGATGGTGCTGTCATAGCGTGGACAGTTGTAAACGACAACAAGTTGTAATACCAGCACATACCACAACGCATAATTTTTTTTTCTAAAAACGAAAATGTCCAGTTTTGTGCCAAACAAGCAGCATTTGCGGGAAACTTTGCTTTTCTGCTTCAACTTGACAACAAATGCAGCTGAAGCACGTCATTTGCCTGATAAGGCGTACGGTGAACATACACCATCGAAAACTACCTGTGATGATTGATTTAAACGCTTCAGAAGTGGCGAGTTCGACATTGCGGGCAAGAAGCGCTCCGGAAAACCAAAAACATTTAAAGACGCCGTGCTGCAAGCGTTTTTGGATGAAGATGATACGCAAACTCAAGATCAACTTGCAGAGGCATTAAACACGACCCGCCAAGGTATTTCCAAACATTTTAATGTTAAGGGAAAAATTCAAAAGGAGCCTAAAAGAAAGGGCTTCCTGCATCGAATTGCTACGAGAGATGAGAAGTGGATCTTTTTTAAGAATCCCAAACGCAACAAGTCGTGGTTTTCACTTGACGAAGCATCAACATCGACGGCACGGCCAAATCGCTTCGGAAAGAAGACAATGCTCTGCGTTTGGTGGGACCAGAAAATAATCGTGTACTATGAGCTGCTAGAACGGGGCGAAACTATCAATGCACAACGCTACCGATAACAACTCATTAATATGCGCCATGTATTGCTCGAAAAACGGCCAGAATTGAGAGACACGAACGAGTGATATTGCAGCACGACAACGCTCCATGCCATCGCACTCCCATCGTCCAAGACACCATCAAAACGCTGAGATGGGATCTGCTACCGCAGCCGCCTTATTCGCCAGACCTGGACCCCTCGAATCTTCACTTGTTCCGGTCTATGGGGCATGGCTTGGCAGGGCTACACTTGGCAGATTTCACAGAAGCTGGTTGGATGAATGGTTTCGGTCCAAAGACGCGTCGTTTTATCGTCGTGGTATTCATTATTGCCAGAGAGATGGCAAAAATGTGTAGATTGCGAAGGATAATACTTTGAATAAATCATTTTTTATATTTCAATTGAAATTTTCCATTTAAAAAAAAAACGAAAAAACGAAAATTTAGTTTGCAAAAATTGAACTGCTTAAATAGGATCATTAATCGCCATGAAATGCGGCTAATAATGAAATATAAAGAAACTGGCAAATTTTCTCGTAACCTCAAGTAGACTCACAAACTGCACACAGTGGCACAATTTTTGTAACCAGCCGGTTTCCTCAGTAACGGGTGTTACCTTCACGAGCTTTCACAACTGCTTCCATTCGTCTTATCATGCTTCCGATAACACTGTCGATCGTTTCTTGTGATAAATTTTCCATTCATTTTTGTGTGTTTCGAACTGCTGGATTTCGAGCTCGGACCTGTCCAAGACATCCTCTATTAGGTTTAAATCTGGGGACCGTGTAGGCCAGTTCAGCTTGTTTATTCTAACCACAGACAAAATGGTCATTACAGAGCGTGCAGTATGCGGTCGGGCTTTACCCTGCATTAAAACAAAATTATCTCGAACAGCTGTAAGGGATCCGCCATAAATAATCATTAATTCTGTACGGGCATCTATACAAATACCGGCCCAATTCATAATTGAGCGTCCACCATAAGCGAGGGTTGGTCGTCTCCATATTCTGTGCCTTCCATCGATCGAGTTCACTATGAAACGACTCTCCTCTGTGAACAAAATATGGCCCCACGCAAAGTCTAAAATCGGGGTGCTTGAGCAAAACTCAACCTTGCTTCTCGGTGATTTCTCTGCAGTAGCGTTCCTGGAACAGGGGAGGGGGCTGGAACATGTGATCTCAAAACGACTTCTTTAAGCCCTCGTCTCACAGTGCGTTCATTTATTCGCACTCCTCGAACCTCTTCTAAAGCATTAGGGGTTTGAGTTGCTGTTTGACGTTTGTTTCTCAAAGTTTCAAGGACATTGAAACGGTAATCTCTTGAGCCAGTACAACGTTTTCGGCCTTGGCCTCGTCTTTTCTCGCAAGAACCCGTCTGTCTGTATTGTTTTGAACAGACCGATATATGGTGGACGTGGAAACACCGAACCTTCTGGTATTAAGACTTGGCGGTAACTATAGCTATTCTCAATCATTTTCATGGCCCTGGCGATATCAGTGGGTTCCATGTCGCTCATTGTGGATTAATAACTCTTATTCTTCAAATTCTAATGGCGAATGAATTGATATTCACACATTATACAATTAATTCATATTACTCGTAAATACAATTAAATAAAAAAATACTTTACCACAAAAAGAGGTAGATATTCTGTTAATTGTATATAATTTAAATTTGGAATTTAAATATTGAAAAACACAGCCGTATGATTAAGGATTATAAATTAGAAAAACAAAAAATAACAAAAAATATTACAAGTTCTTTTGTTTTTTCTTATTAAATCGAGTGTTACTTGTGTTCCCATAATTGTGCCGCTGTGTGTAGGTTTGGAGCAACTCTTTAAAACCTCTAGGGGCTTCTTAGGGGACCGCTCTAGAGGATCCCAATTCTATTATTCGGCTTTCGCTATACCAGAGTTTCTGAATCAATCTAGTTTAGTAACACATCGGTACAGTATTGGGAGTACAAATTAATTCGGTCCGTTTTTTTTAGGCGGTCCAAGTTTGAAGCCAACTTTCAATTTCTTCGAAAGAAGCGAACCGATGACCTGCCAAATCGTGTTGCATCCGTCGGAACAACCAGTAATCAGAAGGAGCAATGTCCGGAGAATACGGCGGGTGCGGTAAAATATCCCACTTGAGCGTATCCAAATATTTGTTTACGATTTTAGTAACGTGAGGCCGAGCGTTGTCATGCAGAAGATTAACTTTATCATGCCTTTCCTCATATTCCGGTCATTATTCTCGTAATGCACGGCTCAAACGAATTAATTGTAGTTTGTACCGCTCGCCCGTAATGAAATCGCCTCTTTGGTCCCACCAGATACACAGCATAACCTTCGAACCATGAATATTCGTCTTTGGTGTTGATGTTGAGGTCGATGGGATCGATTGGCCGGGCAAAGCGTAGTATTCCTCTAGGGATTATCGTAGACGATCCACTTCTCATCACCAGTAACTATCCGATGTAAAAAACCCTTTCTTGTTTGCCTTTGAAGAAGTTGCTCGCAAGAAAGAAATCGATTTTCCACGTATCTTGGTTTTAATTCATAAGGAACCCAATTGCCTTGCTTTTGAATCATGCCCATAAATTTCAATTAAACGGAAACTATTTGTTAGGTCACCCCCAAAGTACCGGCAAGCTCCTCTTGCGTTTGTGTCGGATCTTCATCGAGCAATGCCTCTAATTTCTCGCCTACGAATTTTTTTGGCTGTCCGAAGCGAGGCTTATCTTCAACACTAAAACCATCATTTTTGAAGCGTCGACACCATTCTCTATATGATTTATCGGTTGCAGCATTGTCACCGTAAACTTCCACAAGCATTTGATGTGCTTCAGCTGCACTTCTTTTCCAATTAAAACAAACTATTAATACTTCCCGCAAATGATAATTAGTTATCACAAAATCTGACATATTCAACACTGTAAAAACACACGTTTTATATGAACTTCAAAGCAATACAAACCGAATTTTAACGTCAGATCTGTCTGAATCAACGGAAATCAGCTGTCACTATAAAAAATGTATTATAGTCAGAGCCACATTTTGAAAACGGACCGAATTAATTTGTATTCTCAATAAATAACTACGAGTATGTTTGGGCTGAAATATTCTCAAAATCTAGATGTACTTGATTGCAAAACTACCTTGTACGAAAAGTAGTAGGAACAAACACAGTAATCACATTTTTAGGACCAAACAGCGCTGACTATAAAAACTAAAAAATGGTGAATAGGCTGAAATGGGCCGAAGTAAAGAGTTGATGGACAGGAGTAAGGGTAAATTTTGGCCCGCCGTGCATCCACAATAACTACCTGAGAAATAGTTGCTCGAAATGGTAGAAGTAAGACGGTGTTTAAAAATTTGCTCATATTGATAGAACAATATGGTCAAAAGATAACCCCAGGAAGAAAATCTGTTATTTATGCTAGAGATATGCTGGAAGTAAACGATTGCCAGATCACTAATCGAATAGCACAGCTGAACTTCGGAGTTCTTTCAAATTCAACATGAATGTAAGATGGGATCAGCAGATTTTGGTAGCTGACTGTAAATAGGAGTACACGAGACCAGTTACAAAACCACAGTTAACATTAAAATACCAATTTTAGGAAAAATAGCATACATAGGTTATATTTTCAGATGAGAAAGGGTTTAATCTTGATGGTTCTGATGGATCACAGAAATATTTACACGACACTCGTGTAAACCGCAAGAGAGAATGTCTCGTAATCTTGGCGGTGTATCTTTAATGATTCCGGTGGCCATTGGATATTATGAGAAGCCCCTATATGCATTATCTCACCGAAAATAAATGTAACCAAGTATGTTGAATTGTTAGATGATTTACTAATAATCTATGGACACGAAATTGGCGAAACAAATTATATTTTCCAACAAAATAAACGCAAATACTCATTCAAACTGAGCAAATTTTTAAGTCTAAGAATACCTCATTATCTGAGTAGCGCCTGTAGTCCAGATTTAAACCCGATCGAGAACCTCTGGGTAATATTATGGAACAAGTTTTCTAAAATTGTCGTCAAATCGACCCTCTTCGACAACTAAAAGGAGCTGTGAAGACCGAATGGGCCAAAATTGATCAGGACACGATTCAAAAGTGATAAATCATATGCCACGTCATTTATAACAAATCATATTATCAACCAAGGTGCGAACTAGTCAAAAGCAATTGGTATTTAAAAAAAATATTTTATTGTGATAAAAATGGTTCTAGTCTTATCTTTATTTCGTAAGGGTGACAAATTCAGAGGTACTTATCTATGTATTTAAAGGATGGACCATTTAAAAGCTTGTTTTTAGAAACGCTATAAAATGAGTCAAAATCTTTATTTTGTGGAAATATTTTTTATTGAGTAAAATGTTGCTCCGCACAGGCCAATTAGCATTCACCGTCCAAAACGGCGGATTGTTCGGTTGTCAAATTTGGCGCACAAGAAATCAATTTTCGGTCGATTTGTATGGCATGTGGCGCCATTTTGTTGAAATCAAAGGTTGTCCACATTCATAGTGCCGATTTGAGGCCATAAAAAGTTAGTCAACATGGCTGTAATGGTCGCCATTGACGGTAACAGCATTCTCGAATAAAAGTGGGCCAATTATGCAATCACTCCGAAATCCACAGCAAACAGTCACTCTTGATTAATGCATTCTCTACGATTACGTGTGGCTGTTCCGAACCCCAAATCCGGCAGTTCTGTTTGGTTTACAAAGCCCCAAAGGAATGAGCTTTTGCTTTCAACTGCTGAGTCATCTGGACCTTTTAAGCTACTAATCCGTGGGCTTTTGTGCAGTATTCTCCTCAGGCTGATGCGAGTAATGCTCAGTTGCTGTGAAGGGCGTCGAGCTGAGGTCGATGGGTTCTGTCCTACACTACAGACCACAGCCTTGTTTGTTTTGTGACGCAAATTTTAGACAGACGAGCTGTTAAAATTTCAAGCAAATCGTTCAAAAAAGTGTTGCCATAGTCTATGATTTAAAAACAAACCAATACATCCGGTATATTAGCATCCCAAATAAAATTTCTGCTAGTTCAAGCTAATTTTTATGATTTAAATATTTTGTGAAATGAATAAATATGTTACTGCATTATTTAATTTAAATATTAGTTTTTATATTGGTCCTATCGTTATTTCGTACAGTATATTTTAAAATCCCAAGAAAAAAATTTGGATTGGTTCGAGAAAACACCTTCTTCTCAATACTATCAGATGCTCAACGAAATGTATTATTATTGTTAATCGCAAAATCATGAGAAACCAAAATCAAATGAATTAAAAAGCCATCTGAATACAAAACTCTGCGTTCGACAAAATGTAAAACATTCACTTCTTTCTAAAATTTAAACCAAAAAAATAACAATCACGTGAAGTTAAATTTTGTGTGTCACATTGGCAGAAGACCTCTTTGATGAGATACTTAATTAAGAATTTTCTTCTAAATACCAACCATATAAGAGCCAAGTCCAAAAAAATATTTTTAGATTTTTATACCATTTAAATTTGAAAATTAAAATTTAACACAGTTTCTCAATCGTCGTGAGCATTTTTATATATAGAAAGTAAAATTAGATGGCGTATATGAAAAATTAGAAATTAGAATTAGATTTTCTAATTCTAAAAAAAGAAAGTTTTTTTGTTTCTGCTGCTGCTGCTGCAATATTTTATTATATTATTGCTATTACACTATTATTATATTTTTGAACAAACTTAAGAAATGTATATAACGGTACCAGAAGAAAATAATTATTAACAATGTACGAGCATACTTTCTTTATGAACGAGTACCAAACAACAAAAACATCTTGTTTTTTTTTCTGATTTTGAAGCATACAATGAACTAGCAAAACAAGACCAATAACTGTAAAACACATCCAATTACTTTTTTCCAAAATCTTAAAAATTCTTAGAATCTTAGGAATTATAAAATTAGAGGAAATCACGTTTTTCATATCGCTTGACATCATAATTCCGTTATCGTTTGTTGGTTTGTATCCATGAATGGGAAAATCGTTTGTCTCACAGTATAGGCTTAGAGACTAGAATTGTTAAAATATAAATAAATTAAGACGATGTTGTAACTATTTTTTATGCAAAGGATGTAACACTTGTATCCATACTAAATATAAAAATGTAAAATTTATGTGAAGTGAATTTAATACTCTATGGAAGTGAATTATGATTTAGGTAATAAAAATGTTTGTCTGTTCCGTAAACAGGTGCCACGACGCCATAAATTTGAAGTAACTTAACACTTTTCTACACCGATAAAACTGAATGATTTGTCGGACATGAATTGTTTTATGTTTTTGGAGAAATGTTCAAACGCCTTTCGACCACAAAACGATAATGATCGCGTAAATGTATTGTATGCGTTTTGAGGTCATATAGTTATTTTTAAATGGTTTGGTTTGTGTGTGCCATCGCGTTAATATAGAAATAAAATATGAAGAAATTTTGATCCACACGGGTAATTTTAAAACGAGATGTAAACAGATTAAACTCAAGATTAGTTTTGGTATTAATTTCATGGGCTATGAAATAAATTTAATACAAATATGATCTTTGATATCAGACTTTTTAGAGATCGAGTATAGGTAAGTGTGTATTCATAGAACAAGGTAACGTTTTTAAAATTTATTTATTTGCTACGAGATCTGCACTCCTTCCTTAGCAAGTTAGTTAGCGTAGCGCCACTTCTTTTGGGCACATTGCAAACACAACTAATTGTCAAGATGATAATTACTTAAGCAGTTCAAACAACCGAGTGTTCAATTAAAGTCCCTCTAGAATCGAGCGTCGCTTGGTCAAAGTTGGTTGAATTTAAAATTTTTTGTGACATTAAGTTTAAAAATTTTAAAACTTGGATGTTAATTTTTAATTATAATACCGTGTAAAAATAGAGACTATATTTTATACATTATATATACAAATAATTTTTACTATAAAAGAATTATGATAAATTAACGTATCGCCATTGTAATAGTAGTAGATTGCCGGAGCGATTCACCTCGTGATGGCTTTAAATAAAATTATTGCGCAATGTACAAAGCGATATATAAAGAGAATTGTATCCCAATCGTTTAAGGAACGGACTAGGTTAATTTAAATTGACAATTTTCCAGAGGCATATCCAAAATTTATATTAAATTCCCATTTTCATCATTATGACATAGTTCTATTGTGGAACAAGACGCAACTTAGTGGCTAAACCGAAGCACCCCTATACAAATTTCCCGCTCTTAAATTTTTTATCAAAATCGCTCGAGCTGATTTTTTTAAAACTCCCATTTGTGAACTCTCTGAACTTTTCCTGAATTTAGAACTCATCACAATCGATTCTTAGTACTCGAAAACCAATCTTATCAATTTCGTTCAACCCGAGAGACCCTAAATGAATTTTCTCCAAATTAGGACTCGTCGCAATCGGTTCCTTACATAACTAAATCATCACCGCAATCTTTATCTAGACCGTTCGAGCCGACGAAAAATTAAAAAAGGGTCTCGGGCCTACCGAAGCAGCTACTAGGCGATTTTTTCCTAACTTAGCACCTATTAAAATTGATTTCTGGCATTTGATTCCTTGGCAATCTCTTCCCTAATTTTTAACAAAATGGTGCTAGCCGAAAAAAATATATAATGATACTCGGACCACACCAGACAACATCAAAAGCCGTTTGAGGTGGACAAATTGTGAAAAAGGGGCCAAGGTCAAAATATTAATTAGTTCGCGAATGTTACAACATAAACATTACGCTACATGACAGCCCATCCGGAGGACTCCTAAATGAATTATCCAGAAATCAGATCTCCAATCATTTCCTTGCATTCGAAAACCTCATCCAGCCAAATTTTTATAAAATTGTTCAAGAAAAATAAAATGTTAAAAGAAGGTCCCAAGATAACATGATGCAACTTAGTGGAACATCAATAAAATGTTAATAAAACGTTAATGTTGTTGCTAATAAATGTTAATAAAATGTTAAAAGTTTGTTCCAGGCCCCGGTCCCCACCGAATAACCCCTAAATGAATTTTTCCAAAATCAGGATCCATTACAATCGGTTTTTGCTACTCGAAGACGCTCTTCCATCAATTATTATAATAATCGTGCAAGCCAAAACAAATTAAAGAATAGATCCGGGCTCCATCGCAAGCGACTCCTGACACTCGAAAAACTTTTAAATTTTTTTTTATCAAGATCGTTTGAGCCAAAAAAACTAAAAAAAGAGACCCGGAGTCCACCGGACTGCCCTCTAAACGAATTTTTCTGAAATCTGTACTAATCTCAATTGATTCGTGGCAATTGAAAATTGATGAAGGAGGCTTCATCAATTTTTATTAAAATTATGCGAGTTAAAAAAAACGTATACCGTTTGCGCATTAAAAATTGAGCAGAAATATTTATTGTAGTCTGACTGCGAGTCAAAAATAAAGTTACAATTTTTGCTGACGTTTACTTTTTTTTAATTTGGGAATTTGAAATATTTAAAAGTAGTGTCGTCTCTTCCTTTTCAACTATCTGTATCTTATTCACACATTTTTGATTGATTGTACTTTTTTAAACTAATGATATGTTGCATTTTTCAGAATACAATTAAAATCTTCATTTCAGGACGCTCCAATATTTTTACGAATTTACGAGATTTTTTTATGGAACTAGAAGATTAAAGTAACTTCCAGCGACGATCCTTCGATAATACTATCAATGTTTATGAATCGAGGAATTATTATAAAATACTGCAAAAGTATTACTAACATTTACGCAGACAAACAGTAAACCAACCGACATAGTTGCTGGATTTTTTTCATGTGCAAAAATAGTTCCTCTGGGCGAACGCACAATTTATTTTGTGTCATTGACCAGATATACCTCAGTGGTATTATTTAGTAACCAAGGATTGTTATTCACTGCTAGTAGCTCTGTTTTTTCAGCTTGTCTTTTGAAGGTGTCCGTTACGCCAGCTGGAACCAAACCAGCTATGGCAACAGTAACACAATACATTGTGCATCATTGTGCTCTATATTATTTTGTATCTGGACTCTTATAATTCCAGCCAAAACCTTAAAGCCGTCTAAAACCGTACTACGGCCAAACTAACTATGGTACAAGTAGCACGATGCATTGTACATCATTGTGTAATATATAATTTCTCAGCCAGAACCTTATACACCCAGCACTATATGATTTTTGAGTAGAAACCTTATAATTCCAGTCGGAACCATATCCTCTACAGCCAAACTACCTATGGTTCAAGTAGCACGATGGATTGTGCATCAATATGTGCAACATGCTTTTTCAGCCGGAACCTTATAATTCCAGCCAAAACCTGATAAAACCAGTCAAAACCTGATAAAGCCAGCCAGATCCATACTACAGCCAAACCACTATGGCACACGTAGCACGATGCATTGCGCATCATTGTGCAATATATAATTTTTCAGCTGGAGCCTTATAAATTCAGCACTATATGATTTTTCGGTAGAAACCTTATAATTCCAACCGAAATCATACCAGCTCGAAACAAATGCACAAGAAGCACAAACATTTTTCAAAAATTGTACCTATATTCAGCCACCCGGAACCGCTTAAAGCCAGCCAGAACCAGCCCAGAGTTTTATCAGCCAGTTAACAGTTAGTCTATTAACTAGTCTAGTCTATTTAATTTTAACTTGTCTAGAAACATTTTAACGTTTACCGTTATATCGCCTATCCCACAAATGTTCACGGGATCTCTTTCATATAACCGGATAGGTGAGAACATTTTCGATCAATATTTTGAAAACGAGGTACGAACGATGATTTTCATTTTCACCATGGTTTCCAAAATTTAAAACTTCTTCTCGTTTCCAAATTTCGTATTTTCACCAATTGAAATTTTACCCAATTGACATTCCCAAATAAGCTACAAATCCGATTTATTGTAAAAATACTGAAATAACAAACATCCTAAACATGTTCACAGGGTCACATTTATACTTTTGGACAGGGTTCGGTTATGATATTTGCTGTGTCATTCAAGTCTTCGAATTTTTATGAATTTGAAAAAACAAATTAAAATCGTATTTCACCGATCCTAGGGATGTTCATGGGGTCTCACCTACTTGTTCAGATAGATTAGTCAAAACCCTATGAGTGTGGTGAACGGGATACATCAAAAATCATCATAATTAAATTTTAAAATTATCTAAAGACATGTTTACGTTTACGGTTATACCGCCTATCCCAGAAATGTTCACAGGATCCCTTTTATATATTCGAAAAGGACAGCAAATTGTCTATCATTATTTTGTAAACGAGATATGAATGATGATTTTCACCATGGTTTTCAAAATTTAAAACTTCTATTCTCAATTGGAAATTTTGGTATTCTCGCCAATTTGAAGTTTACCCAATTGGCACCCCCAAATAAGCCACGAACCCAATTTATTGTAAACACAATCAAATAACAGAAATTCTGGAGACATTTACAGGGTCACGTTTATACTTTTGTATAGTTCAATGTTTAAACTTTCGATAGTTCTGGACAATGTTCGTTTATGATGATATTTATTGTGCCATACACGACTTAGAAGTTTCATGAATTTGAACTAATTTTTAATTTTTATTTCATCGATTCTAGAGATGTTCAAGGGGTCTCACCTTCATGGTCATATAGATCTGTCAAAACCCTATGAGTGTGGTGAACAGGATTTAATTATGATTTTTAAATTATCCATTTTTAAATTGTTCAGAGACCATGCTAAGAAGTTAAGGCCTATTGCTTGTCATCGGTGGTGTAGTGGTAAGAATCAGTTTCATCTACGTTGCATTTTGAACGTTAGCAGATTGCAACAGTTAAAGGTTATGATTCTCGAAACGAAATAATTATCTCGTTAAAATCTTAGAAATGTAACATCTCTAAAAATGTTTTATTCAGATTAATTAATTACAAATTATTAAGTTAAAATCCATTCTACTCATTCTATGCACAATGCCTCGCACAACTTAAATCAATATAATATTCAAGTTCTAGGTTCTATGAAGCCATTTGAAGTGTGAAATATTTAGATTGAAATCCTCTGTAATTATAACACAAGCCAAATTGTAGCAAATAAATTGTATGCAGTGTGATGGACATACTCGTTGCAGACACTTAAATTAAATTCAATTTAAATAGCATCGATTTCGCCTTCAAATGCATAACAAAATTTTCCATTTCGTAATCCCGATGGCTAGACAAATATATTTTATTGTTGGCTTCATGGTGGAAATTGGCGTCAAATAGTCGCCCCCTTTGAAAATGTTTGATTCGTTATTGTTTTGTAAACATACATATGTACGCTCCTATCATATAAGAAAATAAAATTGGTAAGGGTAAGAAAACGCAAATTTAAGTGCAATTTTTTGATACACGTACAAGATAAAAAATTATAACGCAAGTCACAACATAAAACTTGAAGGCATTTCACAGGTTATTTAATCGATCATCCGTTGCGTATGCATGTGAGTCGAAATTTTCGGTATTATTTGAACACACAAACAGCTTTTATCATTCGAAATTATTGCGTGTGGTTAAATTTTCAATAATCCGTCATCGGATGTACATACACATAAACCGGATATAACACATCTCTAATACACAAAATCATATATCCGTTTCATAAATATATAATTTAAAATGTACTCGGGTTTTATTGAATTTGATCATAAATTTATTTTTAAAACCAACCATCATAATTTTCGAACGAGCTGCTATTTATTGGAAACCGACAGTTTTCCTATATACAGTTGTTCTCGGTATATGAAATATGGAAATCTATTTATTTACTCGTCTTGTTAGTTTATTTCTATATGTATTATGATTTATGTCTGGAAATTGTCATGCAATCTGAAACCTTCATATCATATTAATGTTCTGTAATTTTGTTTATTTTTTTGCGCTAAACGCGTCTAGTATTTATAAATAGTTTTAACATACATATTTCATGTTAGAATTTTGATAAGAAGAAAAGTGAAAATAATTTTTCATTATATAGTTAACTCATTTACTACCAGCAGCACCGTGTAATTGCACAGGAAAAATATACTGGGGTACATTTTAACATGATTTCGTGTCCACCAGTTATTGAACTCGACTAATAACATTTAATACAAATATTTTAAAAAGCCTTAGTTTCCCATATACACAATATAGTCATTAATATTCGTACACCTTCCTAAACGTAACAACGCTAATAGCTATCATATCATAACATCGATCAAAATTGATAGAATGTATGAGTGCCTTTGTGAATGTCATACATTTTTATTTTTAGTAAATCAATTAGCAATCAGAATTGACGTAGGCGAGCATATATTAATGAATTGCGTTATTTAGTGACCGGATCGGGAAATAATTTAAGCGTGCATTCGATACAGAAGCACCTCGTTCAACGTTTCCTTAAAACGTTTTTTCTTAATCAAAACCAAATATTACGTCAAAATAAATAAAATACTCATGTAGCCTTGTCGATCGATTATGCATTATTTATAAACACGTATTGGTAGTCCTGTGAACTCACAAGTTCTATTAGCTCGTAATTCAGGTCCGAGGGCTATTTGGAAAATTTCGAGCCTTGAACAAAAACATGTTTTTTATCCAATTCTTGTTACCCCATTAAATACGTAAATTAGACCTGTATAAGGTTATGATGCCGAACCTTAAAATAACAAATTTTAAAATAAAATATTTTTTTAGAGGACTAAGTTTCTAATAGTAGTTAGATTGTAATACATTACACAGCAACCATCATACTTGGATAGCTGATTTTACATGAGACAGATCACAGAACTGGCTCAAATGATGAGGTAAGAAGTGGCCGTTCAACATCAGCAACCACTCCGGAAATCATTCAATATATTCATAAAAATGGTGCTGGCCAAACGACGAATATATTATAGCCATATGGAATGATGGCGTTCATAAAATTTTAGATGCGTGTCGCTTTACCACTGCGAAAATCTAATTGAAATGATTTATCTGCTATTAGGCTACACCATTATACTTCAAAAACCAAAGAGTAATCTAAAGAATGGTTCCGGAGAGGGCAGCAAATTTTTTCCCAGCTGAGAAGGTGGCGTATGTAAGGTAGAACAATTAACGAAGAATACTAAACATTTTAAGCGAAGAAAATAATCCATTTTCATTGAAATTTGTATTGTTTCATTGGCTCCAAGTGATTAGTACCTCTGAAGTTTTCCAATATTATTAAAGACATTGTTGCGGTAGGCTAGAAGCTAGGCTCAAAATAAAAATAAATAAAAACCTTACCTTCTATTTGATTAATCAATGGGCACCCAGATCTAGGGATGAATGTATATTGGTCCCATGTACTCAGTTAGCAGCATTTTTTTGTTAAAATGTCTGGTTAATGTAAAGTACTAATTCTAGGTAACTTTGTGGTTTCTGAGAATCTATTGTGTACTACTTATTTGTAAAAAAGCCATTATTTGCAAACACTGTGTTCCTGAGCGAAATGGATTAGAGGGTGAATAAATGATTTTGACCAACACGTTAATTTGTGAGTATGCTGGGTGCCTTTGATTGATTTTTCTTATTTACGTTTTGAATAATCTCAAAGGTTTGAAATAAAATCTATAGTCTTGTGGAACTGCTGAAAATCAAGCTTTACTCGCCGCAACCTTGTTTTTTTTATCTCGTGATAGGGTTGGGTTTAACAACCTAAAGATGTATCGTACGATTTGGCGGCTTAAAATGCATGTTCTATTGTTCAGTGACAAAATTATTCAAGCCACTTGTATACTGAAAAAAGCTATGTTCAATTTAAGCAGAATAGGCATTGAATTAATTCAAAATCTGCTTAAATATGCACTAAGCAAAACTATTCTCCTTCATTTTAAATATAACATCCATAAATTTTTGAGTGAGTGAAATTATGAATTTCAGAACATAGTTGAAGACAAAAAAAAACTACTTGGATATGCTCTATTCTACTATTTAGTAAAATATTAATGATGATTAGACAGATGATTGAAAATGTAATTTATAAATTTACACTAAAGAATTATTGCTTTGAGAATAACATACAAGACTTCAGAATACTTTGAAAGTAAAAAAAATTAAACTGGAGAATTAAGTGCAAGATTTCGGAAAACTTCCAAAACTAAGAATTTTCAATTTAAGCAAATAAAATACAAATTTGAGAATATAGCAAACGATACCTGAAAACTTGCTTAGCAAATAATTCTTGAAACAAGAAAAGAAAATATACTTACTAGTTAAGTGTACGAATCCAGAATATTCTCAAATCGAGCTATTATCAAAACAAGAAAATAATTTACAAGTTGCAGACATTGCACGGTTGCAGAATATTTTCGATGGGCGTACTTATCAAAACAATAAAGAAAAATTTAAACTTGAGAGTTAACGATACGATCCCAAAAACTTGCAAAGCGAACAATTTTAAATTATTCTGGGTTGTTCAAAAACGTTTGGAAGTTTGATTTCCAACGAATGAAAGTTTGAATTCTTTAATTTAAAAAATTAGGTAGAGTTTGGTGACAACTACAAAAAAATACAGATTCACAATTATAAAAATATCGAAAATACTTTGAACTTCTATTCAAAGTATAATCATAATACTTTAGCGAATTATTATGTTTCGCCACGATAATTCTCTTCCGGGAAGGAAAATATAAACTTGGGAACTATAGTTCGCAATTTCAGAATCGTTTCAAAGCGAACAATTCTCAAAACTGTAAAAATAAAATACAATTTTGAGAAGACAATGCACGATTGCAGCATATTTCCACAGCAAGCAATTCTCAAACAAGAAAGCAAAATGTAACTTGTGTCAACGCCTGTACGAAATTCATAAATTTTTGGAGTGAGTACAGTTTTGATTATAATTTTCTCAATTCAAATCAAATTGTAACGAAATCGGAATTATGTGATTCATCAATGTTTCAAAACCACAATTGTAACCATAACTTTCCCAAACCAAATCAAATCAGAAGAAAATCTTCTTTATTGATTTTACAATTTTTGCTACATTTTAGAATAAAAAATATTAAACAAATTTAACAGTTTTTTGGAATTACAGTTTTGGTAGAAACTTATGGAAACTTTCTTAAATAAAGTATAACAATGCCCCAAAGTAGGCTGATGATCAGAATCTAGATGATGTTCTCAAGACGTTTTGTCAGGTTAAAATTTGCTATTATATCTAGAATCTTAGAGAGAATAGGAATACTAGCAAAAGGGTACCAATTTATTGCTGTATCTCTGTTCAATCCTTGAATGTAAAATGAGCCAAAGCTGATATATATTGAAGCTCATACTGGTAGCATCCTGGGGCGGAATCATGAAATGCGATCGGCAAATTTAAATAGAGTGAACACTTTTTTCGCACATGTTTGATTAAATTACACCCCTAGCAAGTAATTAAAACAAACAAGAATTCGAGGAAAATGTCAAAAATACAACGTAAACAAACAAACAGTAGCAGACAAACACAAGTGTCAACAGCTTGTAAAATTTACTAATCTGTGGTGAATTAATGATATAAAACGTATATTATTACTGAAAATAATTATAATGGATATTGAAATCTAGCAAAATGTAATGATGGAATATATTCAGGTAGTCCGCCTCCCGTCAAACAAAGTGCAGGTTAGTTGCTGATAGAAACGAAAATTTCAAAACATAGCAAGAAAGACGAAATCGAAAAGTTTCTCATTCATTGACGTAATTTTCTGTGGTTGATAAAACTAAAATGATTTAATGGCAAAATAGAATAAAATTTATGAATACCACCATTCATTTTCACAAATGAAAATCGAATGCAAATGCAGCGGCTATGGTATGACTGTTGTATGAAGAATCAATTTCAAGCATTGCGCCAACCGCTATGAGTAATTTACCGAACTTGTGGAGAGTATCGGAATTAAAGCTTAATATTCTGTTGAAGAAGATAAATACGAATCTTAGTTAGAGAAGTCAAGGCCCGGATCCCAACATTTCTTCTCACGCATTATCAATGAGCAAACAATACTATTTCCTTCCCGCCAAACAGTGTATGATCTGCCACAGAAACAGAATTATCCGAGCAACGTAATGAACTTGAATTGGAATCAGAGCGAGTATATGCGTGTGGATGAGGTTTTGATGGACCCACTGGGCTTTAGGAATTGTAAACGGCCAATACATCCAAACTTATAAAAGGCAGTATTCATTGAACGCGTACTCGCCCCAAACGATCGGGAGTAAGTTTTTATATGAACCAATTCAGATTATGGTCGCTACGCTATAAAATGACTATACATCTTTATTTTGTGGAAACTTTTTTTTATTGTGTAGGTTGGAGCCTCCGATTTAAGAATGAAAAACAATTTCGTTCTTGTGGCTCGCTCTGTGGCTCCCTCAAGAACTTTTTCGATGATTTCGGCACCTATTTTTAATCTTAACGAAATCCCATATAAAAAAGTCCAACGGAATCAAATCGCAACTCTGTGCAGGCGCTAATTCTCTCCGAAATGGCTGATGAATAATCGGTTGTCAAATTTGGCGCACAAAAGATCGATTATTGATCGGTTTGTACGGCATGTGGTGCCATCTTGTTTAAACCAATGGTTGTTTACATTCATAGTGCCGATTTGAGACCATAAAAAGTTGGTCAGCATGGCTCTGCAACAGTCGCTATTGTCGATAACGGCGTTTCCAGCAGCGTTTTCGTATACAAATGGGTCAATGCCATCACTCCAAAATCCACACCAAACAGTCATTCTAATTGGTTCTGCTTGTTTGCATAGCCCGCGAAATGTAAATTTACATAGCACTTCGCCTGAAAAGATGATTTTTCGACAAAATACGCTTGTAAAGCTGGTCTATGGCCCACACATATAACTGATATTGATGTGAATGATCATTTGCTTTCAACTGCTAAGTCATCTGGACCTTGTAGGCGAATAATCCGAGATTTTTGTACAGTATTCTCCTCAGGCTGGTGCGACTAATGGTCAGTTGGTGCGATCAGTGTCCAGTTGAGGTTGATGGATTCTACCCTACACTATGGACCGCTATAACTAAATAAAAATCATGACGCTTGGAATATAAAGGAAAATCAAGACGCTTGAATATAAAGGACAATACAACGACAACAATAACGAATCAAAGAACAATTTTAAAAAATTTCCCTTTTTAGTGGAGCATTGGAGCTGAAATTTGAAAAATTGTTTTATGGCGTAGACCATACGCTTAATTTGACAAATAAATATTTATTATACATAAATGTCTTACAATGTCTTACTTAAATCTCGTTTTTTTCATTCAATACATGTCCATTATGAAAACATTAAGAATTTTATCGTAAATTTGTTTTTAAAGTCAGCGTTATTGATCATAAATGGGACCAAATAGCAGAAACCTACACTAAGACTGCTACCAATGTGCTACACCAGAAAACTATGTATTAGAGATGATACGTGGAGGAGAAAAACAAACAAAGATTTCAAGAATTGATCGCAAATACACACTAAAGACATTCTCGAGACTGCAGAAACAGCAGCAGCAAATAGAAGCATGCGAATACTATATCAATGTGAAAAATGGGTCGCCGAAAAATTCACAAACTTATACCATCAATAAGGCATTCTTCTGGGCAAGTTTTAACCACAGAAAACCAATAGCATCTATTTAGATGGAAAGAGGACAACGGGACAGATAGCGAACAAAATGATAAGCTTTCGGATGACAAATATAACGCAACTATAAACACCCATCCACCAACGGAACGGGAAGTTAAAAGTGTAATTCAGAAACTAATAAATACAATAAAGCATGGATAATATTCCAGCAGAATTACTAAATGGTAACCCATCTGTAAAAGCAAAAACTCTAACCTCCACTATTAGCAGAAGCATGGAATACTGGTAGAATTCCACAGAAATGGAAAGAGGCTTTGACTATAACAATTCCGAAGAAAGGCGACCATAGAGAATGCAAGAACTGGAGAGGCATCTCCCTCCTCAACAGTACAAAGAAAGTGTTAGCAATGATCATTCTTGAGCGGATATCACCACCAATCAACCGCAGCATAAGGAATGTACAAGCTGGCTCTAGACATGGTAGAAGCTGTACAGAACGCATCAACTCAATTCGTATCACCGTTGAATAATCAAACGACTGAATCTCACCGCCATATCTACTCTTCTTGAACTTTGAGCGCACATTTGATTCCATTAGTAGAGGCGCGATCTAGAAAGCGCTCTGCGAAATGGACATTCCGAGAAAAATAATTGAGCTCATTAAGGAAAATGTCTGTGAAGTTCGTCCGAAAAATATCCCGACAAAATGCGATGGCAACACTAAAATTCTGATATCTATATTAGCGGTTTGTAAACAATCAAGAAACACATATTAATGCGGTTTTCGTAGATAATGAAACCACCTTTGAAGTAGCAAAGCAAGAAAAAATTATATTAGCCGTTTGTCAGATATAGTGCCCTGAAGTTGACCTCGATATCAATTAACTAATGTAATTTTTTTCTTACTTTGCTATTTCAAAGGTGGTTTCATTATCTACGAAAAGCACATAAAGCCGTGCTCGCCAATTGATACCTAGGTCAACTTCAGGGCACTATATCTGACAAAGGGCTAATAGAATTTAGTGCTACTTTGCCTAATTATTAATTAGTTGGATTCATTATCTACGGTAAATGCATACATTTCTGATTGTTAATTCATGTTTATGTTGACAAAAATTTTAATTGTATTAGATTTTCGTTTTATTATTTACGTGAATTTTTAGTTTCTATAAAAATAAATAATCAATTTTTATTTTTGTATAAATAATGTTTTTCTAATTTGCTTTCGTGCAAATAAAAATATTATTTCTTTTAGATAGTTTTATTTCGAGATAGTTTCATTTATATATCTCAGGGTTGCCAAATTAAATATCTAATATAGGGTTTTCCAATAAGCGTGATATGATTTCTTTAAAAAAACACACTAATTGTTAAGGAAATTGAAATGTTTTTTATTTAATGTGAAGTATAATCGATACAATTAAGTTCTGAATAAAACGCGACTAAATCAAGTCGTATGTCATGAATAGCACGTTCAATATTGACTTGTAAAGCTTGAAGAGAGTTTGGTTTATTGCTAAAGACCAATGACTTCAAATAACCCCACAAGAAATAGTCTAATGGTGTTAAATCACAACTTCTTGGAGGCCATTCAATATCACAATTTCTTGAAATAATCGAATCTCCAAACTTTTCTCGCAGTAATTCAATTATTCCACTTGCCGTGTGGCACGTAGCCCTGTCTTGTTGGAACCAAATGTTGTCAAGATCAACTTCTTCCGATTCCGGCCATAAAAAGTTGGTTATCATCGATCTATACCGATCTCCATTGACAGTAACGGTGTTACCAGCTTCATTTCGAAAAAAATACGGACCGATGAGTACACCAGACCAAAAACCACATCAAACTGTCAATTTAGGTGGATGTAATGGTTTTTCATGAATAATTTGTGGATTTTCTTCGCACCAGAATCGACAGTTTTGTTTATTTACCGCACCACTCAGATGAAAGTGAGCCTCATCGGAGAAGATGATTTTCTTAAAAAAATCGTTATCGTTTTCAAGTTGTTCCAAGGCAAAATCAGCACATTCACGACGTTTACGGTGGTCCAATGGCTTCAGTTCTTGAGTGAGAACAATTTTATACGGATGCAAACCCAAATCCTTTCTCAAAATCTGCCAGGTTGTGGTTTGAGACAGTCCCAATTCTTGAGAACGTCTTGCGATCGATAAATTGCGGTCTTCAGCAACACTTGCCTGAACGGCAGCAATATTTGCATTACTTCGAGCGAATTTTTGTCTTATTGGCACTTCAACATTATGTAAAGAAAATGTACCATCAAAATTTTCAACAATTCGACGAATAGCGAGCACACTTGGACGATTATTACGACTATAAAATGGCAAAAGCGCACGAAAATTTGCAATTGGAGAACGATTATGTTGGTAATAAAACTGAATAATTTGTAAACGTTGTTCTTGCGTATATCTCACCATGATGAAATTGTATCACTGAATACAATGAAACAAAAAATGACAGATCATGACATATTACAAATGGCCGAAACGTCACTTAAAAATCATATCATTCCTATTGGAAAACCCTATATATAATAATTTTTCGGGATTTTTTCGTGCAAAATTCACAGAGGTTTAAGGAAATGGACAGGGATGCCAGAAATAGAGTACAGTACTAGGGAAAGCAGAGTGATAAATATTATAACATACGAGGAGCCAGAAAAGGATCTGTACTGTTCTTAATAGTACTAGATAGTATAGAAAATTAGACAACACATCCCCAAATGGCATTTAGCGGGGACCAATAAATAGACTCAATGATCTGGATTACGCCGACGATATATGTCTACTAACGCATAAAACCCAGACATGCAGTAGAAAGCCCAGAAGTTAGCTGGTTTGACACCGGATGTCAGTCTTAAAATATACATCAGAAAGACCAAGACTATTAGACTAAACAGGCGGAACTGGTGGTGGTTTCACCCAACGCTATACACAAGATCTAAAATGCGTCCGTCCTGTCACGTAGCTTTGTACGAATGTCCAATACCCGTGTGAAATCGGTATTGCTGTATGGATTTGAAACATGGAAATACACGCAGAGGATCACTAGACGATTCCAGTTATTTGTAAATAAATGTCTTATGCGTCTAATAAAATGCTTATGACCAAACATGATCATAAACGAAGAACTTCTGCTTCAGATCAGACAAATCGAAATTGGACGCGAAATTAAGAAACGAAAGTGGAGATGGATTCGACACACACTAAGGAAAGGGGCAAATGATATAACAAGATTGTCATTGGAATGGAATCCGCAAGGGAAGGGGAAGACCAGCAATAATCTGGAAAATAACGGTGCTACGGTGCTAACCGCAGCGAAACAACTCGGTAAAACATGGGAAAAACAAAAAGCAAAAGAAAAAACTTTGTGTTGCCGGGATATGTTTGAAAACAAAACAACATATTTTACTGTATTGGAGGATCAGTTTCTAAAAATAAGGAACCAAATCAATGCAACGATTATCTGGAATACCGAAAATATTCAGAATTTTTATGAATAGCTGAGAATATGTTCATTTTGGTACGTATTCATCAAATCTAGTAATTCGATTATTAAAAGTATATACGGTACGTATGAAATACGTACGTCTGGCAACCCTAGGCACAACTTAGTTTTTTAATGTAACTTGGAGTATATTGGCAATTAAAGGCCTCATCATCCTTGGCCATCAATTCTCCAACGATTTTTAAAAAAATGTTCATATAACGTTTTTATTAGTAATTTGGCAACGCTGTCCACTATAAACGGCAAACTGTATATTATGAACAAAATCTCTAATTTGTGAACGATTATGAAATTGAAATTTAATCGTCTGCACTCAACTGAATATGAATATATTGCAATTATTAAAATTACTATTGTTACTTTGTTTTTTTTGTTATTGTTTTCAGTTTTCTTCTTTAAGTTTTAGTTCGCACATGTACCCATATGTAACTAAATCATTGTGTGTGCTACAAACACACGTTATTTAGTGTAGCTAATGTGAATTTAATTCTAAACATGATGTTGAATATTTATTATTTATGACGCGCGTTTTCTATGTATGAAGAAGGAAAATAAATTAGGTTAGAAATGAAATTAGAAGGTGCTCGTGTATGTACGCGGAAAGTGATAGTGCAATTCGTATATGTAAATAAAATAATTGGAAAAATTGTACGCTGTAATTAAATTATCAATGGTACCACACAGTTTGTTAGCAAAAAGCGTGTAATGAACACAAACCTTGGGGTGGATGACAAAAGATGATATTTACTAAAAATTGGTTTTTAGAACCTTGAACATTTAAGTTTTTATATTAAACTACGTAGTACTACTAAATCATCTTTTCACTATTATACGAGTATCTTATGTAAGCACAACAATAGCAATATTGAATTTGTATGACCTTTAATTATAATAATAGTGTTTATTAATTAATTTTCGCGGGCGAAATTAGCATGCAAATCGCAATATCTAACATTTATAAATTTGAGAATGTATATGACTACAATACAAATTATTTTATTCGTGGATCTCCTAAATCTATTTACAAAGTGAAGTGTACTTTAAATATTAAAATGTCATTTCTTGCATAAACATAATTAAATCGATCGATCGGTCGTGTACAATTCTACATAATTCAAATTGTATTAAGTTATACGTTCAGTTCAGAGCGAATTAAAGTGCAAACAACTTTTCTTAATACCACACAACACCACGATTGTCGTTGTACCTTCTCCTTATTATTAATGTCAATGTAGTTTATTGTTTTCTTACATAAAATGACATTAAAAAGAGGTAATTATTGATTTAAAACTAAATATATAATGTTATATTATGTAAGTGTATATATGGATAAAAGTTGTAGAAGTACTCGTAACTATTGTAATTATAATGAATAGGTAATGGAAGGAAATTGAATACATTGCGTTCAAATAAATTTAAGTAATTTTACAGTAGTCGATATTATTGTTTGTATAGAAATTATTGTTTTAAAATTGTATTTTGGAATACAAATATAGCTGCTTTCTTCTATAGGAATGAGTTTTTACAGATGTGGGCCAAGCCATAACGCAGAAAGCAGACTAAATTACGTTTTGGGAAATATTCTCGTTATTCTCATCTTTATCCATAAATCTCTACTCACAAGTCATAACATCTTAAGTCAACTTAAGAATAAATCTATCTAATAGTGCTAACTCTCATATTTGTAAGACTGTTACACTTTAATTTATTGAGAACATCAAATTATCTTAAGTCCAATAGTACTAAAAATTGCATTGTCAAAAATAAGGCAGTAGTAGTATTAAGGCTGTGTTCCAATTCGTAACTTATTTTGTGAACAAAATTTATTTGAAAATCTACAGTAAGTCTCCTGTCGGCTGGATATATTGTAGACTTGTTTGACTTTAATGGGAGACTTACGCCCAAACTGGTAACTCATCAAAATAATTCAAGCAAGATTCCAATAAGTCTATTCGAAAGGAGACTTATTGTAGACTTTCAAATAAATCAGTTTTCACAAAATAAGTTACGAATTGGACTGCAGCCTAAGCTGAAATTATATGGAGTGAGGCTTATTTACTGTTCATAAATAAATTCATAAATAACGACCTAAACTACAAATTCCACTAGTAAAAAATGAAGATGGCGCATTGGCTATAAGTGCAAAGCAAAAAGCTTCGTTGTTTGCAACCCACCTCGAGAACACGTTCCAGCCTCTACCTAGACAAACTGCAGAGGAAACACACCACCACTATATAAAATGGATAACTGCACTATATCTTCTGTCACATTACAAGAATTAAAAGAGGAAATCAATCTCAACCTAAATACAAAGAAATCTCCAGGATATGATTTAATTACAGGACAAATAGTAAAAGCTCTTCCTGAAAAAGGACTACGTAAACTACTCTAAATAATTAATGCAGTGTTCAGACTTAAACACGTTCCAAATCAATGGAAAGTAGTAGAAGTAATTATGCTATCTAAACCAAACAAACCACTTAATTACAAAAATTCGTATAGGTCGATTTCCTTACTCCCAATAATTTCAAAATCATTCGAGAAACTACTCCTAAAGAGACTAAAACCAATAATAGCAGAAATAACTCTTGTTCCTCCACATCAATTTGGCTTCAGAGAAAACCATTCAACAATAGAACAAGAACACCGAATTACAAACATAATTGAAGACGTACTTGAAAAAACGAAAGTATGTTTAAGCATCTTCTTGGATGTAGCA
This sequence comes from Nephrotoma guestfalica, assembly GCA_963691935.1. Lineage (NCBI taxonomy): Eukaryota > Metazoa > Arthropoda > Insecta > Diptera > Tipulidae > Nephrotoma > Nephrotoma guestfalica. The sequence goes on from OY829913.1 coordinate 101,615,407, forward strand.
CAGGCCTTTGACAGAGTATGGCATAAAGGTTTGGAATATAAATTACAAAGAGACTTACCAAAGCAGTTTTATGAAATTCTAAAATCTTACATATCTAACCGACACTTTCGAGTTAAATTAGATGGCGAATACTCAGAAATAAAGAAAATATCAGCAGGGGTACCACAAGGTAGCGTTCTGGGACCAACTTTATATGTTCTATACACCTCGGACCTGCCAACGATAGAGAAGGCTAACAGAGCGACGTTTGTGGATGATACGGCCATCTTAGCAGTTGTTAATTGTATAGAAGAATCCACAAGCAAATTGCAAAGAGCTACTAATATTGTCAGTACCTGGACCAAGAGATGGCGAATAAAACTTAATGAAACAAAATATGTTCACGTAAACTTTACCAACAAGAAGGTCAACTGGATACCAGTAGAACTGAACTCCCAGCAAATTCCCTATGCAAATACGGCAAAATATCTAGGCATTCTTACGGTATTCAGCTCTGGGGCTGTATAGTTAATGCACCGTGCCGTGGTACATAAGAAATGACAGCCTCCATAGAGATCTGAAGATGGATTTCGTTAGTGAAGAAATAAGCAAACACGCGAGAAAACACATGCAACGTATTAGTCTACACCAAAATGCTGAGATACGTCGTATGTTGGATGATTCAAACCCAGTAAGACGGCTGCGAAGGATCGACTAAAAATATAATAAAATTGTAAAGGGGACTAGCCAAAGGGCTACAACCCTCCAAATAAGAATATAAATTATGAAAGATAAATTACTAGATGATTTGTAAATCAGGTGTAATAAATAAATATAAAAAAAACAATAAATAAAACGGTGTTGACAGTCCGGCCCAACGTACACTGTTCTTCAATGAATCTGACTTCGATGATTGAGAAAGACGAAATGCAATTATTGAAAATGATCCTTGCGTTGAAATCATCGCGCAGGCCACAAAGTTTCATCAGATGCCAAAGAAACGTTAAAATCGCGGGAGCAGAAGCAGAATTCTGGAAAACTACATTTAACAAAAATTAAAAATTATTAACCAAAGATTCATTAGGGAATTCGGTACCTGTCGTAAAGAATGTAAACAAATTATATCACCTAATGATCAAAAAGCAATTATCGAAGGCTACATAAATCTGGCTAGTCATTCTTCTAGACTACAGTATTTGTGTGGATTGATCGAAGTAAGGTCTAAAATGAGGGAAAGACTCGAAATCGGAACAGGACTGATACTAATTTTTTTTGTGATTCGGGATACAAAAATCAACGTATGCCAAAAATGCTTCTTGTATGCCATATGTGAAATTGAGCAAATATTGTAATAAAAACGGTTGCTAAAAACAAGTTGAAGTCTGGATCGGGATGTGTTGGCGATGTTGGTGGCTGATCAGCGAGGACAACATACACCAGCCCACAAGCTCTAGGATGATTCTATTCAAAAAATACCTGATCATATAAACAGCTTTCCATCCTATGAAAGCCATTATACGAGAGAACATTCTGCTTAAAAAAAAATTTCATCTGACCGTACGTTGCAGAAAATGCATGTTGTACAATCAATCACATCCAACTTCAATATCTTACACAAAATATACCAAAATATTTCAGACAATGGAAATAAAGTTCATTGTGATAAATACGAGGTATTGCATCTTATAATTACGGTGACGAAAGATCAGCATAAATTGGCTGAATGTAGAAAGCAGCAGGAAGTGCACCAAAATGAAGCGGATGGTACATACAAAGCCAAAAATAACAAAATGTTGGCACAAGATGAGGATTCTCGCAAAGTATTCACTTTTGTACTTGCAAAAATGTTTGCCCACCTCGAATTTAGAAATGATAGTCTCATATAATCTCACCGTACATGACTGTATCTCAGGCCAGAATCTCACAGCGGGGAGGTAATGAAATTGCTAATATCTGTCCTTGTATAGTGACTCATGCTCTGGTCAAAACAAGAAAAGGTTTGTAGCCGTTATGTTTTGTAACTGACCACAAATTTCTTGGTTCCAGATCACACGCACATGAGTGTGAGTCACTCTTTAATAGAGGTATCAATTTCTGCGGTCTGTTGGCTCTAAGCGCATTCTCAAAGTACGCTATTCAAGCGCATACAGTGAAGCGGCTTCGATACACTAAAATATTTGGACTTGGGTACAAAAATACTCTCGACCGAATTACACTCGCCAGGTAAATATTAGCAGCGCTACAAAAAAGATATACTTTAGTTACTTAATTTGGCAGTCCCCATTTATCATAAGTTTTATAAAAATTTTGCCTCTGAAGATCAACCGGTTTATCATCCAGACTTAACGGAAGAATTTGTGAATGAAAATTAATCTTAAGAATATGAACCTAATCTTGGTAGATTTTATTATTTTGTTAAACACAAAATAATGAAATCTAACAAGATTAGATGACAAAAATCGACTTAAAATGTTATGACTTGTTGTAGAGAAAAAATCTTAACATTTGAAATCAAAATTTTCCTATTTGATTTTTGTTCTAATTTTTATGAAATAATTCAGCTAATTTAAAAATTATGATTAAAATTAGTGGTCAAATAACTAAAGTGCGCCAATCTAATACTTTTGAAGAAATTAAAGACTTAGAAGATTCGACGAGTAAATGACTAACAACCAATACGCCTAACATAGACTAGGGACAACGAAAGTCTTCTCGACGGAAGATAACACTAATGGGTCAAGCAAAGCCGCATTATAAAAATTGGGTGGAACAGTTTGGAGTGAATTTGCGTAAAATATTATTTATACAATATTACAACTCAGAAATCATCAAGTAATTTATCTATCTTAAATTAGTTTTTCGATTTATGACAACTAACCTATTGGTTACTCATTTTCAAATAATTACTTATTCTAATTAGAACTGCCCAACTCCAGCGGTCTGTCGTTGGACGGTTATCTGTATTTCCTTGTCGAGATAATTGATGTACTGGTTTCCTTGCTTGTTTGTTTATTTCATCCATGATGTATTCCATCTTTAAGTCCGAAGAAGATGAAGGTTGTCGTTGCTAATGTATCATGGAGCATTCACAATCCTTCGCGACATTTTATTTTGGAAGCATGTTATCATTTGTACATTGGTCTTCTTGCCACAGCCTCAGAGTTGGATGTATGGCATACTAAAAAAACGAAAACAAATTCAAAACATGAAAAGGTTGCAAAAAATTGGCTGATTATGGGACAATATTTACCGCATTTCGGCAGGCGTAAAATTTTGTTTTTTAATTTTTATTATGATATACAGGGTGTGTTTTTTAATAAATGTCAAGCTTTTATCTCGGAAACAATGCCAGATAGGAGTAAATTACAGATAATGAAAATTGTTCTCTGTTTCCGAGAGAGCCTGGCATAAAAAATTCCGCCTGTAACTCATAATAAAAATTAAAAAACAAAATTTTACTCCTGACGAAATGGTAAATATTGTCTCATTATCAGCTAATTTTTTGCAACTTTTTCATGTTTTGAATTTGTTTTCCTGTTTTTGTGCATCATGTTTCTAGTGAGATTTGATTGACTTACGTTAATCACGAAAATAAATATTTTAATAATTGTTTCCGAAGCATTGGGGTATGAGACGATCCCCTAATATTTCCCAAATTCGTGTTTTTATATAATTTGGTACTTGGGACCGTGTTGTTTACATTTCCTAAGATCATATTACACCATTTTTTCATTATTTAAATTTATTATCGATGAGCAGCTAGCTCGTAGTGGTATATTACTAACCAGAACTACTGAATTTCTCGTAAAAGGTGGAGGCAGTGCCTTTTCATAACATATTTCGATACGTAGTAATCTGAAAAGGTGGAATGACATTACCGTAGATAATGTCAGCGACATAGGCCTAAATAAAAAACTAATGATAATGATGAATAGTTAGCCCGGGAATCGTTTAGTACGTCATGTTGCTACAAAAACAAATATGAATATTTCTTTTGTTTTAAATATTTTTTATTATTTTATATTTTTAAATTTAACACAGTAACTAATTTTTAATAATTTAAGCTTTTATGGTAATGTAGTTTTCTTCGTTCGTTCGTTCTGACATTTTTTTTCGACCAATATTCTCTTGTGAAAAAATGTAGGAGAAAAAAATCGTCATTTTGGAGCAATATGATTGATCGAAAAAATTGTCAGAACGAACAAAGAAAATAACACCAACTATAAAACCACCTTTATTTAGGTTTTTTATTTATTTTGTCCTTCGTCATTGTAAACACCAAAACCTTGTCATTGCCGCTGTTAATGTTCAACAATGGCTCTTATGAATTCTTTTAACTCGTTTTCATTGTGTGCCTTAGTTTTATACACTCCTTGCTTACAATACTCCTATAAAAAAATTTGGACCAGTGAGGATAAGCGACCTTGGAGGCCGACGAAGTTCGGTATTTCGTAAGATTATTTTTTCACCAAATTTTTCACGCAGAGCCACCATTACTACTCCATATTGTTGAAACCAAACATTTCGGAAAGGTATTGTTGGTCGGCGCAATTCTGGTAAAAATTGCTCCAGCATGTTTAGATAGCTCCCTCCATTCACTGTAACATTGGTATCGTTTTCCTCAAAAAAATTAGGGTCCGACAATACGGTTGGCAAATATTACACACCACACGTTCTGCACACAGCCATACTTGGTGGGTGTTTTGAGGATTTTCATTGGCCCATGTACGCTAGCTAATTTTGCTTGTTTAAATTTCCGTTTAAATAAAAGTGCGCATTGTCAGATATAAACAATAAATTTATTAAGTGTATATCGCTCTCAACAAAATGTATTATTGCAGAAATCTAATTGAATTCTAAATGGAACCAAATTCAAATCTTTGTGCTAAATACGCGAAACTCTCTTTCGAATGACAGCTGAATTCAAGGCCAATTAACTTGTTTAAATGTATATTATTGTTATAAATGGCTGCTGTGTCGATGATGTTTGATGTTCGAACTGTTAGGTTTTGATGGTAGGGATTCTTTGGACAGTACCATGTGTATTGAACCTTTCTATAATTCGAATAATAGTCCACCGACTGGACACATCTCGATTTATTTGGACACATCTGGACACATTTCGATAACAAGAAGTATGTCACCACTTGATTACTGTTTGCTATTTGCTTGTCCAAAAAATTCTAAACTGCGTAGGCGAAAATAATATTAAAGAGACGGCTAAAAAAATAAAAAAATAAATTCAAATTTGACGGGGGCCAATATATTTTACAGACGGCTGTGTATGGCTCGGTTGATGTGAAATAATATTCGGTAGTTTTGTTAATCTGATCGCATCACTAATTTTACAATTTAATTTTTTGGCAACTTACGCTTTACTTTAATCGTTGCTGGTGAAGGCAAGGAACGCATAAATAGGTGGTTTATTTTGTTCAAATCACTTTTGTAGATGTTAATTGCGTCTCGTGGAATGTTAGCCTTTTATTTCTATTTGTTGGCAATAGGGTGGTAGGTAAAACATATTTATTTATAATAGAAACTGTCTAATGTAAGCAGCATTGTCAAAACTGGTTGTTTTGATTTTTCCAGTTGAACTGTTGGTAACTAATAGAGTTATTTCTTCACAAACACACATCACACTACGAGTAATACTCCAGAAGATTTACCTTTCATTCGTTGTAGTGAATATTTGAATATAGTCAGTTTATACCATCATATACTCCTCGATAAATTACAAATTATTAATTTTTGATTTTAGGTAAACCTTCCCTAGAGGCTGAAAGTAATAGGTTCGTCCCCATATTGTGTGTATATTTATAATAAATACTCCGCTTCCAGTATAGCTCGTTCAACTTCTATACTGCTATGAGTTTAAACGTTTGACAGAGATAAATTTGTGTTTATATTTGTCTCCATAATTTTTAAATCGCATTTTTGTTTATTTGACGTGCATTCGCGGTTGGAAAGAATCGCGATAATTTTTGTATATCTCCACGCGCAAGTGAAAAACACGTGAGAATATTGACGTAGTGTATATTCTCACAATGGATTGTTTACGTTTAGTTCGCCAGCAATATAACAGATGAACTCTAGGAAGATCTCATCAATTCTGTTTTTCTGACTAAGTCATAACCTGTAAGCCATAACCTCATATTAAAACTAATTATGTAATTATCATTAAATTAATTTCATGATCGAGTAATTGCAGTGCGATAAACTATAGCAGTGACCTGCGCAATGTAATGGATTGATAAGTGTTCAGTCAGCAGCGTACGAAATTGTTCTGTTTATATTACTGCAATCTTAGTTTATTTTTGGTAACATAGAGATTGAGACAAAAGGACCAATTCGTTTAATTTCCGTATTCTACTTTGTACGGCTTCAGCATCCGCCTGGACAAATCTCCATTTATGTTATGACCCCATTGCAAATTTTCAGTTACAATACGTTTGTTACCAGCGAACTTTGCAAACAAAATAAATTCGATAAAAGGATTTAACCGATAGATAAACGTGTGCATTTATTAGGCCGAAATTAATATAGGAACATTTTTGTATGACCACTTTGGTGGTCGTGAGTTAAATTTAATTTCTCTTATTGAATTATTTTCTTCTGTAATGGAAATTAATTCCCTAAATAATCTCGAAATATCGATCATTTAAGCTAGAAAAGTAAAGTAAATTGTGAAATACCTATATCGGAGTCCAAGCTTGTATAGTCTCAACTATTTGATAATTTAATCCAAAAAATAGCATGGGGGTTATGCTATTTTTTGGGCCTCTATGGTCGGTAGACGGTAGAACATTAACACCATTGCTAGTTCTTTTTATGTCTGCAGCTGCACAGGAATTACACAAATGGAGCAAGCGACTTTCCACATATACCCCTCCCCGTCTTTATGATGAGTCGAGAGGAAGATGAAAACGTTTCCTATTAACAAATGACATTAAAAAAAACTAAGATTCAGAAATTTGAATTGGTAGTGTCACGCTTAGGAGCAAAAGACCGGATTGTATGTTGTAATAGACTGTGCGCTCAAGTGGACCTTTAACTCTTTGAGTGCCAACATGATTCTTAGATAATTAGCTAAAAGTGCCACGCTGCTTGAGGAACATAGAACTTTAAAAATATATTTCATTTTTCGAAGCATTTTATTTACGAAAAGTAGTTCAAAATCAAAAAATTAATGTTACAAGAATCGGCAATTATGAAACTGGGATGATATTTTGGCAAGAAATCAAAAGTACTAAATTTTTGACGAACAGAATACTGAATCCAGCTGGAAAGTAGTTTTGCACTGGACTCACATCAAAATAGTATTTTAGGGGACTGTAGTCGCAATTTTATTTCATGCATTCGTACACAACAGAGATAGGCATACAGCGAGTTAAATCAATATTAATAATCTTGATCATGTGCATGTCAAGCAGGTCTGGCAAATCTATCGTAATGTTGGGTAATTTAGATTCTACGGGTTTACTCGTATTTCAATGTAAACCATGAACAACCCACTACCTCATTTTAAAAAATGTATTAAACGTTTTACCATTTTTTGTTTGGCAAGTAGGATTTTAACTGTTGAATTCCTCTGGGACCGAAAATATTTCATGAAAAGCATTATACTGCGCTAATCGTAACGCTCGATTTTTCTTGAGCAATTAATCCGGATTTTTCAGTTTCCATCATTTAAGTAAATATACCATGTGCATTGCTTGTTTGGTAATTAAACCTTTTTATTGATTCACGTTAAGAATCTTACCGTCATTTCAGCAATTATTATTGCTAATCCTGGACTGGAAATAGCGACGTTAAATAAGTCGAAAGTAAATATTGGATCTCATGGAGCACTCACTGCATATAGTTCAAACTCTCATTGGTTCAGCTGTCACAATGGAATGTAACCTCTTCAAAGACATTGACCCACAAATTACCGTTGCTAAAAGCACTTCACCAATATTTATTTTCTGCATTCATAATTAATTAGATATATGGCCTATAGGGCCGGTAATTCTCTCGGTATCTGGATCGAGAAAAACTTTGGCTAGACCAGATCTTTTAAAATGCAAACGGAGGTTGCATTTTAAAAGATCTGGTCTAGCCAAAGTTTGCCCCGACACCAATAATTTTAATCGAAAGTAGGAAATTTAGTGACGGTTCTGACGAGTGTCAAGAGACCCGAATTTGAATGTGAATATCTCTTAATAAAGGATTGTTAATATTGAGGATTTTCGCTATTTTGTTTTGACACTGTATGTGCTGTTGCTGTTCTATTTATAAAGCAAAACATTTCATTTTTGAAGGGCGAAATGAGATAAAGCTACTCGAGACCAGTTAAGGACTTCAATAATTACCTTTCATTACTCCTAACGTGGTCTTATATAGGCATTACAAGTATTTAATTAATCAATTATTCGAGAAGAGAATTTGCAGAGAATTAATAAATTTAAATTTTAAATTTATTATCGGGATTTGAAGTTGTTAAGTCAGAAACTTCCATACTTAAGTAAGAGTTACATTTCGCATAGGGCGTTTGTAAAATTGTACACTACTTGGCTCCAAATTATAAACTTCATTAGTAGCTTTAATCATAAAACTGATAAGAGATCCAAATGGATTGCGTAATTGTTATTCTTTGCTTCTACAAAAGTTGTCTTGAATCGAATTGCAAATAACATTTCTAGTATTTTCTCAAAACTACTAAAAATCACTCGAAAGTATTGAAGTACTTTTCATAACGCCAAAGTATCGAGAAAAGTACTATAGTATCGATAATATTATCCTTGGTATGAAATAGAGATCGTATTACTTCGTGCGGGAGCAAAAGCGCGATCGCGCTCCTTGGCATTTTCGGCCAGTGCATTGAGGAGCGCGATCGTGCTCACTGTCACTTTTCCATGACTAAGGCATTTTAATTTATTAACTTCTCCATTTGTTTAAAACCAAAGCAACTTTATTCACTATCATTATAATATTTTGAATCTAGCTTAAGTTTTTTCGCTTAATCGCCTAAGCTTCTTGCACGATCGTCACTACATTTCGAGTTTAATTTAATTTGATTTTGTTTTTCTCAGTATTATCTAATCCCCTAAATGGTGATTATACAGAATACAATTTTGTAATTCGTTTATAATGATCGATGGTACAGATTAGTCGGTGATGTAGTCGTGTGATCGATATTACCTTGATAGTCATTTGGCTTTTTGACAAAACATGATACTTGTTCTCGGGCCGAATTAATGCTTGTCATACGTTACATATCCAAAAATTTGCAATTTCTCTGTCTTATTCTGAAAAACATGAGGTTTCGAAGTGTATGAACTCGAGAGTATCATAATTTTATTTCATCATAATCCTTGTTCTTTGAAAATATTAAACTTTTAAGATAAATTTCTCTTCACGTTAGCACAGAATGACAATGGGTTAGTAAAATACATTGTTTGCTCAAGGAATCATTTATATTTTAGTTCAACTACCAAATTTTGTATGCTGCGTAAACTTGCAGAAGCAATGGCCACCTACAATGGCCAACGCATGACGCAAAATGTTTTTAGTCTTTATAAAATTTTATGTAATAATTCACAGTTTCATGTAATAATATCATCATACCATAATCAAATAAATCATATAAATTTTATTACAAAGTCGGTCGACCACTGTTAAAAATCGTAATATGGTTTTCTTGTTGTTCGGGCGCGCGCCCTAATTAATAAAAATATCTTTTTGAAATTCAACATATACTTTCACCATAGGCAATCTTTCAAATCACACCAGATGAAAAATGTACCTATTTTATTGGTCACTGACCTTACCGGTCACATTAAGTCATGTTCCTCAACAAGATTCAGACATCAGCAAATTACGGCTATTACCTACAAAATTATATTAAAAATATTGGTTATGTCGTTTATGCTATAATTTAAAGCTCGACCATTACCACATTTGTGTTATGATGTCAATGTAAATTATAGCCAATTTGTTTTCCGTACGCTCTCAGGTCAGTGTAACGTTACTAATTAGTAAATTGTGTGTATAATTCAGAAACCAACAAACGCCACATATTTCTCATTTAATGTTTATGTATTTGCAGACCATAAATAATTCTCTGTCAACAACAAAAATTATACAAATCTTTTATAGTTCTGTATTCTGTGAGTGTTTTCGTCTAATGTTATTATTTTTTATCAGATGACGTGTGCGGCGGTACACCTTTATCATTATAAATATGTAGATCAAGTATATACGAAATTCATTAAGCGGATGTCAAATCAAAATGAGTTGTAGTTATTTTGCATTTTCGGCCGTTCAAAATTGTTTTCTGCTATATGCGCTCCCCAAAATCTAGACAAAGCAAAACGTTTTTTGTGTCATAAAACTGAATTTTTGTTTATATAGACTAGGTGGTTTGATAAGATAATAGCGACGTAAATCGTATATTAGAACATTACAGTTTAGCATTAGTAAATTTTTTATCGAATGAACGAAATACTAATAAATATTTTCGTTTGTCTTTCAGAATTCGACCGCAAATATCACGCGAATTAATTGACATGTGTCGCTTATGTACACAAGTAACACCAGGCGAACCACAAGTAGTTTTAGGAACAGACAAAGCATTTACATTTGATTATGTATATGATATGTTATCGTCGCAAGTCGAAATTTATTCGACGTGCGTTGAAAATTTAGTTGACGGCGCACTTAAAGGATATAATGGCACAGTATTAGCGTATGGTCAAACCGGGTCAGGTAAAACATATACCATGGGCACCGGATTTGATCGTGATATAGTAGAATCTCAGGAGGGTATCATTCCAAGAGCTGTACGACATTTATTTTCGGGTATTGAAAATTGTCAAACTGAACATTATAGTGAAACGGGGATGGGTGCAAATACATTAGAATTTACGGTGGCGGTACAATTTATGGAACTATATAATGAGGAGTTAATTGATCTGTTGGATCCGTTCAATAAAGGAAAATTATATAAAATACACGAGGATCCTAGTGGTGGTATATCAGTTTCTGGTGCAACAATAAAACCAATTACAGGACCTCAAGATGCCTTACGTCTATTGCAGCAGGGTGCATTAGCCCGAACAACCGCATCGACCCAAATGAATGTTCAATCATCACGTAGTCATGCGCTATTTACAATTTTAATCAAACGACAACGTGTTATGTCACCTGAGGAGAGTGGAATGGCTGACGGAGATTTAGAAACTCTAACATCAAAATTTCATTTTGTCGATTTAGCTGGATCTGAAAGACTTAAAAGAACTGGTGCGACAGGCGAGCGAGCTCGCGAAGGGATTTCAATCAATTGTGGCCTCTTAGCATTAGGTAATGTAATCTCAGCCTTAGGTGATGTTTCCAAGCGAGCATCCCACGTTCCATATCGTGACTCCAAACTAACCCGACTTCTGCAAGACTCATTGGGTGGTAACAGCCAAACTATAATGATTGCATGCGTTTCACCAAGCGATCGAGATTTTATGGAGACATTAAACACACTAAAATATGCTAATCGGGCCCGCAACATTAAGAATAGAGTTCTTCTTAACCAAGATCAATCGTCGCGCACAATAAGTCAGCTACGGCGCGAAATTGCCGCGCTCCAATTAGAAGTACTAGAATTTAAACAAGGGAAACGAAATGTAGATTCCGATGGTAATGCCGGTATATCCGATACATTCCATGAAAATGCAATGTTATTAGACGACAATAAAAGACTACAACAAAGACTTAAAGCAATGCAAGAGACAATAAATTCATTGACAGACCGTAATGCGGCATTATGTTCGGAACAAGCACTCGCCGGTTGGAATTCAGCTGATTCCGATAAGTCTGTAAGTGATTTAATTTCAGGCTACATGAGTGAAATTGAGAAACTTAAGGCCAAATTAATCGAATCCGACCAATTATACCAACAACTTAAGAAACAAATGGCCACACAACGGACTTTGATGAAAACGAATATGTCCTTTAATGACATAATTACAGAAAATAGTATAGATGTTATAACGTTAGCTAAAAAGGAAGTTGAAAAAGAACGAGAAATTCTTATGTCCAAATCACTGTCGGGAATTGAGGAAAATCATAATATGGAAAACGACTCGGAATCCGATAGTGACACCGAATCCGACGATAAAAGTGAAATGCAAGCTGAGCTATGCGATTTAAATTCTGATATTGAATTAAAGACGAAACTGATCGAACAACTCGAATTATCACAACAACGAATGCAAGTAATGCAACAGCACTACGAAGAGAAATTGACGGTACTAAATGAGAAAATACACACAACACAAAAGGAACGAGATAAGGTGATGGCTAACATGAGTGGAATGAGTACATCTCAAGCTGTGCCTAACGATAAAATGAAGAAAGTACGCGACGAATACGAAAAGAAATTGAACGAGATGCAACGGGAACTCCGGAAATTACAATATGCTCAAAAAGAGCATGCCCGCCAACAACGAGAATTACAAGCACAAGAGGCACAGTTACGCAGTTTACGAAGTGAATTGGGCGAATTGAAATCATCGAAAATTAAGTTAATGCGGAAAATTAACGACGAGAATAGTCGTCACAAGGAAGTGGAAAGTCGTAAAGCGCGAGAAATTGCCCAGCTTCGAAAAGAAACACGCAAACAATTGAATCAAATCAAATCGTTACAAGCTCAAGGAATGGCCAAAGATCAGGTTTTAAAACGAAAAACTGAACAAATTACAGCGTTACGCAAAGGACAGCAGCGAAATATGAGCATAAAAGTAGCAGGGCGAGTAGCACCTAAAAAATTGTCGAACTTATTATTTAGTCCGAGACAGGCAAAAATAAAATGGGATACGCTTTCGCGAAGTATTGGTAGGGCGGCCCGCAGTAAACAAGCGGTGGTCGAGTTGGAACGAGAATTAGAACGCTTATTGGAAGAGCGTGAGAATCTCAGCAGGGATTTGATAACTATTCAAAAGCGTCAAAAATTCCAAAATAGTCCCGATTTAGCGTCCGAAGAAGACTCGATTACGGCCAATATGAATTATATTCAAGAAAATATCGAGCAAGTGCAACACTCTATCATGGAACTAGAGGATAGTAAAGAATCGACTGGAGGCGCAACATCGCTTCAAACTTTGTTCGAAAACATTAAGTCAATCGATGAGGCTAAATTCTTGTTAGAAAAATTATGCGGTGCCACTATCAATCAAACATGTGACGCGGCGTTAACCTCAACGCGACTAATGGAACGCGAAGCACTTCTTCAGGAGGTACAACAGGATAGTAGTATTCAACAGCAATTATTGCAACACGTTCTTGCTCAAACCCCGGCCGCTTTTGGTGATACGAACGGACAACATTCACTGTTGAGCTCAAATAATTTAACAAATTCGGCATCATCTGTAGCCAGTGGAAATACTGTGATTGTACCATTTGAGAATTCTATTTTAGCTCTACATGACGTTGATCGAGAATTTATAGTGGATAATAGTATCCAAAGTTCCGGGTCAAGTCGAAGTCGTAGTCCATCGCCATCGTCAGTTAGCAATATTGCAGAAAGGTAAGCCTCGTATTTAATCGTAATGGCTATTTAGTTAGAATTTTGCACAGTTATCATTTTAAAAGTGTCACTCAGTATTTATTAATTTAGTATATATCATATACATATTTTGTAATGCGAGCTTGCGATGTTGCAAAATGCTTTGGCATTGCTTAGCTTTTACATTTAGCATGTAAGAAAGGATATTTCATTTAGTGACACAATTATTATTAGCTGTACAAAATTTCCACCAATCTAATTAGCGAAATTTTTTGTTCAGAAATGTTAATGGAAATTTTGTTACAGTGACACACTTAGTAATTCATCTCGTACGTCTAAAATTAGAAGGCGAACGGCGCAACCACAAGATTTACTTTTTGGTGACAATACATCGGCAAATTCATGTAATTTAGATGATTCCATGACACGATCATATACCCAGCAACCAAATGAAAATAATAAAAGTTTTATCCCATTGTCACGAGTGCCCAGCGCTCCGGGAAGTTTAAAGTAAGTATATGTTTTTAGTTTGAGTTGTGTTTTGTATAGTAAGCGCGCTATGTAGTTATTTTTTATAATCTTCTAACTATCCCATTTCTAATAAATGTGTTCTAAAATTTATTGTGATTGTTGTAGAGGTTTGTTACCTGTGCCAAATTCGCGACAAAGTTTAAATAGCACGTCGTCACCATTATTTTCAAGAAAGCAAATTGATGCAAATCCAATTGTACCATTATCGCCTCGAGTCCAAAGAAGGCCTTTCCCATCGAAGGCGTCACCAGGATTGTAAGTATCATTATTTGATTTTTCTAAATAATAATTTTGTTATGTGTACAATTTTTTTGGTTTGGTGTACGAAAGATAATAAACTGAACTGTTGTAAAAAAAAAATTTAGCTACGGCAACACAGGTAGCATGTGTGAATTGGGAATTAATTTATTTCGTATGATTTGGTTCGATAGAAAATCTATATTTGTTTAATAACATGCTACGCATACATTTATAAATTTTATGTAAATATGTTTTTTCATAAGTATGTAAATGGTTTTCTTTACTTAATTTTCATATTTTAACCAGATACAAGTCACATTCGGGAATTCGTGTACGTTCGGCACGATCGAAACGAGTAAGCCTTTTTGCTAAAAGGCGAAGACTAAAATATAGGTTGATGTTTTGATTAGTAGTTTTAATTTTTATGTTTTAAAGCAAAAGCAGAAATGGCATATAATAAACTGGATATCCCAGAAACTCTAGATTTCACGTAAAAGCACTACGTTAAAATATTAACATTTTTTTAAATTTTCGAACGAATTTATATTATTTAAAAATAATCTAACTCGAAAAACTGCAACCTGCAACCCTATTATGAAACCGATCGCATAGGGAAATTCTTGGCGATTTTGTTTAAGTCAAAATACTGGATGTAAAATATTCCTAACGTCGAGAATTGATTTAATTTGTTTATTTTAATGAATACGGATAGTGCAGAATAGAAAATTCTGAAAGACCCATATTCTATAAAATTTTCGCTTGACCGTTTTGACAAATAAAAATGTTTGTCATTATTGCATATTTGCTTTGACTACTAAATACTTCTATATTTGTACGATTGCCGAACCGTTTATGGTAAAGCTACTGGCCAATGAAACTTTAACTAGAAGTAGCTGTTACATAGAAAAAGATTAAGAAACACCGTGATTTAAGTCAAGTAAAATGGCAGCTCTGCTTGAAAATTAGAGCGCAAACTAATAAACTATTGACCTTGATCGAAGATTCGCGTTATGGTACATCTTTGTGTAAGAGGTGCCTGTGGAAAGTTGAGTCAAACAGATTAAATTCACCAAACAGCTTACCTTAGATACCTTTGAAATGACATTGTTAAAGAAACTTACAACTAAGCAAGTTGTGCGAATACAAACACAAACAAAGTTCGTTCAGTACAGTGTGCAAGAGTTAATAGATCGGCCATGTAATTCAGGTATCTCAAAGCTGAAAATGTTCAACACAATTAATAATGGGACCGAGTGATATGGTAAAATTATCATTTGAGTATACAGCAAAGAACAGTCACTGAATCGAATTATGGAAATTTTAAAATAATTCTTAATAGAACTGAACGAGTCAGTGCGTAAGAGTTTATTTGAACTATGTTTGAATCATTTCCTTTAGAGGATTTCAAACTAACAAAGCTTTCGGATATCTTTCAGCCTTAATCGTAGAAAAACTTGGATTGGCGACGATTTAACGAGACTATTAAACGTTTGCGTTTTCCTGTAAAGGTCAAAGTTCGGGTTACCCAATGTCATTTAATTTTGGTTGAATTGGTTCAAAAAATTTTATGATTCAATTGAACTTCGAAATTTCTAAACTGATGCAAATATAACTCGGTTCTTATGATAGAAATTGTATTCCATTTATGAGTTTCGGATGTGGTACCAAAAAATGACTAATTTAATTCCCATGTGAATTCTAATTGTACTAACGGAAGTAGTCATTTTCTTAACCGATTGGGAAGACACTTAGTTTATACAATTACATCGTCCAAACCAAATTGGAGAATCAACTAAAAATGAAGAAACTCCAAAATATTCCAGAACTCTGGTCTAAATATCGATTATTTCTTATACGACTATATAAAGTCTATGAAATAATCGAGTTCGAATTAAGAAGTTGAATTTTCGGAACTCTCCCAAATAGATATAAAATCCGGTCACATCCGACACTAAATTTGACCAAAATCTTCAAAGTAATGACCAAAACTGGGTCATTCATTCAGCATGGCCAACTGTAATCTATATGAAAGTTCGTCACTCAATCACATCGAAATTTGATCAAGATTGGTTAAAAAATCAAAAATTTCCATTCATTAGAATGTTAGCATTAGTCGGCCTTACAAATTCGAGCTCTATTCACCTTTGGTAAAATTTTGATACAGTTTCTAAAAACATTTGTAAATCCCAATTCCGCCTTAAAACCCGAATTTGTTTGGTTAACTATTCTACTATTCGTCTAACGTAGGAATAGCGATTATTTCAAGCCAAATTCCAGAACTTCATCCAAAATTCATGCTGTAGAGCCAATAAATTGTTTCCCAAATAGCGAATTTTACCATAGTCTGAGAAACAGTTAGTGTTATTTTCGCCATTACATCCCAATCCTGTGCAAATAACATGATTTTAACCAAGATTTTGAAAATTATAATCGATATCTTGAAATAAATGATTTTATAAGGATCCAGGATTTTGATATTTAAATTCCGGTTACTCTAAGACGAATCAACCTAGTTAATGTGTTTCGGAGATAAAACATTTATGTTTGGTGTATCATCTGATGACATTTTGTTATTACGTATATTGCAGACTACAATGGCTAAACCTACAAATATCTATCTCATTCATTCTGAAGTATGTTCGAGGTTCTCTAGGACAAATTTCAACTCTATATTTTTTGCTTGGCTCAAAGAAATACACAAAGGAGTTTGACTTAGTCATATATTGTAAAAAATATTCGACATCAAGCTTGAACGGATCAAATTTTCAAGTATAAAATTATGAAATTATCTGCTGTTTTTGATTTACTATTCGGAGCAGGCTATTAAGTGCCGAATGGAAATTGTCTATTCAGACTTCCGCTAATATGGTCGATGTCGCTGAACCATTCAAATTAATAAACTGTATTCAGCTTTACTCGATTACGTGTAATTTCGAGCTGTCAACCGAACTTCAATTCGCGATGAAGTGTTGATTATATGTAAAATGGAAACGTATCCTACAGAAATTGTGGCGTTAAATTTCTAAAAATGTGTGTTTACTTCGAGTTGCATGACATGTATTATAAAATTGCAAATAAACCCCATATCCTCTCAGGATATCCCAAATGACTAGAAATTATTAATTCCATTACCATAAAACCGGCTTGAAATAAAAAATTCGGGTTGCCGCGTTTTCAGTTTTTAAAGTAAGGAATAGGTGGATCTAAATAATTGTCTACTTTTTCTTTTCTAAGTTTTTCTAAGCTGAAATTCAAAGATCTCAATGTGAATCAGATAATTACATAGAGATAATAGTAAAAGAGAAGAGAATAAAGAAACTCTTACTTAAAATCGATTTAAATTCAGTGGTGTAACTTTTGATTGCCAGCCTTGTCGCAAATTTTGTAAGATGCACACTAAAATGAAATCTTTTTGATTTGCCAAGAATGAGATCTGACTAATCGTTTAAAGGAGGTTTGACTAGCTTGACAAGACAATATAGAACAGTGTATAATATAATTAGTGTATGATATAATATCATACACTAATTTTCTTGTACTAGATTATTCTCGCAATGTCTCGTCTTAGATAGATTCGAACGGGGCAGATTTAAACAACAAGCTATTCAGTGTAGTGGAAAAAATCTGTTAAACTAGACTCAAATATAAACTTTCTCACGTAAAACAAGTCATAACGGCATGACGGCATTAGCTTTCGCAATCCTTTCGATTCCATTTTCAAAAGTATTTGAACAAATTTCCAAAACAAAACTTTCTATGCAATTATAACAACGAAATCAAAGCCATCTGAATTCTAGCTATTTTTCAATAGAGGCCACTAACTATGCTAACATGATTTTTAGCTAGGATGCATTTCCCAAGAAAATACATTCCTTCTTTGAAAAATTAACTACAAATAAAACTTTATTCAAAAAACAAAACCAAATTAAAATTCATAATAAGACCTTTTATAAATCGAACTGTTAGAAGGCAAAAAATGAAATTTTAAAAATAAATCATAAGAATTGCCAATACTCACTAACTAAAATAGAACGTTTTCTAAAACTCTGGTTTTATCTAAAATTTTACCCTTGTCTAAACGTATTATAGACTTTGTATTTTTGTTGCGCTCGGAAAGTATGTTAATCCGATGTGAATTGTTAGTTTGTCCCGTATGAGTAACATTACCATCACAAGTTACTTGATCAATTATTGCTTCCAAATTACAGGTTTAATTCATTTTATTGTGTGGGTAATGATTATTCCTAATGTATTTTCCAGAAGTTTAAAATTTTTAAAATGGAATTTTGAGTCCGAAGTTTTAAAATATTTTAAGTGAAAATTTGATTGTATTAATTTTGTGGTTGGAATGTAATCAGTCTTATGAATAATTATTAAATCAGGGTTATATTTCGTATAAACGGTAGAAATGCATTGTAAATCGGATCTTCGGAAACTTTGTAGAAGTTTGACGTCGAAGTGGCTGTGTTAATTGAGTTTCAGTAAAAAGGAGCTGGAGTATACATAGAAATATAGTTCTAACGGAAAATATTGAGATCATTTTGGAGGCTTCTTTTTAAATTTTTGCGGAGACGGGCTTAAAATTAAATTTAAAAAAGAAAGAGTCTACTGAATCTTGAAATGGTTCTAGCAAGACTTCTATAAAGCTAAAGCTAATCATAAACTAGTTTTTCAGACGCTTTTTTATTATAAATATAAGTTCAAATAATATACATAAAATGCCACATATTGGTAGTAATTAGAAAACATATCTAGAGTTTTGCGTGTTTATCCAGTATTATTTGTTATTTTCAAGATTTTCACCGAACTTGCACGTAGTCCGAGAGCTAGTGATCGAAATCGTATGCAAAATTCTATGATATTTACGAGTATGATCTCTTTATCATCGAAAAATTAGACATAGTAAACTCGTAATTTACAAGTATAGGTTAGGTTTAGGTTCTACTTAGTATGTTTAGAAAGGACAGAATATTACATTTAATCATTTTAGTGCAAAGGGTTCAATTTTAGAATTACTTAGCTTAGCTTTTAAATGTAATTTCCAAATTAAACAGCATAACCACAGAATATATACAGGAGCGACATAACTCCATTTTTGAATGAATTTCTTTCGACTCAAATAATTGACCTTCTACCTCAAAATAGGAGTGATAATTATAGTTTAGCTAGGTCGATACTAGATAGTGTTAGTAGTTTTCAAAAAATTAAAATTGTTTATAAAATCTTTTCACACTAAAATTTCCACTCAATCAGCTATCTCAATTTCAAATGTCAGTTTGAGTTTGGCTGCATCAACCGTATTGCTGTTATTGGTAAAATTAAGTCATTACGATTTAGAAAATCTGTTTGCGTAAACGGTACAAATAGTGATATTCAATGTGTTGGTAATTTATTGCCAGAAGATGATCAGGAATATTTTTTATCGTGTGCTCTTTACGGTATTCATCACGATATGTTAACGGATGAAGTACGAACGAATACGTACCGGGACGCGATCCTCAATAATACCGAAGTATTTACAAATAAAATGGTTTTAGATCTAGGATGTGGCATCTCCATTCTTTCAATGTTCTCGTCAAAGGCTGCTGAAACCGTAATTGGCGTTGATAATTCTGATATTATTTATCAGGCCATGGATATTATACAAGGAAATCAATTTAAGAATATTAAATTGGTGAAGGACTGAGGATTGTGAACATCCTGTGTTGGAGTGGATGGGATATTTTTTACTGTTCGAAAAGATGCTCGACAGCGTAATTTATGCATGAAAACGACATTTAAAAGACGGTGGAAGCTGAATAGATGTAACATTAGTATTGTGCGATAAAAGAATTTATCGATTATTGGCACATATTTACTCCTTTAATAGGTCGTGTATAAAAAACGAAGTTCTACATGAGGCGACCATAGAAATCTGTAGACCAGAATGTGTTCTTATCTCATTGAATATTATAGCGGATTTTTATTTAATGAAGATACAAACTGCCCCAATTTCATATACAATTTTAAATTAAATGTTACAAGCGGTTGAAAATTAATGATTTACTGGCATTGATGAGTTCATTTGATGCTGCTGTTGTTCCATTAAGTTTGGTGAAGTCGACTATATTGATGGATGGCACACCATACCCGACTCAGATAAAATTTTTATATTTGATATGGCCAATAATATCAAGAAGTTTGATATTATTGGCTTTATAACGGAATTTGTAGTCGATGCCGTTGTAGTATTTAGTGGAATGTATCCTCGATTGCCATTTGTATTCCGAATATTTATACTGATACTGGCAGATGGCGCTGGTTGGTTTTCTTCATAATGGTCATGCACTCTGGGATTTGTTTGCGCGGTATCCTGAAAAATCCGATCCCCACATATCCACAAACGTGTGGTTTTTCTCCACTATACCGCCGAACGTAGTGTTAAATCATTTGATAGGGTAAAAGCTCGATCGCAATGTTTATACTTATATGGCCGAACGCATGAATACGCATGTCGCACAAGTTTGTTTGATCTGGAAAAACCTTTACCACAAATTGTGCATAGACAAGGCTTTTCACCTGTATGGATAAACTAGTGCATTTGATATGATTAATAACGTATCGAATTAATGTATCATGATCTTCGGCTTGGTGTAATTTGGTCAAATCGAATAAAAAATTTCGCGTGCAGATTCACAATTTGAACTGAATTTATATCCGTCTGGCTCTGCAAATGTATTTGAAAGTGGTCTGATTTGAGTAAAAATTGTATCACATATTTTTCAAAATGCATATTTTTCCGACAAATTATCATTAATGTCATTTTCCTGGCCGTCATTGGTACTGATTCGCTCACTGTTTGACAAATAATGACACAAACAATTTGACAGATAGTCGAAGAGAAAGAATTTATTTTTACACTGCTATAAATTTTTAATGTTTTTCAAAATTAGAGCCATCTATTGGCGTGCGTAGGAACTACTTTAGGGGTATTGTAAAAAAACTATGTTTTCTAACTGTCGTTTCTGTAGTATATTCTGTGGTATAACATAGATCGAAAATTGGCAAAATAAATGCAACAAGATGAGGTAGAAATACATTTGAACAAAATTTGAAATTTTACAAAAGATACAATACGATTCAAATTTAATGTTTATTTCTGTTATATTGAGATTAGCTATGTAGTAATGTTATAATGTGGCCATAAAGTATTGTTAAAATATTAGGTTGCTATCTTTCGGACGAAGCCTGAACTAGACTAGCGAAATCACCAACTAGAGTGTTACGTTCATCTACAAATATTTGATCACATATGCAATAATTTTTATTAAAATTTAATTACTAATACAGAGTGACTTTTAAATAAGTACAATAAATTCGAGAGGTGCTGGTTGACTGTAATCTGAACAAAAATTATATAACAGCACATATCCTATCTATAACCGTTATAGAGATAATCAAGGTTCTACTGTAAATTTTGTCACTTTGAATTTCACTCATAATTCAAAAACTATTACTCACAGATTTCTCAAATAAACATTTTCTTATTGCAAATTAATTAGTTTATCTCACACACCGAGTACCCAATATTCGAACCTTTATGAGAATCCATCAGACGGGGATTCTTTAAAACAAGGAAGTCTGCCAAGAAGCTGTTTTCAATAAAATAGCGAAACAACCCAAGACAGGGAAGCAAAATAGCTCGCGAATTTATCGTGAGTGAAAAGCTAACCTGAACAATTTTTAAAGAAAGAACAATTATATCCCTATCATATTCAACGTGTACAGGAACTATTGTCACGTGATTTTCCGAAACGTTTAAATTTTTGTCAATGGATTCAAAGAAAATTTTTAAGATATCGGCAATTTATAGGTAAGGTGCTTTTGATCAGGCAAATGTCTCAAAAGACGCCACCATGAATTTCTACAATAGTCATATTTGGTGTGTGAAAAACCCACAGGAAATGAAGCAAAATAACTTCCAGCATAAATTATCACTAAATATGTGAATCGAATTATCGATAATTATTTAACTGGTCGTATGTTTCTTCCTGCTAGACTTGATGGTGCATAGATGAAGTACCAGTTTTGATCAGAAATGTAATGTGGTTCATACATGATGGCGCTTCAACTCATTTCAGCACAATAGCTCGCAAGCCTTTGAACATAATGTTTGTCGATCGATAGATAGGTCGAGGTTTCCAAAGACCAAATCAAGAATGTCCTACAAGATCTCCGGATTTAAATCATGTAGATCCTCCTATAGGGACATCTAAAATCAATAGTTTATGTAGAATCTATTCCAAATCTGAAGAAACTTAGAAATCGGATAATACAGCTGCGTGCTATACTATACGTAATACTCCAGGTATATTTGGTAGAGTACGTGAATCTTTTAGAAAGAGAGTTGAATTTTTTACCATGAATGGTGGTCCTCATTTTGAGAGTACAAATCAATTTTACTGGAATAACAAAATGCTGTATAAGATAGCGGAAATTTCTCAGCGGAAAATAAGAGATTTCGCTACTCGCCGCAAGTGGCAGCACGATCACAAAAGAGAATTTTATTTATTATATAATTACCAGCGGAAATTTATTATTCATTTTGTATCTCTTTTTTCACTAAATAAAACATCCCAGCGGAATAAAATATTAAAAGTGATCCTTAAAATGACAAATTGATTGATCTCCGAAGTAAAGGAACTCGGTAAATGAAATCGTGAAATTTAACAATATTCCGTCTTTCCGCCATACTAAAAGAATGACGATGAAATTTGGATAAAAATATCGATCAGGGGTCCAAAACTTAGGAAAAAATTCTAGGAACTGTTCATGCTGGACTAAACTAGGCCATTTCATAACCAATCCTTTTAAAAATTTATTTTTTTTTATCAATTTATTATCAGTTTTTGGCCAATATCTCAAAAACTTCCACTAGTAACCAATACTTTCGATTGTTTTTCTAATAGCTTAGCTCATACTGACCCTACAAGGAAAATTTGGGGAAAATTGATGGATTAGAATTTTCACCATAATTTTTTGATTTTCTGCGGCCATATAAGTTATTTTCAGTTTTTGGCCAATATCTCAAAAACTTCCACTAGTAACCAATACTTTCGATTGTTTTTCTAATAGCTTAGCTCATACTGACTCTACAAGGAAAATTTGGGGAAAATTGATGGATTAGAATTTTCACCATAATTTTTCGATTTTCTGCGGCCATATAAGATATTTTCAGTTTTTGGCCAATATCTCAAAAACTTCCACTAGTAACTAATACTTTCGATTGTTTTTCTAATAGCTTAGGTCATACTAAGACTACGAGGAAAATTCGGTGAAAATTGATGGATTAGAATTTTCACTATAATTTTTTGATTTTCTGCGGCCATATAAGTTATTTTCAGTTTTTGGTCGATATCTCAAAAACTTCCACTAGTAACCAATACTTTCGATTGTTTTTCTAATAGCTTAGGTCATACTGAGACTACGAGGAAAATTCGGGGAAAATTGATGGATTAGAGTTTTCATTATAATTTTTTGATTTTCTGCGGCCATATAAGTTATTTTCAGTTTTTGGCCAATATCTCAAAAACTTCCACTAGTAACCAATACTTTCGATTGTTTTTCTAATAGCTTAGGTCATACTGAGACTACGAGGAAAATTTGGGGAAAATTGATGGATTAGAATTTTCACTATAATTTTTTGATTTTCTGCGGCCATATAAGTTATTTTCAGGTTTTGGCCAATATCTCAAAAACTTCCACTAGTAACCAATACTTTCGATTGTTTTTCTAATAGCTTAGCTCATACTGACCCTACAAGGAAAATTTGGGGAAAATTGATGGATTAGAATTTTCACTATAATTTTTTGATTTTCTGCGGCCATATAAGTTATTTTCAGGTTTTGGCCAATATCTCAAAAACTTCCACTAGTAACCAATACTTTCGATTGTTTTTCTAATAGCTTAGCTCATACTGACCCTACAAGGAAAATTTGGGGAAAATTGATGGATTAGAATTTTCACTATAATTTTTTGATTTTCTGCGGCCATATAAGTTATTTTCAGGTTTTGGCCAATATCTCAAAAACTTCCACTAGTAACCAATACTTTCGATTGTTTTTCTAATAGCTTAGCTCATACTGACCCTACAAGGAAAATTCGGGGAAAATTGATGGATTAGAATTTTCACTATAATTTTTTGATTTTCTGCGGCCATATAATTTATTTTCAGTTTTTGTCGATATCTCAAAAACTTCCACTAGTAACCAATACTTTAGGTTACTTTCCTAATAGCATAGGTCATACTGAGCCTACGAGGAAAATTTGGGGAAAATTGATGGATTAGAATTTTCACCATAATTTTTTGAATTTCTGCGGCCATATAAGTTATTTTCAGTTGTTGGCCAATATCTCAAAAACTTCCACTAGTAACCAATACCTTCGATTGTTTTTCTAATAGCTTAGGTCATACTGAGACTACGAGGAAAATTCGGGAAAAATTGATGGATTAGAGTTTTCATTATAATTTTTTGATTTTCTGCGGCTATATAAGTTATTTTCAGTTTTTGGCCAATATCTCAAAAACTTCCACTAGTAACCAATACTTTCGATTGTTTTTCTAATAGCTTAGGTCATACTGAGACTACGAGGAAAATTTGGGGAAAATTGATGGATTAGAATTTTCACTATAATTTTTTGATTTTCTGCGGCCATATAAGTTATTTTCAGGTTTTGGCCAATATCTCAAAAACTTCCACTAGTAACCAATACTTTCGATTGTTTTTCTAATAGCTTAGCTCATACTGACTCTACAAGGAAAATTTGGGGAAAATTGATGGATTAGAATTTTCACTATAATTTTTTGATTTTCTGCGGCCATATAAGTTATTTTCAGGTTTTGGCCAATATCTCAAAAACTTCCACTAGTAACCAATACTTTCGATTGTTTTTCTAATAGCTTAGCTCATACTGACCCTACAAGGAAAATTCGGGGAAAATTGATGGATTAGAATTTTCACTATAATTTTTTGATTTTCTGCGGCCATATAATTTATTTTCAGTTTTTGTCGATATCTCAAAAACTTCCACTAGTAACCAATACTTTAGGTTACTTTCCTAATAGCATAGGTCATACTGAGCCTACGAGGAAAATTTGGGGAAAATTGATGGATTAGAATTTTCACCATAATTTTTTGAATTTCTGCGGCCATATAAGTTATTTTCAGTTGTTGGCCAATATCTCAAAAACTTCCACTAGTAACCAATACCTTCGATTGTTTTTCTAATAGCTTAGGTCATACTGAGACTACGAGGAAAATTCGGGGAAAATTGATGGATTAGAGTTTTCATTATAATTTTTTGATTTTCTGCGGCCATATAAGTTATTTTCAGTTTTTGGCCAATATCTCAAAAACTTCCACTAGTAACCAATACTTTCGATTGTTTTTCTAATAGGTCATACTGAGACTACGAGGAAAATTTGGGGAAAATTGATGGATTAGAATTGTCACCATAATTTTTTGATTTTCTGCGGCCATATAAGTTATTTTCAGTTTTTGGCCAATATCTCAAAAACTTCCACTAGTAACCAATACTTTGGGTTGCTTTCCTAATAGCTTAGGTCATACTGAGACTACGAGGAAAATTCGGGGAAAATTGATGGATTAGAATTTTCACTATAATTTTTTGATTTTCTGCGGCCATATAAGTTATTTTCAGTTTTTGGTCGATATCTCAAAAACTTCCACTAGTAACCAATACTTTCGATTGTTTTTCTAATAGCTTAGGTCATACTGAGACTACGAGGAAAATTCGGGGAAAATTGATGGATTAGAGTTTTCATTATAATTTTTTGATTTTCTGCGGCCATATAAGTTATTTTCAGTTTTTGGCCAATATCTCAAAAACTTCCACTAGTAACCAATACTTTCGATTGTTTTTCTAATAGCTTAGGTCATACTGAGACTACGAGGAAAATTTGGGGAAAATTGATGGATTAGAATTTTCACTATAATTTTTTGATTTTCTGCGGCCATATAAGTTATTTTCAGGTTTTGGCCAATATCTCAAAAACTTCCACTAGTAACCAATACTTTCGATTGTTTTTCTAATAGCTTAGGTCATACTGAGACTACGAGGAAAATTTGGGGAAAATTGATGGATTAGAATTTTCACTATAATTTTTTGATTTTCTGCGGCCATATAAGTTATTTTCAGTTTTTGTCGATATCTCAAAAACTTCCACTAGTAACCAATACTTTAGGTTACTTTCCTAATAGCATAGGTCATACTGAGCCTACGAGGAAAATTTGGGGAAAATTGATGGATTAGAATTTTCACCATAATTTTTTGAATTTCTGCGGCCATATAAGTTATTTTCAGTTGTTGGCCAATATCTCAAAAACTTCCACTAGTAACCAATACCTTCGATTGTATTTCTAATAGCTTAGGTCATACTGAGACTACGAGGAAAATTCGGGGAAAATTGATGGATTAGAGTTTTCATTATAATTTTTTGATTTTCTGCGGCCATATAAGTTATTTTCAGTTTTTGGCCAATATCTCAAAAACTTCCACTAGTAACCAATACTTTCGATTGTTTTTCTAATAGGTCATACTGAGACTACGAGGAAAATTTGGGGAAAATTGATGGATTAGAATTGTCACCATAATTTTTTGATTTTCTGCGGCCATATAAGTTATTTTCAGTTTTTGGCCAATATCTCAAAAACTTCCACTAGTAACCAATACTTTGGGTTGCTTTCCTAATAGCTTAGGTCATACTGAGACTACGAGGAAAATTCGGGGAAAATTGATGGATTAGAATTTTCATTATAATTTTTTGATTTTCTGCGGCCATTCTCGTACTTTTGATTGTTTTTCTAAAAGCTTAGGTCATACTGAGATTATGTTTGGAATTTAGCGTTTCTTATTTTATTTTACTGTGATATTCATTTGTTTACTAACATTTCTGGTAGTTTACATTATATCATATCTGTGTGTGAAATATTCTAAAATTTATTTTGAGAAATTCTGAGTATCCTGAAATTTTTATGTACTTACAGTAGTGGAATCCAATATTAGTTCAAAACTGATATCTGTCACATTTAATCTAGTTTTATGAAATTTTTATTACAAATAGCTCCACGAAAATGTGTATGACTATGTACTCGTATATACTAATGCTGAATAAAAAGATTATTTGATTAATATATAATTGTTTATTCGTTATAAAATAAATAAACTAAACAAATAAAATTTTATAAAATGTTTTCTTTAAAATAAATTATTAAAGACTTATTCTATATTATTTCTAATTCATATAAAATATTTCAAATTCAATTTGTTTTAATTAAACAGAAAAATTTAAAAATTTAAAAAAAAACATCAAATAATTAAATTTGACACAAATAACAAAACAATTTTTTTGTTATATCGTATTGGGGTACATTAATGTTTATTTCATTATCATGTATATACCTATGACAATTCGAACAACGAATGGAATTGCCACGGATATTAACATCTTCTCCACATAATAAACATATGTGTCTCATATTTTGGCTATTTCTCAAAATATCTATTTGAAATTGCAATCTTGTTTTTTTTAAATTAATTTCCAATTTTGGGCTAATAGGTATATTGTTTATAAAAGATTTGGCATGCAAAATTGTAAAAATTCCACAATCGGAATTTCCCGTTTGTTTATAACATTTTAATGGGAAAAATTTTTTTTTAAGTTTTAAATTAATTAAATTTGTATTATGGTGTTTATTATAATAAATTAAAAAATTTTGAAATTTCTCATAATACTTATTGTATTGAAACAAAATTTCTTTCTTGTCGTTTCTTGATATTTTACCCGAATCGTAAATAATAAATTCTTTCTGGATTAGGTTAAGGACAATAAGGAAGAAATGTCTTGCTCGCGGATTATAAATAGGAAATAATACTATTTGTTTTGTTATTATAAAATCTTGGGCGAAAAGGTTTAAATCTACATCTATCGAAAATAATAAAACAGTGCCAAAATCAATTGATATCAAATCACATGTCTTAAAATTGTTTTTACTGTGTTCTATTTCAAGAATTATATCTATTGTTGTATTTTCCACCCAAGTTTTATCATTTAAACTGTTAAATGTGTCAAAATCAATTTTTTTATTCTTTATTATGGCTACTACATAATTCTGAGGTTCGCCATTTATGATATATGATTTTTGATAGAAAAGTGGATTTTTTATTAAGTAATTCAAAAATTTAATATTTAAACTATCGCTGTCATCACCTATTTCAGTATCGACAGACCCTTGGGTAAGAATTTCTTCGGGACAATCTTCAGCAGAAACGCTCATAGATGATCTAACTGAGGGTAATTGAGCTCTAGCGCTCGAAAAATGTTTCATAGCAACGTTTTTTCTGTTTTTTTGAAAATTATTCTTTGGATCAATATTATTTTGGTCGGATATGCTTAATTGATCTAATTCATTTTTATTAGTAAAACCTTTCTTTGGAAAGGAATTTTCTAACTCGAAAATTTGTTGTTCCTAGTTTTAAATTACATTTAAATAAAAGCTTATATTTTAAATTCCCAAAGTAGTTTTCGATTGGAGCATTATTGTAATGAAATATATCTTTAGTTTGGTGATAATGATCCGGTTTGTCATGAATAACAGCTATTGGACAAAAAAGCGGTAAAAAAGGAACAAAATCTTTCATGAATTCTTGAAAGAATTGAGGCTTATAAAAAATATTTTGTATATCGTTATTGAATTCTTCGTAAGAAGGCCTACAATAATTTTTAATTTCACTATTAATATCTATATAAAATAAACTACTTTTATATAATACAGATTGTGCTTGAATATTTGTTTCCGAAACACTGTACTTTTTGCCGAGTTCATTAAGAGTATCAAATTCATAATAATTTTCTAAAAATTTAGTATTTGATATTTCAATATCTAAATCAATAATAATTAATTCGGAAAAAACAGCAATTTTTTCGTTAAATAATTTAAATAATAAAAGGATTATTTTTTTAACATTAATATAATTTTGCTCATGCATAAGATAATCAATATAACCCATAATTTTGTTTCTTATTTTTTTGTGGTCTATATTATTGCCAAAATGTTTTTTAATATTTCTAGAGAAGTTATTTTTTAAATGGGAATAACATAAATGTATCTCTACATATTTTTTATAATTATTATTATTTTCTTTAAAATTTGCCAGCTGATACAAATCATTTATGTAACATAATAGTTCAACATTATTCCATCCCAAGCAAATTGCGTTTAGGTTTGCCCGACTGAAGTCTGAAACAATGTGTTTAAATATGGGCCACTGGATGCTATAATGTTTTTGAAGTTCATTTCTAAAAAATTTCAAAAACACTCGTAAATGAAATGATTTTTGAGAAGTACTTAACATTTCCATAAAAGGAAAATTTTGGCCTGTTCGTTTATCTTTATTTTGTATATTTATAACTCCGGCCGTATAAGATATGGGGTCATCATGTTTTTGCAATTTCCTTACGATACCCATTGTAGAGTCGATATGGGCACATAAGCATTTGTAATTTTTTGATAATTTTACTATAAACTTCAATTGGTTTTTGGACAAGGAAAATATGGAAAATGGATTTTTCATTAAATAATGTAGATGATTAGATTTATTTGTCTTTATGGCTAGGTCTTCAAAATCATCGGGATGATCGTCGTCTTCTGATAATGCCTCAGCTCTCACTTTATTTAGTACACCAATCCCCTTATAATCGCCTAAATTTCCAAGGTGTTTTAAGCTTCAAATCCGTTTTAACCAAAAGCTGTTGTCGAAAATCTTCAGCATGTAAATTTTTAAGTGCTTGTTTAGCTTGTTCTCTTTTTTCACCTTTTAGCCTATACGTAATTTCTTCTGTGTGGTTCATTTTACCTCCGGAATAATTTACGTAAAATATTTTATTCTCAGATATATCAAAATTGTGATATAATTTATACACTCGTTTACAAAGAGGTTGTGAACATTTTTTTGTGTAGATGGTGACACCAGTTTTGTTAACCTTAGCGTTAACACAATTTATTAAGCATGGTAGAACTTGCTTAAATTTCTCTCTAATTATATCCATATAATCAAATAATAGTTTTTTATTTTGAATATCAAACATTTTGTTAAATTCATCGGAAGAGAAGATAATTTTGAGTGATGATGCATGGTGTTTTTTGATGGTATTGCATTTTCTAATTGCGGAGCGGTTTTTGAAATTTTGGAAATCGGGATCAATACCATCGGAGATTGTACTTTTTTATTTTAAATTTACTGTCGATAGTGATGTTGAAGGTTTAATAATTTCTATTGAAAGGATTTCTATTTTATTCTTTTGTAAACTGTTATGATATTGATTATACTCGTACATTTCGATGTTCTGATTGTTATTTACTTTTTCTAGATTAGCAATATGTTCATTATTAGCTGGTGTTGTACTGCTACTAGTATTTTCTGCATTTAAACCATCTGAAACGGTAGTTGCAACATTGCTAACATTTTGTAAATCTTGATCAAATCTTGCTTTCAGTGCTCTATACCATCTCATGTAAATATTTTTTCGATTTTTCTCTGTGTTGTAAATTTTTGTTAGGTTGAAAAATTGTGTCATAAACGATGATCCTTTTGATTTCGAAACATTTACTTTCGAAATATGGCCGCAGAAAATCAAAAAATTATGGTGAAAATTCTAATCCATCAATTTTCCCCAAATTTTCCTCGTAGTCTCAGTATGACCTAAGCTATTAGAAAAACAATCGAAAGTATTGGTTACTAGTGGAAGTTTTTGAGATATCGGCCGAAGACTGAAAATATCTTATATAGCCGCAGAAATTCAAAAAATTATGGTGAAAATTCTAATCCATCAATTTTTCCCAAATTTTCCTCGTAGGCTCAGTATGACCTATGCTATTAGGAAAGTAACCTAAAGTATTGGTTACTAGTGGAAGTTTTTGAGATATTGGCCAAAAACTGAAAATAACTTATATGGCCGCAGAAAATCAAAAAATTATAGTGAAAATTCTAATCCATCAATTTTCCCCGAATTTTCCTCGTAGTCTCAGTATGACCTAAACTATTAGAAAAACAATCGAAAGTATTGGTTACTAGTGGAAGTTTTTGAGATATTGGCCAAAAACTGAAAATAACTTATATGGCCGCAGAAAATCAAAAAATTATGGTGAAAATTCTAATCCATCAATTTTCCTCGTAGTCTCAGTATGACCTAAGCTATTAGAAAAAC
The DNA here is from genome assembly GCA_963691935.1 of Nephrotoma guestfalica. Taxonomy (NCBI): domain Eukaryota; kingdom Metazoa; phylum Arthropoda; class Insecta; order Diptera; family Tipulidae; genus Nephrotoma; species Nephrotoma guestfalica. The sequence goes on from OY829913.1 coordinate 101,646,957, forward strand.
AATCGAAAGTATTGGTTACTAGCGGAAGTTTTTGAGATATTGGCCAAAAACTGAAAATAACTTATATGGCCGCAGAAAATCAAAAAATTATGGTGAAAATTCTAATCCATCAATTTTCCCCAAATTTTCCTCGTAGTCTCAGTATGACCTAAGCTATTAGAAAAACAATCGAAAGTATTGGTTACTAGTGGAAGTTTTTGAGATATTGGCCAAAAACTGAAAATAACTTATATGGCCGCAGAAAATCAAAAAATTATGGTGAAAATTCTAATCCATCAATTTTCCCCAAACTTTCCTCGTAGTCTTAGTATGACCTAAGCTATTAGAAAAACAATCGAAAGTATTGGTTACTAGTGGAAGTTTTTGAGATATTGGCCAAAAACTGAAAATAACTTATATGGCCGCAGAAAATCAAAAAATTATAGTGAAAATTCTAATCCATCAATTTTCCCCAAATTTTCCTCGTAGTCTCAGTATGACCTAAGCTATTAGAAAAACAATCGAAAGTATTGGTTACTAGTGGAAGTTTTTGAGATATTGGCCAAAAACTGAAAATAACTTATATGGCCGCAGAAAATCAAAAAATTATGGTGAAAATTCTAATCCATCAATTTTCCCCAAATTTTCCTCGTAGTCTCAGTATGACCTAAGCTATTAGAAAAACAATCGAAAGTATTGGTTACTAGTGGAAGTTTTTGAGATATTGGCCAAAAACTGAAAATAACTTATATGGCCGCAGAAAATCAAAAAATTATGGTGAAAATTCTAATCCATCAATTTTCCCCAAATTTTCCTCGTAGTCTCAGTATGACCTAAGCTATTAGAAAAACAATCGAAAGTATTGGTTACTATTGGAAGTTTTTGAGATATTGGCCAAAAACTGAAAATAACTTATATGGCCGCAGAAAATCAAAAAATTATGGTGAAAATTCTAATCCATCAATTTTCCCCAAATTTTCCTCGTAGTCTTAGTATGACCTAAGCTATTAGAAAAACAATCGAAAGTATTGGTTACTAGTGGAAGTTTTTGAGATATTGGCCAAAAACTGAAAATAACTTATATGGCCGCAGAAAATCAAAAAATTATAGTGAAAATTCTAATCCATCAATTTTCCCCAAATTTTCCTCGTAGTCTCAGTATGACCTAAGCTATTAGAAAAACAATCGAAAGTATTGGTTACTAGTGGAAGTTTTTGAGATATTGGCCAAAAACTGAAAATAACTTATATGGCCGCAGAAAATCAAAAAATTATGGTGAAAATTCTAATCCATCAATTTTCCCCAAATTTTCCTTGTAGGGTCAGTATGAGCTAAGCTATTAGAAAAACAATCGAAAGTATTGGTTACTAGTGGAAGTTTTTGAGATATTGGCCAAAAACTGAAAATAACTTATATGGCCGCAGAAAATCAAAAAATTATAGTGAAAATTCTAATCCATCAATTTTCCCCGAATTTTCCTCGTAGTCTCAGTATGACCTAAGCTATTAGAAAAACAATCGAAAGTATTGGTTACTAGTGGAAGTTTTTGAGATATTGGCCAAAAACTGAAAATAACTTATATGGCCGCAGAAAATCAAAAAATTATGGTGAAAATTCTAATCCATCAATTTTCCCCAAATTTTCCTCGTAGTCTCAGTATGACCTAAGCTATTAGAAAAACAATCGAAAGTATTGGTTACTAGTGGAAGTTTTTGAGATATTGGCCAAAAACTGAAAATAACTTATATGGCCGCAGAAAATCAAAAAATTATGGTGAAAATTCTAATCCATCAATTTTCCCCAAATTTTCCTCGTAGTCTCAGTATGACCTAAGCTATTAGAAAAACAATCGAAAGTATTGGTAACTAGTGGAAGTTTTTGAGATATTGGCCAAAAACTGAAAATAACTTATATGGCCGCAGAAAATCAAAAAATTATGGTGAAAATTCTAATCCATCAATTTTCCCCAAATTTTCCTCGTAGTCTCAGTATGACCTAAGCTATTAGAAAAACAATCGAAAGTATTGGTTACTAGTGGAAGTTTTTGAGATATTGGCCAAAAACTGAAAATAACTTATATGGCCGCAGAAAATCAAAAAATTATGGTGAAAATTCTAATCCATCAATTTTCCCCAAATTTTCCTTGTAGGGTCAGTATGAGCTAAGCTATTAGAAAAACAATCGAAAGTATTGGTTACTAGTGGAAGTTTTTGAGATATTGGCCAAAAACTGAAAATAACTTATATGGCCGCAGAAAATCAAAAAATTATAGTGAAAATTCTAATCCATCAATTTTACCCAAATTTTCCTCGTAGTCTCAGTATGACCTAAGCTATTAGAAAAACAATCGAAAGTATTGGTTACTAGTGGAAGTTTTTGAGATATCGGCCGAAGACTGAAAATATCTTATATAGCCGCAGAAATTCAAAAAATTATGGTGAAAATTCTAATCCATCAATTTTCTCCAAATTTTCCTCGTAGTCTCAGTATGACCTATGCTATTAGGAAAGTAACCTAAAGTATTGGTTACTAGTGGAAGTTTTTGAGATATTGGCCAAAAACTGAAAATAACTTATATGGCCGCAGAAAATCAAAAAATTATAGTGAAAATTCTAATCCATCAATTTTCCCCGAATTTTCCTCGTAGTCTCAGTATGACCTAAACTATTAGAAAAACAATCGAAAGTATTGGTTACTATTGGAAGTTTTTGAGATATTGGCCAAAAACTGAAAATAACTTATATGGCCGCAGAAAATCAAAAAATTATGGTGAAAATTCTAATCCATCAATTTTCCCCGAATTTTCCTCGTAGTCTCAGTATGACCTAAGCTATTAGAAAAACAATCGAAAGTATTGGTTACTAGTGGAAGTTTTTGAGATATTGGCCAAAAACTGATAATAAATTGATAAAAAAAATAAATTTTTAAAAGGATTGGTTATGAAATGGCCTAGTTTAGTCCAGCATGAACAGTTCCTAGAATTTTTTCCTAAGTTTTGGACCCCTGATCGATATTTTTATCCAAATTTCATCGTCATTCTTTTAGTATGGCGGAAAGACGGAATATTGTTAAATTTCACGATTTCATTTACCGAGTTCCTTTACTTCGGAGATCAATCAATTTGTCATTTTAAGGATCACTTTTAATATTTTATTCCGCTGGGATGTTTTATTTAGTGAAAAAAGAGATACAAAATGAATAATAAATTTCCGCTGGTAATTATATAATAAATAAAATTCTCTTTTGTGATCGTGCTGCCACTTGCGGCGAGTAGCGAAATCTCTTATTTTCCGCTGAGAAATTTCCGCTATCTTATACAGCATAATAACAAAGTTTTTCTCATTTTTCTTATATTTTACGTATAAAATTATTGAAGCTTAACGTTATAATTACATTCACCTCAAAATTACAGTAAATTGTCCAAATATTTTAAAAATCTGCAAATAGGAGTACGTTAAGTAATCCATTTTTAAAGAAAGCAGTTTTTCACAAATTTTTACTGTGAAGTGTACTTATTATCAATTTACCTTACTATTGGCCCTGTGTTTGATAAACTAATTAATTTACAATACGAAAAAGTTTATTTGAAAAATTTGTGAGTAATAGTTTTTAAGTTATGAGTGAAATTCAAAGTGACTAATTTTATAATCGAACCTTGATTATTTCTATAAAGGTTACATTTGAGAAGTTCACTGCACAACTCGATTAACTCACTTAAATCACTTGGTATAGTTATAACTTTTTATATTTAACAACTTCTTCTGAATAATAAAGATAAACACCATTAAGCGACAAAATTTTTTTGGCTATTTTGATTAAATTTCTTCACTTTTCGTTTTATGGATTTACTCGATTTGTGCAATGAACGGCTCTCATATAGGATATGTGCTGTCATATAATTTTTTGCTCAGATAAGGGTGCTTCATCACGTTCCGAATTTATTGTGCTTACTAAGGGTCACTTTGTACACATTTAATCATATTCGCGATCTCGAAAGTGCCATACTTAATCTAGCCCATTCATATAAAATTAAAGATGATGCAGCTTATCTCATGTCTAATCTACAAATCGATAATGTTTTTGGTAGTACACAATTCGTTACGCCATTATATAATTTATGTTAAATTTTCTTTATGTGTTATGTCGTTTGTCTTATAATTTTTTTTATTTCCAGTTTTCTTAAATAAAATAAAAGCCAAACAGATCTATAATAATTAAACTAAGTTTCTAAACAATAATTTTTATAAATATAATTAGAAAATGCAATTTATTAATTTTTCCTTCTAATAATGTTCGCGCATACATGTAATTTATATGTCTAAATGTAATATTTGATTTGATTTTCCCGCCCGACTGATACTCGTATATGGATGTGTGTGTGTGTGTGTTTGCAGCTTATAACTATAAATTAATGTTTTGTTTGTTGTTTTAATTATCAATAACTTTTATGTGGTCTGGTTTTGTAATTATAATAAACTTATAACTCTAATTAGGTAAATATAATTCTTGGAATAATTAGAATTCATTTACACTGATATGTATTTTACAATTGTGAGCGTCTTGTTTTGTGAAATATTAATTGAAGTAATTTTGTCGATATTTCTCCCAAAGCAAAGCCAACGTAAAATTATTCCTCCCAACCGCAAAAAATGAAAAAAAAACTCTAATACTTAGCCCAAATTCATGACACGTTCATATTCATGTTTATTTATTAAAAAAATGCTGAATTTATTTATTTATTTATTTATAATTATTGCTAAATACTAATAATTCCATTAAATCCCAAAACCAACAACAAAAATCTATCTAATATCACTAACATGCAACCGTACAAAATCAATAAAACAACGACGTTGCTGTACAGAGATGACAATGAGACAGCAAATACTGTGCCAGCATCACCACCATCGTTTAGACGAATGACCTCGCGAGAAGATACGGGAGATGTTTTTTCACGCTTGGGTGCCGGTACACAAGACCCATCACCAGGTGGCAGTATTAAGGAATTTAGTGGAAAGGTGAGTCACATTTTTATATTTTATTTTTGTTTGATTATGGTACAAACTGTACGGTGGTTTTTTAATTTAGAAATTTCTAGAATTGGATAGATTGATATTGACAATTAGATTGATATTTATTGACGCTTTTGGTCTTGAATTTAATGATAGTTTTCTTAATTCTAGACTTAAGGATTTTATATTTCTTTTCGGTTACAAATTGTTATAATGATAAGGAATGCTTTGAAAAACTAAGCACCTTCTATTCCTACACATCGAAAAAATAAAATTTTCTGTAAAACCCATCGCAAGGCAATAAACCCAATGAGCTGATACAACTCAATCGTATTTATTTTATAGCAAGATGTATCGCCCATTCCAAACATTTTTCAAAATCTTCAAGATATTACACGACACAGTGTGTACAATTGAATATAATCACGAATTGTTATCAACATTATCACATCGGTTGGGATCACTAAAAAAGATAACGCAATGAAAACACCTGCAATCAACTTCTTAACTGAACTCACCGCAATATAATTTACATTTTACTACAAAAAATAAAACTCTCAATTCATGAGATTGGCGGACTGGGCATTTCAATTAACCAAATAGCCTTAACACTACGTCCGAGCAAAACTTTTGACAAATCCACTGTAATTAGTTGAGATTCACTGTGTTGATACATTTTGCTATTGTTGTATTAAATGAGTGTCTCTAATCCCCGTGATGATGTCTACCGTCTTTTGCATAGAGGCAATGATAAACGAATCCAAAATCCAGACATTAAAAATCCAACAAAAAATGATCTCATTTTTAGATGAAAACGCATAAAATGCTCGGTCACCTCAAAAATTGGATCGCTTCTTTGAAAAGTGCCTGAGACTTCGTCAATATAATTAAATAAATTTTATTCGTCGGGATTGATTCCAAAAAATACAATTATACTGATGATACGCAAATTTGTGTCGTTTATTAATTTCAAGAATATCAAAATCAGAGGAATATCAGTTTATAATGTTCATTAGCAACGGTATATTTACCTCAAAGCTGATGGAGCTCTTTCCCAAGCCACCGGCTCTGTTTGTTTTTATATATGATAAGAGGTTGGATCATGAACTACGGCCGAAAAATTTAAACAACTAACGATTTAAACTATTAATTGGAAATCGCGATCAAATAACTGAACTTTTGTGTTTCGACAATTTAATAGTTTCGACTTTAATTTAATAATTTCTACAATTTAATAGTTCACTCTAAAGTACAATATAATTACAGCTCGAATATTAATAATAGAGGATTGCCCCTGTTTAACTATCTAATTACTTCTGAGCTTAAAAGTGTCAATGTGGGTTGTGAGCCGACTTTTATCAACTGTGTTAGGAGATTTGGTCTGACAGATGTATCTCTTTTAACTTAAACATTTAAAAGACCATCTTTTAAACCTTACCGCAATAAAAAGTTAACCGACTGGGGCTCATTTTCTCTCGAGCTCGAACCTCGTCTTATTTCACTCCGTGAAATACGATCGCCTTATGACATTGAACTGCTAGCATTTTAAAAATATTGCCCTCTAATTACCAAACAATACAGTCAGAATAAATCTTTTTGATGTTCTGATCTTAAAACTCTAAAGAAAATTACAAGGAGACTCAAGAATAAAGGATCTTCAGTTCTTCAGATTGGTTAATTTTTTAGTAACTTAGACAGAATATAAAAAACCTTTAGGATCAGCCCGCAGCACTTCTTGGAATAGATTCTGTGAAGAAATTAACAGTCTTTCTGGTATCGTCAGACTTCATATGACTCTAGTTAAAAACGGTTCCCGCGTGCGTGAGTTGGAGTATATTCTCCTTTGCACCAAATAAGGCTGGTGGTCCTGATGGGATTTTCATTCCTAAAGATGGTAGGTCAGATTATTCTGACCCCAAGGCATTTCGTTCTATCAGTCTGTCCTCAACCTTTCTGAAAGCTTTGGAAACGATTATCGAATTGCGCGTTTTTAAAAGCACGTCATTTTCTACCATCACTAATGCCTCTGTCAGGTTTGGAAGTGAACAGACCATCATAACCTAGATTGAATCCATGCTTAAGTCTCGCGTTGTTAAGACAGTACTGGATGGGCTTGTAGTTTTAGTTAGAGTTTCGAAAAGTTGCCCTCATGATAGTTTTTTGACATCTCTCTTATGGCTCCTAGTTATTGATGAATTACTAGTCAAACTGTAGCAATCTGGCTTTATTACCCAGAGCTATGCTGATGACTCGGTCTTAGCAGTTTCGGGTACAAATTTAAACGTTTTATCTGACTTAATGCAAGGCGTCATTGTGAAACTGTGGTGCATTGAGAAGAGTTTGCACGTTAATTCGTCTAAAAAGAGTTTACTAGGCTTCATGAAACGAAGAAATATTCACGAAAATCGCTCCTTCTCTGTTTGGAGAAATCATTACTGGAGCGAATGTCGTCAAACATCATGGTGTTTTCTTGGACTGTGCTGGAAATTTTACCTAGAAAGCAAACTGTAAAAAGCTACTGCCATATTTTGGCAATGTAGAAGAGCATTCGGGAAATCCTGGATACTGACTCTTGAATTGATGATGAGTATTTATAAATCGCTGGTTTTACCTATGCTATCTTACACTTCTGTTGTTTGCTGGCCTGTGTTCAACTCAAATTTGGCTATAGCGAAATTTAACAGCATGCAAGGTATTGCTTGCAGTTATCTGCCCCCACTGCAGTCTTTCATTATAGGAACAGCCTGTTCCGCTGATTTTTGACTGGGGTGCGTTGGAGCCTGGCTCACTCTTGGCTCGATTGTCGGGCATAGTCAAATATTTACTTACTACATCTCATCTATACCGGAAATCAACATGGTTATTGACAAATTTTTGCCTGAATTTGTTGCCTATTCTGAATTTGGTGTTTTGGAACCTACTCCCTTCACTTGATCTTAAATCAAATGGTAGTTTAGGTACTTAGGTACAATGTGCGATTGATGATTCTATGAGCTCACTGTCTCAGATAAATACCATATATTATTCTATGTACAGGTAGTAAAGCTGTTCTGAACATGTTGAATAATCCTCGGACCGTTTCAAAGGTGGCCAAGGACTGCAAACACTTCATTAATCTTCTCAGTTCTAACAATAACGTTACGGTTATGTGGGTTCCGGCTCATTGTGGTATTGAGGGTAATATAATTGCTGAATCTATAGCAAAAGCAGATTCTCGGTTGGAATTGTTTGGTCCCGAACCAGCAGCTCCCTTTAACTTCACTAATGGTAAAAAAGCTATCATGAAATTCGTTCATCAACAAGCAAGGCTCAAATGGCTTACTAGTCCCATCTGCCGGACTGCTAAGCAGTTTATCAGTGAACCTAACCTGAGGTCAATGAAGTCAAGCCTCGAAGAGGACGATGATTGCATTCTTTACGTCTGCAGTTGTCCGGCTTTCGAGGTCACTCGGTCCCAGGTTTTTAACTGTAGACCTGTGTAGGTCAACTGTTTCCCTGTCGCAGAGCGCTGTTGCGAGTTGGGTTCCTCGGTTTGCACCGATTCTTTTACATATAAATTTTATAATTGGCAGAGAAATACGCAGAATTGTTAAATAGATACAAATCTGATAAAAGTCCGTTTCGTATTAAAAAACGACCAAAATTACAGAAAAACTTCACTACACTGTACTGGCTACACTTAAGGCTTGTGTGGCCTTTCACAAGCAAGCAAAACAAACGACGTTCGTTCATGTTTTATTTTAAATAATAAATTCAAGTAAACTGACATGAAACCTGGGGTTGGACAGAGCATCTTTCCCCACGACATAACATCCAGTCTGTAAACAAATATAATTATAATTTGAAGAAGAATCACTAGCATTATTTTAAAATGCTGATTTCATCAGTTTTCAGAAATTGCTTCTCATAAACGAGATGATAATTCTATCCAACTTTTCTAAATGATTTGAAGTAGAAGTTACTTAACCCTAAGTTAATTAAACATTGTATATCCTATTACTTGTAAAAAATCTAACACCTTCTGTTTTTACAATTTAATTCCAGTTTAAAGCGGGAGCTCCATTACACTGCACCCACATTGTAGAAGGGCACAATAATTCTGTGCTCTCGATTAAAGTCAGTGGATCAACACTTTATACGGCAGCCGCTGATCGCACGGTGAAAGTATGGGATTTACAACGTAACGTTGCTGTACATTGTTTGTCTGCTCATCCCGGCCCCGTAAATGGAATCGAACACGATTTTAAAATGAATATGCTATATTCGGCTTCCGGAGCCTTTGTACGTGTGTGGGATCTACGATCGAGTAATATCAGGCCAATTAAAACTTTATGTTCGTCTGGAACTACTTTGTCCGGAAACGCTATGGTAAATCCAACGCAACCTGGAGAAAGTCATATTACAGCCCTAAGTTTGGGTACATCGGGTAATTTATATACAGCCGCTTCGGATAAAGTTCGATATTGGGATATGCGGACATTTTCGTGTTTGGGTAAGCTGTCTGGTGGACATCAGGCCGCTGTGATGTGTGTCACTGCATGGGAGGGTCCGAATAATACAGATTTTGTGGCGACCGGGTCCAAAGATCACTATGTCAAAGTGTTTGAGGTGCCATCAATCGGTGGTTTAGTAAATCCACTTCTACATTTAGAACCGCCCCACTATGATGGAGTACAGGCGCTTGTGGTGGATAAAGAATCGGTTGGTGTTGATGCCGAATTATTTTCTGGGAGTAGAGACTCCGGCATCAAGCGTTGGGACTTACGTAATGGAGAGCTCATTCAGGTAAGTTAATAATTATGGAAATTTTATTAATTTACATTTCTAATTCGATCTGATTTTATTTTACAGTCGCTTAATAACGCACATAAGGGGTGGGTTTCTGGAATGGCAATTTCTGGTGATGTACTCCTGTCTTGTTGCCGTGGTGGCATTATACGTTTATGGAACGTAAAAACGTGTGATTCGCTGGCCGAGATGAAAACGGACTCGCCAATCAATGATATATTTACATGTGATAATCGAGTGTATACAGCCTCGAAGTGAGTATATTTCTCGCTTTTTATGTTTTGCTTATTTATCAATTTTATTACTGGTGATAGTTAAACATTTTAAAGGAATTTTTCGCAACAAGTAAAATTCTTTGATTCTTATTTTTTACTTTCTTCTCTTATTTCTCGTAACAGTTCCGGTGAAGTACGTATTTGGCGTTTTTCACATACGGATATTGTAAACCTAATACCAAATAGCTCTTTTAATTATTCATCAAATATTAACAAAAGTTTTGAATAAATCAAATAAATTACGTAAAATAAAAATGTTAGTACATACATTTATAAAATTTTGGCACATAGATTTAACGCTTTATTATGTATTTACATATTATACCTATTTATGTTCATCAACTGTTGTCTCACTGACTGAATATAAACAAATCTGTCCGTGTGTGATTTATATTGTTAGGAGCTGCTTTCAAGAAAATGAACTTTTTATACAAAAAGCTTACGAAATTTATAATTTTTGTTTAGTTTTGTTTTGGGGAAAAAATTTAAATATGTGTGCTTCTATTTATGTTGCTTTTCGAACAATTGTTTAAGTCACCGCCCATGTCATTAACAATTTGTTAAATTTTTGTATTAAAATATGTTTTGTTATTAAAATTTATGTTTTTGTTATGGGTCCGGATGGAAAAGGTTTCCGGTTTATATCTAATATATAATATTGAAATGATTTTTATGATGTGTATATATGAGAGTATAAAATGTAGACAGGGTTTGAAAATTGAATTAAAATATGATTGTTAAACTGAAAAGCTTAAATTTAAGAAATTGAAACAACTGATTTATCAAAACCATATCCATCCATATACATACAGGTTCTGGGGTCGTTTATTCATATGGATGCTTATTTCAATTTGCATATTTAAATTTTTACAACTACTTATATGCCCGAGCTGTCCTTACACTACTACATCATCATCATCATGCTGTTGTTGTCATTAGAAAAATATGATGCATGAAAATAGTATTTTTTGTTGATTTTTTCCAAACAAAAGAACAATTTTTAAATTACATTTCCAAAATATAAAATTTTAATTATTGACTGTGATGGCCGTAAGTTTTATTTATATTTTATATACTATTTATATTCAGCATGGCAATGTTTTTTTCCTGCCTATTAACGCAAACATTTTTTGTTCCTAATCAATTCTAATTTTATTGTTTTTGTGGAGAATTAATCAATATTAATCTAAGAAATTAGGGGACAACTCATCATAAAATTGCATCAATTACAATAAAATATTTATTGGAACAATGAAATGTTAATTATTTCAATGGCCATATACAAAAAAAATGTATTTGTTCAGTCGATCGAATACAAACGAAATGAACAAAAAAACAATTGGCAATTTTATGACAAAGTTGCATTTTCATCTTTCTTTCATAATTTTCTCTTTAACTTTTATGTACATAAATTTATTAAATTGTATATATAGTTGGTTATTTTCAGAACCTTTTCTGGCTTCTTACTTTACATAACAAGAATTTGGAGCCTTCGCCTAATTGAGTGATAATTAAATATCTCGGTTAATTATCAAGCGTAATAAAAAATATGAAATTTTGGGGTATTCTGGGTGATAGCCAGATATTGCTTTTACATTAACAAGTTAGTTATTCTTATTTTCGTTTTAGCCTCGATAATTGTAGTAGAATTTAATATTCTGTTTTAACTTGCGAAAATAATGTCAGCAACAAGATTTATCCTTTAGTTTGCATGTACTTGGTTGTCTCAAAATCAAATGAATAATACTAAATGACTTTCAACCCAAATTATGCATCATTTTTCTACGGAATAGTTTCTGACCAAATATCGGTTAGTCGACAAACATTTTGTCATAAAGTTTTTATCAAAATCTAAATATCGTTTTTTTTGCATTATCTATGATTGCTAACAATTCTTCCAACTCAAATTTGGTAAAATCGATGAACGACACACGGTGGGAAAGTGACCAGTGTGACCAGTGTGAGAATTAAATTTACCTATCTTGTAGAATCTCAAAATGACGTCTTTCATAATCTAAACCAACCAATTTCTGGACTGATAATGAAGCAAAATATAAAATTTTAATAAAGATGTAAGGATTACTCTGGCTCGTAAAATTTTGCATTATTGGCATTTGTTCACAGTGCCCGACGGCAGGCGTGCGGGTTTATACATCTTGTATAAAAAAAAGTTGAAGATAACTAATCTTCAGCAAAACTGGTTCAGCAAAATTCGGTCAAGTACTCTAGGAAATAAAATTCAATTCAGTCCGACACACTACGAAAAATTCAAAATCTACTAGCAAATTCAAGTTATTTCATAGGGTGCTTGATTGAAGTTTGCTTAACTAATCCGCAGTCTATCCAGGCTATTAGTGTCTTAATTACAGCACTTAATAATGTCTTAATTACAGCACAGAATAGAAATATGTATAACCAAAACCGTCATAGCGTATACCAAGTATACGCTAGGCATTTGTTGTTTCTGTTGTTATTCTTCTGTCGTTACTGTCTAAAATATTTTATGTTTCGTATTTTAGAAAGATCTAATGTAAACACGAAAGCAGCCCCACGAAAAAGAAATTATTTTTTTTTGCTCAATAGATTCAATAGACTTTAAATTATTAAATAATTTATATATTGTTAAAATTAATTTAGGTAACTTTAAAGCTTATAACGCGATATAAATATTTACACGCATCCCATGTACGAATATTTAGCCAGTGCACCTAGAATACTAATGGCCTCATTGCTTTAAAAATTTTGATATATGACGTCATTTTTTGTCGACGGTTCCAATCAATGAATTTAGATGGCAGTATAATCACATAAATGATAATATTTTTTTTGTATAATATTTATTTCGTGAGACGTTCGTTAATCGTGCAAAAATTTACAATAAGTATCAATTAAAACTTATATTGCAGGCTAACAATTAATTTATTATATTATTATTAAAATATACATTCAACATTTGGTTAAACCTCTAAATATCGAAAAGGTTTTACGAACATTACTGCCATTTCATAAAAGGAACTGTAGACATAAATTCGATGACGTATCAAGCAGTAATGCCTGGTACTCTCTAGGTGCATTGATTTAGCTTACCCAAAAATTTATGAAACCTTGTAGTTTTCCTAACGCGGTTAAAACATAACTAGTTCGCTATTTTAGTAGAAAACGAATAAATTAATCTGAGAGCAACCTCTCATTAGAACACTTGCAACATTATCCGTACAGCACAATGACAATCTGAAATTAAATATTTGGTTTGGTAACGAGAATTCCATTTATATCAGAGAGTTAATAAAGTTCTTTTACATTATTACAGTTGCCATATTAAGTTCAGTTTGTGAATGTCAACTGCTCTTAAAAAAACAGTTGTTATTTATTACTCTAATAAACCAAAAATATTTAGTTTAATTTATTAAATCACTTCTACACATAATATATATGAGAGCAACATATAGATCTGAACCACGAAAACCAAGCAAACAGATTCGAAGACGCAGAACTTCTTAATACCATCTTTCAAAATAGTACCAAATTACTAAGTATTATTTTTTCGCAAATCGAAGGATTTACTAGCTCCCTTCGATGGAAATACTCGAAAATTTGCAACCGCTAATGGACCGGTAAATTTTGTACTTGATGCTGAGATTACATTTCGCTGGTAAGAGGTGCAGTTGTCGATCATGCAATCCGGTTCTCATATTTCTTTTCGTTTGACTGCTCTTTTAGGAAGTCTTCGCTGTCGAGTATTTTTTCAGAATTGAAAATATTGCTGAAATATTCGCTTTAAAAATAGTTTTTGCGAATCATCTACTCTATAAATTATGCGCTACAAAATTCGTTACATAATAGGTATATACTCGAAATTGAACGCTACCCATATCTGTGGAAAAGGCTCCATTTTAGTTTTCTTGTGGAAATCGCTCAATCGGCAAGGAAAAATTTTCTTTTCACACAAAAAAATTAGTTTTAGCTAGAAAATCAAAATATTCTCGTGGGACGTTATAACGACGCGTGTTGCTTGAAAGAAAAACATAATTATTATTCTTAAGGCAAAAGTAGTGGAATTAGCAAAATGCGCAAAAATTAAACCAACCTGAAAAAATTCACGAGAATATTCGGATCTATAGATTAACTTCGCTCTTTTGTCCTTAGTATTTTTAAACGGAACGTTACCAAAATAGCAGTTGATTGAATTTTAGAATATACACTGCTTATCCTCTTTCCCCGTGCCTTAAGATGTATAAAAGCAGCCAAATTTATATTTGCATATGAAAACTTTAAAACATTTGGCTAAAATTTGTAATTGGTAAGACATTCAACATTTCGTGTTAATCCAGTACGTAGCGTAGGTAGTATTTTTTATTTTATTTTATTTAAATCGAACAAAAAAACGGCTTGGTTGGCATGGCCGAAAGCCAGAACTTCAAAATTCACATTAAAATCTGAATCCAGTTCTATATACAAAATTTGACAATGATTGTTTTTAATACTTGGTTCATTGAACATTCTTAGTATCCATCCGAAATCCAGTTTAGATTCAGGGTCTAGTTCTTTATACCAAATTTGTCAATAATTGTTGACATAATATAGAAATGGCTTCCCATCAACATTGCAAAATTCCAGAACTTTCTCCAAAAGTGATGTTTGAATCCAATTAGACTCTGCATTATATTTGCAAAATTTGAGAATTATATTTTAAGCTCCGCATGCAACTCGAGCTAATATAAATTTTTCAAATTTAACGTTAAATGAAAATAAAATTATTTAGCTTGCAAATTCGTAGACTCGGTACGCAGAAAATCCAAAATTCTTGTTGAACTACTACTCACATCCCACAATTCAATTTTGGCGACGATCAGTTCAGAATGGTCGAGTTCCTAATAAAAATAAATTATGTAAATACAAAAAGATTTTTATAAGTCATATAAACAAAAAATTCCGCTTTTGATCGGAATTTTTAAAGTTGAACTCTAAGCGGGGTGTCGTCCTGATCCTACTAATAGAAGGTTCAAAGAAACATCAACTGTTCATCGAGACAAGGGTTTTACAACTTTATGCAGTTTAAATTAACCTCATTTGGACTGGCTAAAATCGTATAACTTATATTGAATCCTATTAGGGGAATAAATTTGTGTCCCTCTAGCTGTCGGCCTTTAGATCAGACAGTAAACAAAAGTAAATTTAACAATTTATTATTGCCTAAGATATTTTCAAAGCGTTTGAAAAGTTAAGTCTTATACAAATCCGCTATATTAGACAGAAAATTGTCAGACCAAAATTCTCTATCGGCCATACATGTTGCACGTAAAGTATCTATCTGCTGCTATGGCCCGCTATTTGTTTTGTCTGTAAAGTCTTGAAAACGGAGATTAGGTAGATAATTTTACAACACACAAATCTACTACGCTAATTCAGGTCAACTAACAAATTTACCGTAACTTTTAAGTTCATTAGATTATGAATTGGATTGGTAGAGAACTTTCTTTCCTCGTCCATCGCCAGTTATCACCAATTAGGTAGACATGTAATAACAAAAACCTTATTTTTTGGACTGCACTTAAACTTTGAAACCTAGTCAAAGACAAACTAAACCTTTTATTTCAGTAATCAAGTATTAATTTTGCAATTATTCATTATTAACTTTGTCCTGTAGAAAGAATTGTGTCAATTGGTATATTTTTGTGATCATTAGCTAAATCTTATTAAAAACTATGTGTCCTAAAAATTAATTTGTGACCATAAAAAAAAATTTCAATCGTCCTAATTTTTGCTAGGACGAAGTTAATAATGTATAATTGCGAGGTTATTATACGATTAACGAAATAAAATCTACAGTTTGTCTTTAACTAAGATTAAAAGTTTATGGTCGATCCAAAAAATTACGTCAAACCGTAAGAATTTTGTGTTTACGCTGAAATGGCGATTAAATTTGAATTTTTGTTTGTTGTCCCTAGATGCCGAATTAATTAATAATAAATGTGTACAAGATTAACGGTGGTTAAATGTGCTTTATTTGAAAGTAGAAATAATGAAAATAAGAAAATTAAGAAATTAATTAATTTATTTTACATTTAGGGACATTATAAGTAAAGCCATTAAGTAATATACATAATAGGAAGCTTCAGGTAGTGTAAATTTTATGAGACAATTCTTTCCGATGGTGATTGTTAGGTAGTTAATTTATAGTTCACAGTTCTTGTGACATTTGTAACATTAAAGTATTTCAACCTCGTCATACAATACTTGACTTCTTTATATATGTAAAGCAAAGAAAGTGAATTGGAAAACATTTTTATATTCCAATTTATTTAATAAACAAACCAGTATGGTTGAACATTTAAATGTCAATACCAAAAATAAATTTGTTTCCTGTGTACCAAACAGCGTTAAGGGACCTTCTAGATTTCGAGTTGTTCAATGCCATAACAAATGGGTTGTTAATGGCAGAATGCTAGTTGAAATTATATATGATCGTAAGGTGTTCTGTAGTTGTGGAACTATGTTCTGTGTCAACAACTTGAGGCAGCAGATTGAACAATGAATTATTACAATTATGTGTCACATTTTTCTCTTCATTACAAAATGCAATTTTAGACATCATTTTTGTTTGGAATCTAGATTTTGTAATTGTGGAAGACACATTAATTCACTTTCATAATAGTCCTACGATTTCCCTGTGGGTTTCATTTTATAAAAAATGTCTGCAGTATTAATAGATTAACATCTTGCAGTAATTGATTTATTTGCTTTTAATGAATTTGTTTCTAATTTTGTTGAACAAGTAGTGAAAACTGGAAACATTTAAAACTAAGACAAAATTTTTAAATTCACCTCCGTTGAATTTTCAAATTTTGTGGAACGAAATTATTTTTATACCAATATTCGGTTAGCCTTTTTATCAGAAATCACTAGATCAGAAAATGGATATTTAAAAACGAAGTTCTTCAAACAGAAGGACTCCATTAGAGTAAGAGTCGCCTATTTAGCTTAAAATCTGTGTTATTGTACTTTCGATGACAATTCTGAAAATAAAACCAGCACATCATTTTCGAAAGCTTCCTCTGTCTAATTTCAACCTCATTCCATCCATCAAGTAACGAAAATCACTACACTTCATATAGTTGTATGCCACATTTCTTTTGTAATGTTAATGATAATTTCTTCTATCATACATTTATAATTTTATTCATCTAATTAACATAAACTAAAATAATATTTAGTTATAATCATTATTATTATTTTTAATTTAACGAATTAAAATAAAATTGTTAATTAATTTTATTTTTCTTCTTCTTTTTTATGTTTTATAAAAAATATAAATTTTTGTTTTGCCTCGCGCTCGCTTAAATGTTTGTTTTGTTGCACACACACACAAAAATTTTCATTCATAAAACTCAACAAATATTTAAAATACAATAATATAAAATAAAAACAAATAAAAATTAAAAAAACAACTATAAATCATTAATTAAAAAAAGTGATGGCAAAGTAAAAATATGGAAACAATCAACGATGATAATGAAACGTCGTGAACACATTGAATCCAGATGACGACAACATCAGCAATCGCATCCGCACCAGAATATGTTAAGTAGCTTAAGTTATATAAATAAATTTAAACAAAAATGTTAAAATTAAATAAATTAATATTTATTTACACACAACACAATATACAAATAATTTAATAGAAATGTTTTAATTTATAATTTATTATAAAGCTTTATATTTATAATTATTCAATAAATTTAATTTAATTTTAAATAAATACAACAAGTATTGCCTTTATTTGAATAATATGCGAAACACAATAATGAAAACCCCTTGCATTACAACAATAATTATTAATAAAATTTTATTTTTTATATAAACAAAAAATTAGACAAACATAATAATATTAATTAATAAATAACACAAAAAATAGGATATTTTAAAATTAATTTTTTTAGGTAATAGGTTTTTTAAATTAATTATTATTTTTTGTTATTATTTTTTGGTTGTGACTTTTAACGTTTCGTTTTGTTTTTTATTTTTTAATCAAATTTAGTCATTAAACTTGTAAAACCAAATGATCAAATTATAATATCTCAATTATTAATTTTATATTTAAGCAAAAAAAAATGTATTATTGTTAGTTTAGCAAATTTGATAAATTAAATTATGTATTGTAATTATATAAAAATAATTACAAAGTTTTCAATAATAAAGAGATACAGAAAAATTTCGCAAAATTTATTTTTATTTCTAGGTGATTTTCGATTTTGAATTGAACGTTTTAAAAGTGTTAACTGTTTGTATGATTTCTATTACATCCAAGCGTTTTGATATTGAAATTCTTAATTTAGCAAACGATCGCCGAGATAACGTCACTTATTTCCATTTTTC
This sequence comes from Nephrotoma guestfalica, assembly GCA_963691935.1. Lineage (NCBI taxonomy): Eukaryota > Metazoa > Arthropoda > Insecta > Diptera > Tipulidae > Nephrotoma > Nephrotoma guestfalica. Next base: position 101,665,387 of record OY829913.1, read on the forward strand.
TTTTTATTTCAGTTCCTGGAATTTTGGAGTTTATTATTTAATTTAAGCTATGACTTAATTTTAGTGATTCTTTGGATAAATAAATTATATGAGCAATTTTAAATATTTAATCGTGAGTGCCAACCGGATAGAATGTTCCAAGAAGCTGGAATTTCTTACTTATGAAAGTTAGTGATCACGAAGCTGTACATGTTCTAGCTGACATGAGAGGAGTGACTGATAAGTGGGAGGCCTCAATTTAACACATTAAAATAAATATAATGAACAGGAATTGTGGGATAAATAGAACCTTCCATTTATACTACCTCAGAAGACTTCACAGTGCCGTTCCGCAACGACCAACCAAACTATCCCGTATAGATGTAGACCAAAAATGTGAAGGATGTTTTCTTCCACATGGCTTCTTTTCACAAGGGTGGCCCAATTTTGATAATTTATTTAAGAAAACGTTTTAAAATTTGGAACGTCGTCATGAATTTACTTCCTGTGAAGTTTTGTAGTACACAAATTTCACTTATTGCACTTTCACATGCCATTTCATCTATATACATCATCGGTTTACATCAGAGTATCGTCGGAGAAATTGAGTTAACTTACTTTGTTCTCAACTATAGCTACATTAACAAATTTTTAAAATCACACCGAAATCAACCGGCCAATCGAAATGATGACAATGAACTTGCTAAAAATTTCAAAACTAAATGCAGTAGACCTGACACCGATGTTTACCACTTTATAATACCTAATATTTTACAATAGCAATATATCGTTCGTGCATCCTTCATATTTGATACGATGATCCACTTAAGTTTTAATAATTAACTTTTAAGAATCCCTGGAGATAATGAAACATTAGAAAAATACAATAACAAATAATGCATTAGCGGCAATTCTGGGTTTACCCATATTAACATACTTAAGCTTGCCTGGATGTAGAGCTGGAGGATTTACTAATTACTATCCGGGAAATGGCATTTCAGTAGCCTGAAAAATTCTATGAACACCAGCATCGGCTTACGAGTGAGAAAATGCGAAACGTTATCTAACCACGATTAAACAGGAACCTTCTTCTTGTAGGCAACCAATTTGCAATAGTGCGACCCACGTTGAACAAGTAGGTAAGTACACTTATTACTTATTAAATTTTTAGTCGAACTGTGGTGCTAGAAAAATGTTATGAAACGATATCTCGATATACGATATATTCATAGATTTTCAACAATCTTATCGTAGCAGTGAAATAAACAATATTATTATATGTTATAACGTGTCAATTGATAATTATATCCTGTATCGAATTTGTACGTTGTTGCCCTTACATTAATTCTCGACGACACTACACCATAATTAGCTCACAACAAGGATAGGCTAAACTTGTAAAAGTTGTACTTCTTTTACATGGTTGCGTTGGGTTAACAACCGAACTAAGAAAAAATAATTGTAATGAACCTCAGAAAGTGTCTCGAACACAGAGAATTATGGAGCTTAAATCACTATAGCTTCCATCAATTATTCAATCAAGTATCATAATCCCCATGGTACCAATGATTCGGTCCCCTTTCCTACATCTCCAACATTCTGGTGGTAGACAACCCACATTTTTCACATAAAATAAAGTTATTATCTATTATCAATTATATCATCATATCCAAAAGATCTGACAGCTATTTGAAAAATACACAGTCCGTCTCTCCGCCTCGTATAATAATCGATCACACTGAATTATTGAAAATAAACTTGCCAAGGCAAACTTCGAAGCGAACATATCGGAAATCCTGGATAGAAAATCAATACCCTATTCTGTGGAAGCACACAGCGAGACATAATAAAATCTAGAATGTATTCTTGAACTATAAACTATTAACCAACCTTCAAGACAGCCATCAATACAAATAGGAACGATAGTCCCAATTGTTTTTTTCCTTTTCTCTGATTTGGGCTGAATTATCTAGTTCGTTCCAAGTTGTTTCGCTTCAGCTAGCAACATTATTTTCCAGATCATTTGCAGCCTTCCTGCTTTCCGTCTTTACCTCAATGTGTGTATTATTTATCTTCAGTTTCATTTTTGATCTCACTCTCCAGTTTCCGTATTTCCATGTTTCACAGTAGTATTAATTTTACTGAAGAACTGAACATTCGTAGCTTTGTGTTTCTTGTCGGAATGAACATTTCTGATATTCATTTTGAGACCGATTTATTGTGCTAAATCTGATAACTTCTAAATTTTCTGCTGTGTCTGTGTATTTGTGGAATTTGCGATATATGTTTTATATGTCGTCTGCGTATGTGTCCCACAGATTGGCATACGGTGTTACGTTATCTAGTTTGCACATCACAGTGCCCAGTGCTATTAGCAACAGTGTGTTGTAGTATTTGTCACTCTCAAATTTAATTGGGTGGTAAATTTGTAAAATTTCTAGTAATTTTACGCAAAGGTGTAATGTATGTGTATATTTTTATTACTGCTGCTGGCTTTCCAGTCTCGAGAACATCTTCAGTGTGTTTTCTACGATCGTTTTGTATTTCGTTCGATTTTCTTCTTTCGATAGCAGAGTTGAAATTTTTGGTAACTTTTGCGTTCCTCAATTTTCTTTCAAGTTTCATTTCAAGCCCATGATTTCCTTGTGCAATTTTGGTTGGTTGGTACGTTGTTTTTAACATACTCGTAAGCTTCATATATTTGTTCCCACCTGTGATCAATAGTGCCGGTTTCGTTATTTGAGAGATTGGTGGGAGCGTTTCATAAGGTGGTTCTTGTGTTACTATTCTTCAATCTCTCGGTCTTAAATTGTCCCCAATTATTTTTTATACCTTTCATTGCTCTGGTTTAACCTTGAATGTTGCTATAACTTGCTGGTGATCGCTGTGTACATCTGTACCTATTTTTGCTTTGGCGCATCAATTTAATGTTATTCGCAGTGCGCTAGATATTATAGTTTGTTTCATTGATTTCTTTCGTTGTGATAATCGATGACTGAATAATTGATTTATTTATTATTTTCGAGAGTAATCTTATGGATATTATTTTTTCTTATTGGGTTCCATTCGGATAGTATTCTTTCCTTTAGTCTGCATATTAACGCCTACGCCTTGTTCGTGTATGTCTTGTCTATTACTACATTAGATAATTGCCCCTGCTTCTTGTTAAATCCCACTTTTGTTCCATCTGGCTCTACGGAATAATAAACCAAAACCAACGGACACTTTTTTAGATTCCAAGGAATACCTACAACTCTCATGGTTGGCGCAATTCAATGTAAAAAATCCAAAGTTTGGTTGTGCGTTCTAGCGGACAACAAAATTTTCAATAAATGTAATGAATAACAACACAGTATACTTGCCATCCAGAAGATTGATATGATCTGATTGAAAATTCAAAGGTTTGACGCAGACCAAAATTCAAGAGCATATACCTATATTCTAGAATCAGACGAATCATTAATATTATTTTTTTGACGACGCCTACAGTACCCAACCGATAAATTCATTATGAACATTTTTCCTCTAATCTTTAACTAGGCAGTGTCCCCGATTTCTGGCGTAGGTACACTGCTTGACCGAGGTATAATCTCTATGTTGGTGCTGTGGATCCGGAATTATATAAACGAAATACTATATGTTTATCGATTCGATGCATGATTTTTCTTAACCCTATAGAGTTACCATTTACTATGACTATTCTTACTACTAGTAACCCTTCAACAGCATGCATTGATTGATTGAATGAACGCATCCGTAGATGATTTACAGCCGACCAAATAGAATCTGCCTTCCTGTCATCACTGATATTCAATTAACTTAACCAGTTTCACACGATTCATTCTAGTTCTTATGCTATAGCTGTAAATAGTTATGCTATAGCTGTAATATTCCGTTGAAGAGGCCGCGTAGTGCGAAATTTTAGAAGCTTTAACATTTAGTTTAGTCGGTTAAGGTTGTTTGAAAACCAGATGTCTCTTTCCACATAGGAATGAAAGTACCGAAAACTATTATATATCGACTTTGGAATAATAATCTGACTGATGTTTCTCCTGAAAGAGGTTACAATTCGACAATAAAAATTGAACCTTTCACATAGCTTTCGCATATTAAAATATGGTTTAATCTGGTTTAATTGGCTATCTGCTTTTTATAAAGCTGGCGATAGCGATGAATAGATAGTCCCTTAACGCAACTTACTGCTGTCGAACTTATTTCCTTGTAATTATCGATTTGTATTTGTGTTGCCCGATATAATTGAATATTTTTAATTTTAGTTGTATTAGCACAATAACACAGCATTTCATACTTTTCGACATTTTTGATTATTTTGCAATTTTTACTTTTAAATTCACGAAAGAAATTGAGGTTATCAAAGTTAACACAAAACTATGAATGAAAAAATATAAACCATCAAGTCGCACTATCAAGTTTATGAATAAAACGACAGAACATTCAAGTTTTAAAAACGATTTGTTTAAAACTGTTGATAGAAGTAGCCGCTAATAAAACACACTAATATAACAACGATGAATGTAATTGTTCATTGTTACAGTAACGAGCAACAAGTTTTCAAACAAGTATTTTTATTTAATCTTTATGAAATTTTACTATTGGTAATATTTTAGCGCTTCAAAGTTTGTTATTTAGTGCTTCTTGACGTTAGTGACAATCGGCACGGTTTTATTGCACATAAAACGAGTTGAAAGTTTTTGTATTTAAGAAAAATCGACCTTAATGCACCAACTTCGATTGCAAACCTTACTTTATTGCTTTTAACAGTTCGACAGTTAATTGGCTGAGAAACTGTTTTCGTCAGTTACACCAAACTAATTTTACACCGCTCATTAGGTAATTATCAAGAAATTTTGTAAATGTATTGTAGAAACACTAAGAATTTTTAAAGAAATGTTTCTACTTTTCTAACATCAGTAGGGCGCGACTTATGCATACATCTACGTACGGTTCTAAACATTTTCCTGGTAGCTTTAAACCTTGACCTGCCCCATGAAAATCATTGATGATCTGCGAATATACCTTTCTTACTGTGCAGTTCATACTTTCGATTAGTCGATAAGATACCGAAGGTTCTCGTATCAACTCACGCTAGTACCTGTAATTATCACGTGGCGGTAATTACACGTACGGGTAATTACACGTTATGGCGTGAATACCCACTCCAAAAATTTCGCTTCGCCTTGGCCAGCATTGATTTTTTGTAAAGTTTCTTACTCCTATTTAAGCCATTCTCATTGACATCATCCATGCGTAGCCACACTTGTCTAATATTAGCAGCTCTGGCATCAAAATCATTACCACTTTCCTCATATCATTCATTTCCGTTTGCATCATGTCCGATTTTTTCTCTTTCTCCTTATTCTTTTCATTCTCATTCACTTTTGAACCGAGTTGACTGGTGCAAGATTTCAGAACGTCGTTAGAGGGAAAAGTACCTTTTATGTTTAAGGTGAAATTATGATGAGTAAAACACTTGATGACATATTTTAATTAGAGAGTAATATTAAGGTGCAATAAGAGTTTTCCAGAAATTATTTTTATTAACTGATCCATATCATACGAGTATGTTCAGTTCCATATCATTTGTTCAGTTTTTTCGTTACAATTTTCCATATCCATATAAAAAATAAATATTTGCTTGAGAGTTTGACCCAAACTATTACTAACTTTGACTCCAGCTTGCAGTTTGAGAACATATCCTGTTGTCGAACGTCGATCTACACTTGAATCGCTTGCCCAATCTGAATCGTAATAACCTTACTCGAATTCATTTTCATTTCTTGAATAAGTAAATTTCATATCGATTCTACCCTTCAAATATCGCATGATCCGCTTAACTGCCGCAATGAGCAACACCTAGATTATTATTGAATCTGGTGACAGATCCTACCGCGAACTGGATATCTGGTCGCGACACCTGGGGCAGCGAGCAACAAGCCCCCAATAGCTTCTTGATGAAGCACATATATCATTGATTCACAATCCGATTGGTTCTTCGGCGACATTTCTGAAGTAAGCTGATTTAAATCCGCTGGTACACTCACTCTATTGCAATCAGTCATTTGAGAAGGATCAATTACTTTTTGGATATACTTTGATTTATCGAAATCGTTCTCGAATTGCGGTCTCGCGTAATCTGCATACCCAACACACAATTGACCTCGTCGTTGGCTTTCGTTTTAAACAGTTTTCTGAAAAAATGAATAAGTTGTTAAAGTATACTTTACTACCATCAATGCGATAGTAATTGCACGCGTCGTAACTTGAGCGCACTTCATTCCAAAATTCTTCATTGTAATATCTAAACGCTGATTCCAAATAAGACTCGATTGCTTGAGCCCGTATAATGAATTCTTCAAACACGTTGACTGCCATCATTGAACTTTTTAGAATGAATCATATAAATTTCTTCGTTTAAATCGCCATGAAGGAACGCTGTGACCGCATCCATCTGATCGATCTCCAATTCGTACCTCACAGCTATCGCAATCAGAAAACGTATCGACGAATCGCCGACTAGAGAACATCTCTTCATAACCAATGTCCTTATGCTGAGCACAGCCTATCAATACTAAACGGGCTTTTTAGCGAATTATCACTCAATCTTGGTTGTACTTGGCTTTGTAAATTCATTTGCTCTGCACTTGGTCTTGTAAATCCGATTGCTTTACGATCATGTGGCAAATCTGTAAGCGCTCACGCGCTGTTTTTAATTAACTAATGACACTCTTCGTCCATAGCTCTTTTCCAGAAAGACGATAGCTTCCTCTACCGACAATGGATAATCTAATTGAACGCGTGACACCACAAAACAAAATCGTTATTCCGTCGATTTATGATGTCTGGTTGAACGATATGATTGTGACGAAACATCGTTCACTTCTTCATCTCACGGTTCATAAACACTACCAGAAGCATCAGTTGAACCTTCGTCTGTCAGATACTCACTATTTTCCGAAACAGATACGCTTCCAGAACCTGAAATCTCATTTTAACTCCTTGTATATGAAACATCATCAACATCAAGAGCTTCTGAATTATCAGCGTCTCCGTTTTGACTATATCTTGCAACAATGGAATTGTTGTAACAATTGCCTCATTATCCACTTCATTGTTATCATCTTCGAATGGGTAAAAATGATTAGAAAATTTGTTACAATTAGGTAAGGCGTTGGTCTTAAAGAAAAACGATATGACGACTGTCATAGTCGATAGTCTTTATAATTCTCGATGTAGTTGCTTGGTTCTGCATCCCCGAGTCTCGCAAGAACTTATTGTTGCAGTACTCTGTGCCTTTATCTGCATGCATTATTTTGAGTTTTTAACCTGTTTGATGTTCCATAAATGCTTTGAACTCTTTGAAAACATTCAACGCGTTCGATTTCAATTTGTTTTTGATGGAATATACAGAAATTTTGCGCCGAAAATCGCTCAAAAAGGTTACAAAATATCGTTAGGCGCCAAATGAATCAACTGGAATTGGGCCAAATAAGTCAGTGTGCACCAGTTCTAGAACTCTTGCAGCCAGAGATTTGCTGTCCTTGAACGAAATGCGAGTTTATCTCTCTTTGATACAAACTTCACACTTTTCTTGTTGATCATAGACAAAGCTCATTCCGTTCACAAGACCATTTCAAAACAAATTTGCATTTGTCCATTTTCAAATTTATCAAACTGTCGTTAGCTACATGTCCTAGATGAAGATGCCTAATTTTTGTGAATCTTCAGCTCTGACCATCAAACTTGCTTCACTCGACCGTGCCACTCTGAACATTCCAGCATTTACTTTTGCCTCAACTAGTTGTTGTTTTTGCTGAAAACTTTGCAATCATTTGCAATGGTGACCGTGACTTCTCCAGAATCTGTCACTGGTTTAAGATTTCCGATCACACCTTGCTCACATGCCATGTGCTTACAGGCACCAGAGCCTACTCGTCTAGTTGATTTAAGATTGCAAGCCGTCAAATACGAAAACCAGACGTATACCAGTCCCTAGACTAGCCAGCCACCTAGACTAGGCTTGTGCGCGTCACTCAATCTGGCCAACAACAATGTGCCAATCCATCATCTATTTCCATACCGGTACCTTTCAACTTATGAACGGTCATAATAATTTTGCTTTACAAAAAAATCAATCAAACCGGAATTCACCAGTCTAGTTCAAACAAGTTCACGCAAGGATGTTTGTTATACGGTGAAGTAGACCAGAATGTTCAAACGCAAGTTTTAAATTGTCGTGAACTTATTTTGCTCTTTGCTTGAATGTGTGAAAAATGCACTGTTTCCTTACTAACAAAATAGTCGATGTCTTGGCTTTGGTTTCTTCAGCTTGTTTTTTTACTGGATCTTCTGTAGATATGTCTTCAACATGACACCAAAGGCCATTCAACTACTTACTACTGATAAAGAAGCCAATTATATGATGAATAATTTTCTTTTGTTATGATATATTCAGATGCAAATACTTCTAATTGGCAAACTGACTTAATATTTGAATTCTCAACAAACTATGGCTAAAGTTCTCTCGGGAGGTGCTCCCGATTTGTCCAAAACGCTTCCGTGTACTAATACCTAAACATAGATGTCAGATATTAGCCCAAGTTACCAACTAAAATTTAGTCACAGTAATACTGGTAATACCACAGAATACAAACAGAAGGGACGTTACTCGATTTTTGTATGAAACAATTTTGATCGTTTTTATTATCCTAGATTTGTATGGAAAAGGATAGAATATAGTAGTGAAAAAATTGTGCAGTAAACTTTGTTACATTCAATAGGTAGTTGAATTATTATTTGGTCCACTTATATATTTACTTTATAATATATGGTATTGGTAATAAATACACTACACAGATTATTGATTTGTTACAAGTTTTTGGTCGAAAATCGAACCCCATGAACAAATTTGTACCAAAAAACATAAAAATCAAGGAAAAATGCAGATTTAGCTTTCGTGCTATTTAGTCAATTAGATTTAATATATATTAACAACTGGTACGGCTTTAGTCGAGAAACATTTTGTTTCTAAATCAAGGTTCATGCAGTAAGCGCCTTCTATCTAAATCAAGCTTATAAATTTACGCGTATTGCGCAAAACCTACTTTACCTATCGTTAATTACAAGCATAAGCGGTTTACACCGGGACTTTCTAATTTTGGACACTGGGCAGAAATTATAAACAGCACTTTTTGCCATAGAAGCCCTTTAGAACTTGACAAACACCGAATGAATAAGTTGCACTGGAGCTGTGATTTAGCTGGCTATACAAAAAATTAGATTACATTTCGCATGTGAATATTTATTTTCAGCAAAATTCAATGGCGTATTTTTGGTAGATATGACATTTTTGGTGCTCGTTTTTGTACAATTTGTACTTTAAAAAGTCAGTTTAATAAGTTTAATAAAGTTAGAAACAAAAAACAACAACAACAAACATAAGATACGTATATATGGGTTAAATATAGAAAAAAATTAAATTTGTTTAGATAAAGTTTGAAGAGAAATTGGCTTATAAAATTTGCACTACATGATCCTCTTATATATTCATTTCTCCATGTATATTTTGCTCTATGCTTGTACCCTTGTGCTCTCGCGGAAAAATTTATTACTACGAAAAAGAGTAGTGAGGTTTTCTAAGAATTATGTATGAAAAGTGCTCTTGAAAAATTTAATATTATTTGTATATTGCATTAAAATATAAAAACTATATATTTATTAACAATTAATATTAAAATTATCAATTTAAAAATGAAAAAGTGTCTTGGGTGTATCTGTAGTTTTAATTTTTTTCCACTGGTGGCGTGTTCTATACTTTCGTTTCGTCTCAATTGCATCCAAATTGGAAATTAAATTAAAAGAATCTTTATTACTTTTAGTTATTATTAATATTTAACATTGAACATTTAAATTTGCAATACGATTTGATCTAGTATATTTAATCGTTTTGGCCTGCTTTGGTTGTGCTAGACGGTTTAATTTCGTCGTTATTTTTAAGATGCTGTCGCATATGACGCACTAACGGACTCGATTGATTAAATTTCGAATCACAATATTGACATTCGAATGGTTTCTCGCCCGTGTGTATTCGAAAATGGGCCTGTAAATTGCTAGTATTTGAAAACGCTTTATCGCATTCCGTGCACACGTATCGTTTCTCCTTGTAGTGCACCGTTCGAATATGTTTGTTGAGGGAGTTTGTACGAAAAAACGATTTATCGCAACTGTGGCAGATATGATTTTTAACGCCTGTGTGCGTTGCTAAATGAATTTTCAGAGATGTTTTGTGCCGAAACAATTTTGCACATTCCGTACATTGAAAATCGCGATTCGGTTTGTGAGTGAACATGTGCTGCTGGAGGTTACCACTCTGAGTGAATTGTTTACTGAAATATTGAGAATCAAATGTAACGCAATTGACTGTATTATGAGTTGAAAGCAATATAATGAACCTGCATATTTCACAGACGTATGGTTTCCAATTTTTATGATTACGCTGATGTATGATGAGGTTGCCACTTTGGGAGAAACGTTTAAAGCAGACATCACATTCGAATGGCTTTTCCCCTGTATGTGTTCGTAAGTGATTAAGTAGGTTAGCATGGCATCTGAATATTTTGCCACATTGGTCACATGTTCGTTCTTTATCCTCAGTTTTCTTGGCACGTTTTTTTATGACCTTGTCTAGTCGCTCCTCGTCTTTTATTTTGGTATCAACTTCGGGACAATTATCTTCAGTATCTTTATTTTCATCATTGTAATTTGAATTATCGGTAATTGGTTCTACCAATTCTACGCCCTCCTTATTTTCATTCGGCTGTGTTTCTTCCTTCAAAATCCAAACAAAAACCATAAACTTGTCCCACCGAGCTTCAGCTTGCTCTACATCTGTTTTTAATTTTACCGAAGCATTTATTATTTCCAAACAGTTTGGGCATATTAAATTAGATGCATGTTCCTTTTGTGGCACCTGAAATAAAAGAAACAAGAGGTGTTTTGAATCCGTGAGGTACACCAATTAATTAAAATCACATACTTTTATATTTATCGCGGACTCCAATTTAGATGCAACATTAGTTTCAACACTTTTATCAAATAATTGAATACTAGCATTTGGGTTAAAACATATTCTACATGAATTTAAATCCAATTCCTCCATGGTTCAGTGTAAATAAAATTGTTGGTAAATAACAAAAAATTGAAATGTCATACGGTTTGGCTGCATACAATAGAATCGTTTACGATAATTTGCTCATATTGCAAATTGAAGGAAAGTGAAATTAAAAATAATCCGTTAAATAAAAGCATAATTTATTAGTATTTTAACCAAAATTCAGAACCATTTATTATCTAATTTTCCGGAAAGCGATATATATGGTTCATCCCGAGCTTCATTAGTCAATTTCGATACAATAAACGTTTTTAATACATAAGTGCGATCATACCGTTTTTGAGCAGTGGCATCAGCGTACGGTTTGTATTTATTATAGATTAGTTCAATGGCATTGGAGTATTCGTTTAAATTATCTTCATTGCGCAATTCTTTGATACCACATTGCATTCATCCAGTACGCGCTGTCTATCTAAATCGAGTTTTAAAATTTCCGCGTACTGCGCAAAACTCGCCTTACCTATCGTTAATTGCAAGAATAAGTGTTTTACACCGGGGCTTTCACACGACAGAAATTATAAACGGCAGGTTGTTTTGGAAGCGCTTTAGAATTTGTTAAACGAATGAACAAGTTGCACAAGACAGATTTGCTGCATTTAGTTGCTCAAAATTAGTTGTTGTGATGATAAAGAGATGTCGCAGTTTACTTGTCCAAGACACAAACAAATTTCCTGTGAAATTAATTAATGAGATTTAATATCACAGATGTCGCCAAATCAAATGGAAAACGAATTGCATTCAAATTGGAAATTAAATTAAATCTTTTTTACTTTTAAGAAATAATAAGTATTTAATGCGACCCTGAACATTTAAATTTAAAATACGACTTCATCTAGTATTTTAATCGCTTTGGTCTGCGTTGCTTGTGCTAGACGGTTTAATTTTGTCGTTATTTTTAAGATGCTGTCGCATATGACGCACTAACGGACTCGATTGATTAAATTTCGAATCACAATATTTACATGCGAATGGTTTCTCACCCGTGTGTATTCGAAAATGGGCATATAAATTGCTAGTATTTGAAAACGCTTTATCGCATTCCGTGCACACGTATCGTTTTTCCTTGTAGTGCACCCTTCGAATGTGTTCGTTGAGCTCGTTCGTACGGAAAAATGATTTAGCACAAGTGGGGCAGATGTGATTTTTAACGCCTGTATGCGTTGCCAAATGAATTTTCAGAGATGTTTTGTGCTGAAACAATTTTGCGCATTCCGGACATTGAAAATCGCGATTCGGTTTGTGAGTGAACATGTGTTGCTGGAGGTTGCCACTCTGAGTGAATTGCTTACTGAAATATTGATAAAGAATCAAACGTAATGCAATTGACAGAACTATGGGCTTTCAAACCTGCATATTTCGCACACGTATGGTTTCCAATTTATATGTTGACGCTGATGTATGAACAGGTTGCCACTTTGGGAGAAACGTTTAAAGCAGACATCACATCCGAATGGTTTTTCTCCTGTATGTGTCCGTAAGTGATTAAGTAGATTAGCATGAGCTCTGAATATTTTGCCACATTGGTCACATGTTCGTTCTTTATCCTCGGTTTTCTTGGGCTGTTTTATTATTACCTTGGTCCGTTTTTTTATTACCTTGTAAAGTCGGTCCTCGTCTTTTATTTTGGTATCAATTTCGGGACAATAATCTTCGTTATCTTTTTTTTCATCATTGTAATTTGAATTATCGTCAATTGGTTCTACTAATTCTGGGCCCTCCTTATTTTCGTCTGGCTGTGTTTCTTCCTTTAAAATCCAAACAAACTTGTCCCACCGAGCTTCAGCTTGCTCTACATCTTTTTTTAATGTGACCGAATTATTTATTATTTCCAAACAGTTTGGGCATATTAAATTAGATGCATGTTCCCTTTGTGGCACCTGAAATAAAATAAACACGGGGCGAGCTTTGAATCCATGGAGTGCACAAATTACAAAACTTCAAATCACATACTTTTATACTTATCAGGGACTCCAGTTGGGATGCAACATTAGGTTCAGCACTTTTATCAAATAATTGAATACTAGCATTTGGGTTAAAACAAATTCTGCATGAATTTAAGTCCAATTCCTCCATGGTTCAGTGTAAAATTGTTGGTAAATAACAAAAACCTGAAATGTCATACGGTTTGGCTGCATACAGTAGAACTCTACAATTTGCTCAAATTGAAGGAGTGAAATTAAAAATAATCCGTTAAATAAAAGTAAAATTTATTATAATTTTAACCATCGTTCAAAACCATTTTATTATCTAATTTTCCGAAAAGCGATGTATATAATTCATCACGAGCCTCATTAGTCCACTCGCAATGTGGATTTGGGGCCATAAAATTTACTAATTTCTTATGTACGACGTAGCGTAGTTTTCGCCCTTTTGATGCTCGCGTGTCCACTACTTTTTTCATCTTTTTCCGAAGTTTTTCCAATTCTGCGTATTGTTTTGATATTTCCTGAGGATTGGTCAGCGTGGAAGTCTTAAATTCGATTAGGCCACGCAATAATTGATGGTAGAAATCTGTGTCATCGTAAATTTCGGTAGAATAAACGTTTTTCTCATGCGCCGATATATCTGAATTGTTCTCCGTTTCGTTGGCATCTAGAATTAGTTTTTTCTCCTTGGTTTCAACGCTTATAGATTTATTTAAATCCGGGTTATATAGTTCGTAACCACCTTTGTGTAGTTGGGATTTCTTGACCAAATCGTCTTTATTTACCAGAATTGTGTTAATGCGGCGGATTATATTGTCGTCCTCGGTCGAGTTGGATTTTAAATTATTTGAAAACACTTTAGTACGATCATACCATTTTTGAACGGTGACATCAGCGTACGGTTTGTATTTATTATAGTTTAGTTCAATGGCGTTGGAGTATTCCTTTAAATTATCTTCATATTTGCGTTTCCGATGTGGCTTTCGCATTTCAAGCGATTTTGTGTCAGGGAACCCATTGATTAGGGTTCTTTGTAGATCACATAAGTTATCTAAGAGATTAAGGACACCAGATTGGAGTGATTTAATTTCTGAATCGAGACCATCATCATGTTGGATCATTTCGTGTAAAATGTCATGTGGCGGAAGGCTGTTTGCGGGTGCAACCAACTTTTGCGAATGAATTCGTATTTCGAGTAAATGTTCCCATACTTTTAGCTGGTTTTGGACGGCTAATCCTTTCTTGATTTCATCGGATTTACCTGTTGGTGTTTTAGAGAAGATTGTTTTACTGCCTTGTTCGCTTTCGTTTTCATCTGAGTCTTCTGTTTCACTTTCGACCTCCGAATTTTCTTTTTCCTTTTCATCATCTTCTATCTGTTCATCGTCATTCTCATCTTCCGATTGCTCTACACTGTCTTCATCTGAGGATTGTTCATTATCAATGTCCTCCTCCTCTTCAGCAAAGTCCTCGTCCTCGTTATCAACAACTAAATCTTTTCGCGACACGACACTTCCACGATATTTTGCATCCACTTCGTTCAACAATATAAGATTTTTCTTACGAAATTCACTCAACTGATTGTCCAATTGGTCATTATCTGAGCCATCGTGTTCTCGATTATCAAATTCCACAAGTTTAACTCCGGTTGTCTCATCATCACTTTCAGCATCATGTAATGTTTTGCCGGTAAACAGTTCAGACACCAGATCATTTATTTTTTGAGAGGTTGTAGCTCTTGGTGGTTTCATTTTGTTTGGCACGGTTAAATTTATAATAAAAACTTTGCGGATTATTAAAAATGTACACAAGAAACGTGCGTATTTTTTTAGTGTTTGACAGTAGAATAGAAATGTCACTTTGGACTATCTTCTTTGAATAATATTGTACTAGATTTTTAATGTTACGAGAAAAAATATTGGAACATGAAAATTTGAAGCTTTCATTTAGGCGTAATATATGAGAATGAATGATTTCTTGCAAACACGCGATATTCAAAAAATTACTAAAAGAGTGGCGCTGTTGTTGCTTGCGGTATCATGGCGAGCGAATGTTTAATTTAAAAATAAATTAATTAAAAATTCTTAAACGTCGAAAATTTGTCAAGAAGTAATAGTTTTTATTTATTAATGAATGCTCTAAAATTATAAAACTCTGATTATCATAAATTCATAATACATCTTTAAAATATTAGATAAATCATATTATAAAATGTTGGCGTTGAAGCACGAATCTCAAAAATTCACAGTAAAAATTGTATTCCGTAAAGAGTCCAACATTTTTTTTATTAAAATTCGTTTCTTTGTTTATATGTATATAAAGCGCTTAGTATCTGTCCATCCACTGTATCGAATTATATATATTTTGTTGAATTGATACTTCGTTTATTTTTACTAAATTACAACTTTTTAAAACATTTTAATATTTAAATTTTAAATCTGTATTGAACTATATCACTCACAAAATTTTTTTCTCCTTTTTATATCAAAAGAAAAATTTGATCATCGGTGAGAGACAGAAGCTCGCAAACGGATAAAATAATATTTAAGCAAATTCTCATAATCTACTTTGATAATTTAAGCATTTTCTTCTTCATTCATACTTTCTCTCTCTCCTCTCTTGCTCTCTAGCTTTTACATCCCGTGAAGGGATTTTGCCGCCTGCACTATGGTCCTCCATCCGTCTCGATCCATCACTCTCGTCCTTCAGTTTCGACATCCTAGGCATTGTTCGACGTCGTCACGCCAACGCAGTAGGGGCCTTTCTCTACGACGCACACCGGCTGGTTGTTGATGGAACACTTTATTAATCACCGGTTGTTGTGGAGACTTTGTAACGTGGCCGAGACATCTAACTCGATTGGGTTTGATGGATCCGATGATATCGATACCGATCGATAACCGAGAGGTTGCTTTATCTCGTGGTTCATACGAATCCTATATTCGTTGTTCGTAACTTTAATTGGACCAAAGATGGAACGAGTGAGGTAGAAAGGTAGATGAACATTTACAATTGTTAGAGGTCAAGGTCAGCCCTCGCTTTCGAAAGCCAGCACTGGTCTTAGAGTGCTTTATAATGTTGATGTTTAGATCATAATTGTGACAGGACGTAGAAAATTCGTTGTCCGTCAGCAATTCAGGTTTTTATTTCTGCCCGCATATCAATCAACAATGGTATAACTGACCCGAGATTTTTAAAGTTTTCAACGCTAACTAAATTATGTTTGCCAAATCCGAGATTTTCCATGGAGATCACGATATCATCTGCGTATCCAAGAATTTGGATGAACAACAGTGAACAGCTCAGGCGCGAGTGCATCTTCCTGTCGAACACTAGATGTTATTTCAAAGGTGTTTGATACAGTTTCTTTAATTACGATTCTACGTACAGGCCCAGAAAGTCGCTTCGTCATTCCGATTTAGCACATTTTGAAAGTAGGTTTGCCAAACAGAGAAAACACCAGTCACGTTTGTTCTGAGCTCTCCATTCCCATCTTTGATGGCTGTACTTCTTGGATGGAAGTCTTTAGTGAGAATCCTGGCGTTAGCACAACAATACCTTGAATTTCCTTTTGTTCCGCTTGGAAGCTGACGCGCTTATTTTGTCGAAGGCATTTGGTCGTGACTTTCCTAGCACGGAGATATTCTACTAGAGTGCTTCTAGTGTTGCAAGCCAACCATTTTTCATGAAGATTTTGTTTATTTTAGACGACCAGGCGGCATTGATCATCGAACCAATCATGGCTGGACCAAGAAGGCCTTTTTTGATGGTATTTTGCTTCGCAGTGGTTATGGCTGACTTTTAAAGCATTGACATTCCATCGAACGGTCTTCTATGATTGTCTATTGAACGTAGACGACAGTTTGTACGTCTATTTAAATATGACAAGCACATAATCGCTGTCCATGTCCGCACTTCGGTAGGTTCTAACGATATGCTGGTGAAGTGTCTATTAGACACCATGACGTGGTCAATTTGGTTTTCCGTTCTTCCATCATTCGACCTCCACATTACTTTGTGAATTCTCTTATGTGGAAAACACGTACTTGATACAACTAAGTTATACATTATTGCTAGGTCAGTGACGCGTTGGCCGTTGTTGTTATTTGCTCGGTGCAGGCTGTTAGGACCGATATGCTATGCATTTTCTGCACTACTACCGATTTTTGCATTAAAGTCATCCATATGATGGTTCGAAATGTTCTGAAGATCTCCAGGTCTTCTCTCTCTCCACGTCCGTGTACAATTTTCGAGGTCGAGTTTGTGATGAATCCGATATGGTAATCCGATTTTAATTGATTACGTCAATTTTTAATTCCTGGAAGTTAAGCCTAGAAAGCATATTTAACAAAACAGCTTACGGAATTTACTCGCTATAATTTCTGGGCTTCTTTTTTGCAACTATGGCGACACAGATCACAAACGAATGGCAGTAGCTTTTTGGAGTTTGTGTTCTACATGTTTGTTTCTAATGGAAGCATAACCAGAGTTTCGGAGTTACGACTCAGTATGAATATATTCTTTGCGTAAGCCAATATTTGGCTTGATTTGTAATATGCGATATACGATGCGTTTGCTAAAGACGTACTTTAATGATAGGTTGAAATAAATTTTTTGCCGCACTACTTCGGTGTTATTTCGAAAGTATCTCATAGTTTGCCTTAGATTATCACATTGCCATTACGCTACTCAAAAATACCAAAACTGTATTACATACGGTTATCAATTTTGAAGGGATGCTTCTCTCTGGGGGTTGTGTCGTTCAAGTTCTTTCCATCTAAAGAGTTGGTTATAGGATTCTCTCGCGTCTCTGAAGTAGTTGTGTGCCTACTTTTCTTGAATCGAGGCTTAACAATTTCCAACCTACCAGATATTTCTAAATGGATGGATTTTTATGTTTCACCGTCCCTTCACAGAATCGAGTAGTGTTTAACTCTAGCTTCTAAGTTGGCCCTAATATAACTCATTTATTCAATACCAGTATTTAAACGTGAGATTCGTTGGAATCGATTATTTTACGGACGGAGGTTTCGCAATTTTCAGAAAGTTATGAGAACCAACATGCATGTGTGACATGTTACGTTAAACACCAACTTGTAAATTTTTGCCTGGATACCACCGGAAATCATTACCGGGACCCCTGCACAACAATTCAGGTCCCCCTCTTAATCAGCTATCGAGGGGGAGGGTCCAAGATGTACAATTTAACAATATTGAGCACGTTATTTTGCTCAAGAGGCAATTTGGGGATAGCATTAATCACGCCATGACCGCTAAGAGACATTTCTCTAATATCTATATGAGTTTCGAGATAAATAACCATAAGCATCCATACAAAATACTTTCGCGCACGCATAAATATAAATATTTATTCTATTTAGAAACTGGAGATTTAGCGTCCCTACACCAGAAACTGATCTAAAACTTCAAACCTAAGATTGAAAAAAATTGGTAACCGTTTAAGGCGGGGATCGAGAGAGTTGAGAATAACTGTGGCTTGTTATAGCTTCTAAACTGACGATTGACATATTCGAGTGATAGGATAGTTTAGGTAAGAGTGTCTGTCTAATTGGAATAACTCTGTAGACAGATACTGAAACTCTTCTGAGCTTTCAATCAAGTGTGGAATCAATTTGACGTTCATTCTACTGTGGTTCTTCATGTTAGTTATAAAATAGAGGCTCAGTTCTAGGAACTTTATATGTTTAGCGATAGACAACGACAGTTGCAAATCAAATAAAGGGTGTCCCAATTCAGATTTAAAAATTTAATAAAACAAAATCGGCTTTGAGAGCACATTTTGGATTGTCTGCGGATCTATTTCGGCAATGTTTGCTTCAATATTGGCTTTCAAATGCTCAATTGTTTGTGGATTGTCCGTATAACACTTGTCCTTCACGGCACCTCACATATAAAAATCCAAAGGCGTCAAATCACAGCTCCTTGCCGGCCAATTCACATCACCATTTCGACTGATAATGCGGTCATAGAATTTTTGACGCAGTTTCACTATTGTAACGCCAGTGGCATGGCACACTATCTTGCTGAAACCAAATGTCGGCCAAACCTATAGCTTCAATATATGGCCACAAAAAAGATGTTAACATGTGGCTGTAGTTGATTCCGTTGACCGTAACGGTCGCACCGGCCTCATCTTCGAAGAAACACGACCCAATTATGCCGCCACGCCACAAGCCGCACCAAACAGTAACACGCAATGGATGCATTGGCTTCTTCACATATCATTGTAGATTTTCCGATCCCTAAATGCGACAATTTTGTTTGTTTACGAACCCACCGAGATGGAAATGCGCCTCGTTCGAAAATATGATTTTTTGAACAAACTCCTCATCAATTTCGAGTTGGTCGCAGGCCCACGCAGCGAATCGATATCGAAGCGGATGGTCACGGGGCTTCAACTGCTGGACCAATTGAACTTTATAGGGCCACAAACCAAGATCTTTACGCAGAATTTGTTGCATGGAAGACCGGCTGATGTTCATTTCCGATGCACGATGACGAATTGATGTTCTCGGCCGGTGGCGCACATTTTGGGCCACCACGGCGATATTTTCGGCTGCACGAACACGACGAGCGCGGGTATGCATTGGATTGCCGACTAGGTAGCCCGGCCTGTATCACGCACTTTATGCACAAACTTCTTGATACCGTTGGGTGTGAGTCCCGTGTTTTGACCAAATTTTGTACGGCATTTTCTTGCGATTTCGAACCAATTGTCTTTGTTGTGGAAGTAAATTTCCAACATTTCCCACTTTTGTTGAAGCGTTAAGCGACTCATTTCGTCACCTAGAAATAATATACTGAGTTTCTGTCAAAGAAAGAATGACATTAGTGTTGCCAGAGCCAAAATAACCGATTAGTCAAATCTGAACCGATTATTGTGACATCATACATGTGTAGTTTCTTCCTCTATGACACTGTTTCCTGTAATATAGGATGTTTTTTGGCAACACTGTTTTATTTGACAATCGATTTGACAGCTGACATTTACTTTGTCATTAGTTTGATTTGCCGTTTCATAATGAATAGACTCACGCCAGAACATAATAATGGTTCTGTTCGCCAAACTCATCGTGAATTACGTCCATTTTACGGTCGTCGTAATCGTCCATCAGAGCGAGTAAATTGGTTAACTCTGGATCGTTTTCGCACCACGTATACTCTAAATGACAATACGCATCCGGTAAGACGTTAAACAGTGCGTACCGAACAAGCGATATATGCTGTATAGCGTAGAATTGAGTGATGCGACCTGGTTAAATCTTGGCAGATCTATTAAGTGTGCAAGTAGAAACTCGGCTCTAAAGTTGGTTGGATTAACATAAACTTGAACGCATCCAAATCGCCCGCCATTTTGGATCTATGTAGCTTAGTCATTGCTGTTTTATGACATAAGTTTTAGACATTTATAAGCTGTCGTTCCGTGTGCATCAATTCCAAGAAATGGATGCCATTGGAAGCAAAACATTTACATCATTGCATTCTGTTTTCAAATGAAAAAAATGCTGCTCAAGCTATAATTGATTAATTCGACTTCGAGTGAACATTCTGTGAGTCATTCAACAATAAAACAGTGGTTTTAGATTTCGTTTTGGCAATTTTAGATCAAATAAGAACTTGCAGAACAGCTAGGAGTTACTCACCAAGCAATATTACTTCGATTGCATGCAATGGGAAAAATACAGAAGGAAGAAAAATGGGTTCTAAACTGCCCGAAGAAAACAAAAACTGAAGAGTTGACATCTGCATGAATTTGATTTCTCGGTACAAACGAAATAATTGTTTGCACAAAATGATTACGGATGATGAAAAGTAGATTTTGTACGATAATCCTAAACGAAGAAAACCATTTGTTGATCCAGGCCAGCCATCAACATCAGTTGCAAAAATGAATATTCATGCCAAGAAAGTCTTACTATGTGTCTGATGGGATTGGAAAGGAGTTATTTACTATGAGCGCTTGGAACCTGGTCAAACTGTTACAGGTGAACGTTATCAGGCCCAATTGATCAAAATAAGTGATTCTCTAGGAGAAAAAAACCATTTATGGGCCAAGAAAGACGGTAGGCGATATTACTGCATGGCAACGCTCGTTCACATACAGCCAAATCAACATAGGAAGATGAGTTTCTCCTTACGCTGGGAGGTTTTACAGCATGCGGCGTATTCTCTAGACTTGGATGCCTCTAATTACCACTTATTCAGATCGATGTGGTATAATTGATAATGTAATTTTTTTTATGAATGAGGATGATTTGATCTGCATTTTTATGATTTGGTATGTCTTGATATGATTTGGTGTGTGTTGAGACGTTCAAGCCTTTTTGAACGTAAATCGCTTTTAGTAAATAAAAAAAAATTGAGATGGCTTTACAATTTTAATTAGTTTTTAATTTTATTGAGATTTGCAATTTGTAATGCGCTATTGCGGAGACGTTTCTGCACTGAATCTATTTTATTTAGACGATTTTTTTTTATACAAAATCAAACGGAAACGTATGTGCAAAAAATAAAAAATCTATAGGTAAGACATATACAGTTATTTTTGTTGTGCGGCAACATACTCCGCCTCCTTGAAAGGCGTTGACCTTTCAACATTCTCTGGCTCTAGTGGCAAAGGGCAGATGCGGGTAATCGCTCGTGTTATCTCGCCATTGCTAGTTTTGACTGTCACGACTCTTGTAATTCCATCTCTCCCGGGATGAAGTTGGGTGATGCGACCTAGCTTCCATTTTAAAGGAGGTAAGTTGTCGTCCTTAATCAACACTAAGTCACCACATGATACAATGGTTGAGGAGTTCGCCCACGATTTGCGCTGTTGAAGATGTAGTAAGTACTCTGAGGACCACCGAGTCCAAAAATGCTGATGTAACTGTTGTACTAGATTCCATCGCTTAGTGAAGGATAAATTTTGTTCCTGAACATCGGGTTCCGGAATCGTTGTAAGTGGTCTACCAATTAAAAAGTGGCCCGGTGTCAGTGGCAGCATATCACTAGGATCGTTTGACATCGGGTAGAGCGGTCGTGAATTCAGCACGGCCTCAGCTTGTTTGATTAAAGTGTTTAATTCCTCAAACGTCAAAGAAGCATGACCCATTACTCGCCGTAGATGATGTTTAGTGGATTTCACGGCCGCTTCGTATAGTCCTCCAAAATGTGGAGAATAGGGCGGAGCAAAGTGCCACGTAATTTTATCTTCCACGCACAGCTTTAAAACCTCTTCTTTATGGCCTTGGCTACAAAATAGCTGGTATAGTTTATGCAATTCATTATTGGCACCTACGAAGTTAGTTGCGTTGTCGGACCATATGTGCTTACAAATGCCTCTTGTTGCCAAAAAACGTTTCAAGGCCCCGATAAAGGCGGATGTGGTAAGATCGGTCACCAATTCAAAGTGTACAGCTTTGGTTGCAAAGCATACAAATATACATAAATATGCTGTGGCCGGCCTTTTTCCTTGTAGTTTGTAATGGATATGAAAAGGGCCGCAGTAGTCAATTCCGATATTGGTGAATGGCGGTGATATGGATATTCGACTAGCTGGTAGTTGGCCCATAAGTTGAACTGTACTCTTGGGATGAATTCGTCGACAGGTGAAGCATTGATTAACCACCTTCTGTGTAAGGCGTCGTCCACTCAAGGGCCAGAACTGTTGACGAGTGGCTGCTAACAGAGCTTGTGGGCCTGCGTGTAGAAATTTAATATGTAAATGTTTGATTAATAATAACGTAAATGGATGAGTGGATGGGAGAAGGATGGGATGCTTGATTGAGTAGGAGAGAGTCGCATGGGATAAACGGCCTCCGACCCGAATAATACCGTTTTGGTCGAGAAATGGGAACATGGATTTCAGTTGAGAATTTTTGTTGAATTGTTTGTCTCGGTTGAGTTGCTGATATTCTTCTATGAACGATTCTCGTTGAATCATCTTCACGATGGCAAATAGACCACGATCTATTTCTTCACTGGATAATTTAGGTTCAAGCTGTCTCTTCTCCTTTGATACCCTCGCATTGTCAGCAAATCGTAGCATAAAGCTGATGACGTTACAAAATGATCGATAATTATGTTTGTATTTAATTGTATTGTACATGTCGTTAAAGTCTGAAGTAACGACGTCATGTGTAGCCAGACAAGACTTTGTGATTTTGAGTTCGAGAAGCTCCCTTTTTCCGTGGAAATGTGGCGTTAGTTTTGGCCACAAGCTTTCATTACGAACTAAAAACTCGGGGCCATTGAACCAGAAAGAAGAAGTTGATAACGCTGATGGTTGCAACCCTCTCGATATTAAGTCAGCTGGGTTTTCGTTTGATGAAATGTAGTACCAATCAGCTGTTTTACTGGATAGTTGTATATTGGAAACACGGTTTGCCACAAATGTTTTTAAATGAGATGACTCAGCAGCTATCCAATGAAGCACGATCGTGGAGTTTGTCCAATAAAATACTACTGGGTTGTGAATTTTCATAGCCGGTATGACGCGTTTCATTAAATTGACCAGTAAATCAGCGGCACACAGCTCAAGCCTGGGAAGAGATATCTTCTTGGTGGGAGCGATTCGAGATTTTGAACACAATAAGTGGCTTGATAATTTTCCATCACTGCCGTTGCAGCGGACATATATCGATGCTCCATACGCTGATTCGCTCGCATCTGAGAAGCCGTGAATTTGAACTTCAGAATGTTGCTTATATTGAAGAAATCGCGGTATCCGTACGTTGTTAAGTTCAATTAGTTGTGATCTAAATGTCTGCCATTTTGTATTCAAACTTTGCGGCAACGCAGCGTCCCAATCAATTTTCATCTTCCACAGTTCTTGTATAAGTAGCTTTCCCATTGTTATTACGGGTCCTGTATATCCCAGAGGATCGAAAATCCGTGCAACTTCCGAAATGATTGTTCTCTTTGTGATAGGCAAGGCTGGGTCAAATTTTGTTGCCCTAAATCGAAATTGATCCATTTGAGGAAGCCAATATAAACCAAGTGTTTTCACCTAGTCTGAATCGTCGATACAAAGATATGGTTCTCGATCGGTATTCTCAACATCTGCAATCATGGCTTCATCATTACTACACCATTTTCGCAGCGTCATTCCAGCCCCTTGCAAAATATGAACGATATTGTCCTTAATTTTTTTTACTTCGTCAATTGAACTACCACCAGTAAGTATATCATCTACGTATATATCTTGATTAATTGCTACAGATGCTTCGGTATATTTGTAACGATTAATTTCAGCCAATACATTGAGACACTTTGTGGCCAAATATGAAGACGCTGCCATGCCATATGTTACCGTTGTGTGTCGAAATATACTTAACGGTTCCTCGATAGTGTTACACCACACAATGTATTGCAAATGAGTGTCAGATTCCTTCAGGCGAATTTGGCGATACATTTTAGTAACGTCGGCGCTAATAACAAATCGATGTGTGCGAAAACGAATCAAGATAGAAAACAGATCGCTCTGAATAACTGGACCGACCATCATGATGTCGTTTAAAGATTGACCAGAGTCCGACTTGGCGGAAGCATCGAACACAACACGAATCTTTGTTGTGGAGCTGTCGTTTTTAAAAACGCAATGGTGCGGAATGAAATAGTTCACTTTTGCAATCTCAGCTTCGGGTACAGCAACCATATCTCCCAGGCGTTCGTATTCGTTGAGAAATTTGCTGTATGATTCCTTGAGCTTGCAGTCCTTACTTAACCGTTTCTCCAAGTTCAGAAATCTACGAGTATACATAACCTGAGAATTCCCCAATGTGGTAGGTGGGCAGGTTAAAGGTAGAGCGACGATGAAGCGACCAGAATCATCGCGTATAGTGTTCTTCGTAAAGTGACTTTCGCAGGCTATTTCCATTTGTGTGTAATTACGTTCTGAAGTGACTGCAGCTTCCAAGTTCCAAAACTTCTCTAATAAGCCGTCTAATGCTGGCTCTTCCGTTACTGTTGCGGCAAGTGAATATGCTTCAGCTTGATTTGTCCGATCAATAATAGTGTTAAATACACCTCGGCTCCGATTAGTAAATCAATTTTTTGTGGTTTGGAAAAGTTCGGATCCGCTAGACGGATATTTTTAGGAATTTGCCAGTTTAATGTATTGATTTCGATTGAAGGTTGCGAGCCTGTGATAATTGGTAAAACTTGAGCTTCCAAAAGAGTGCTAAACTCAGAGGTGCAGGAGCGAATCCTAAGATTGACGGAAGACATGCTTGCGGTGGTTTTATTGTTGATTCCTCTAATGGATGATGCGAATTGTTTATGATGCAGCATAAGCTTAGCAGCAAAAGAATCCGTGATAGTATGAGCCTGAGTCGCTGAATCAAGTAAAGCTCTGCCAATAACAGGTACACCATTTTTGTCGTAAACTTTAACCAATACTGTTGACAGATAAACGTACGAGTTATTTGACGCGACATTGGGTAAGAAAGCCTGATGTGTTGGTGTTACGCTCTTGACAGGAATAGATGTGATCACTTGAGGTTCAATGCTCGGAATTAAACACACAGTAGAGCTATCCTTTGCAACATCTTTCGTTGGTGTGGGTGATAATTGCTGCTTCTGCGATTGATTTGACTGTTGATGCCGTAACACGTGAGAGAATCTATCGTGACTGTTTTGGTTGGACTTTATTTCAACTTGATCATGAAGCAACGTATGATGTTGTTCTTTGCACTGAAAACAGATGAATTTAGAAGTGCAAGATGCTAGTAGATGATCAGCTCGAAGGCAGTTGATGCAAAGAGCGTGTTGATTGACTGCAGCTTTGCGTTCAGCAATTGGCAGCTTAATAAATTGTCTGCACTTGTAAATTAAATGACCGTATCCTTTACAATAATTACAGGTTGCATTCGATTGAAGGGCCATTGAGACTCGAGGAATATTTGTTGAGCGACCTTGAATAGGTACGTGTATATGGGTATGCATATTAGCGGAATTGAGTTTATTTGAACGAGGAGCTTGACCTTTCAACACATGGCAACGTTTGTTAAGAAAGCTTATTAGTTCATCAAGAGCTGGCATTCGCTCAGTGGGAGCTACGTCGTCCCATTTTGATCGAGTTTCAGGATCTAATTTTAAGCATAGTAAATATACGATTAAATCATCCCAATGTGGTGTAGGGCGTTGGAGCGAATATAACGCACGTAAATTGGAATTAACGGTATCGAGCAGATGTCGAATATTTTCAGATGATGGTTTAACGATCGATTTAAGCGAGAATATTTCCCGAATGTGGTCTTCGCAAATTAATTTCTTATTTTGATAACGGTTCTGCAATAGCATTAAAGCCTCTGCGTAATTTTCTGATGTTAATTCCAATGACTCGATAGTTTTGCTGGCAGGATTTAAAAGCAACGATTTAAGATATCCAAAACGAGCAATATCAGAAAGACTAGGGTTGCTGTGTATTAGTTTATGAAATGACTCGTACAAAGTGAACCATTTTTTGCGATCCCCTGCGAAAGGAGTGATCTCACACTTAGGGAGTTTCACCAAAAATTTATTATTATCCGATTGAGTAGGTGTCCCTGTTGAATTTGTTTGTAAATTTTTTATAAATACCTGAAGGGTTGGTTTCACTGTTAAATAGGATTCCTCAAACTTCGACCTCACATTGTTCTCCAGGTCGTCGTCATCAATTACCTCAAGGTCGAGTTGGGCATCTCCAAAAATGCGGTACGCTTTCTCAACTACAGCTAATCGCGCTTCCAATTCTGGCAAAGAAGCGTTTTGTCCCTTTTCCGCTATGAATTGTTCAGCATGGTTTAATTGATCTATTGAGGCGGCACGGAGGGCCATGGCCTTTGTTTTAACCGCTTGCAATTTTTCTTCTCGACTTTCTTTACCGGTTTTAGCCATGCTTGCCTTTGAAGCACTTTCACGATAACACCCAGAACCAAATACAAAAAATTCGCTCACCAATTCCGCTATATGCATACAACCTCCGGGGTATGTAAAGATGATTGTAAGTGCCGCCATATAGGCGCTTGACCTCATTCCGTCGTAACACTAATTCCTTCGCCTTTACCACGTGTATCCAGAACAAATGACGTCTTGAAACCGCAATAAAAATCCGTAATAACTTGTAATTCGTTTAGCGACTACCTCGATGTAAGCGTATTGTATGTAGCTATTTATGCGTTATGCAGCCGAAGAAACAAATCACGATACACTATCACTGTTTAATTTGGGATGTGGACCCCACATCTGACACCAATGTTGAGACGTTCAAGCCTTTTTGAACGTAAATCGCTTTTAGTAAATAAAAAAAAATGAGATGGCTTTACAATTTCTATAGGTAAGACATATCAAAAATCTATAGGTAAGACATATACAGTTATTTTTGTTGTGCGGCAACAGTGTGTTTGAAACGAGTTGATTTGGTTTGGAATTTTTAGTGTATTGTTGAGGATTTTGTTACCATCCCAAACGTTAGCTGTAATCTCTAAGAAAGTAATATTCACAAATAATGCCAAAAATGATCCTATTTCACCAGACAGGTTTGAAATTGGATTTATATATAAACATGCACTTACCTTGCGGTACAACCATTAGCATTAAGTATTTCATGCTCACTCTTCGATGCAAAGAAGATAATCGAATTAGTCTGGTTGGTTTTTTTGTTAAATTTTAATGAAGGCAATTTACTTCAATGAAAGATAAATTAACGGTCAATCGATTTAATTAAAATAAATTTATTGCTCTTTAATTTATGTTATAACAAATTAGAATATTAATTAATTTAATAATAATTACAAATTAGATAAAAATTAGGTCGACGAAAATTTAATTGAGCCTTTTACGTATACATTTCATCTACCTACAATAGTCTGTCGCATCAATATCATCAAATTAAATTAAAAGTCCTGAAATGAGAAAAATACAAATTTTTAATTAGCAGGATTAGAATTGAAATATTTCAGTTTGTTTTCAAAAACGGGGACATGCGAAACTGCGAATGCATTAAATTTGGCATACAAAAATGGTTATTGATCGATTTGAGGCGGAAGCTTTTACAATATAATTAAGAGAAGTAAACTATTTTCAAAACCTTGGAAATTTCAAGAATATTTTGCAATCCTACAGTAGCGTTAGCTCGCTTAAATCCGTTTCGTCGAATTTTTATTTTCGATACATTTTTTATTGGTGGCGCATCGAATGACTGTAATTACATAGAATTTTTGTGTTATATACCAGAGTTCATCTGTTGTTGAAGAGGAAATGGCATATTTATATAGATTTAAATTTTATCTTACCGCATCCCATCCAGAAGTTTCATCCGGTGGTATTTCGTTGTCCATTGGAAACGCGTCAAAGTATGATGTGTCTAGATCATGGTGTACTGGATGATCGATCGGCGGCATTAGTGTTTGGTTTTCCAAACCATCCCAATCGAAACTTTGAAACCATTTGTGCTTCTTAATTTCTTGTACACCACCTCGTTGATATCCGAGGCGTTCGGCGGGCACATCTCGACATAAGCGTTTTATAAGGCTAATAGCTGATCGAGACATGTGTCTGGGAAAATCAACCATATCGATTCCTCTTAGTATAATATTATACGTTTCCATTGGATCACTTGCGGTGAATGGAGGCCTAAAAAATAATTTAATAATTTATACATAAACAAAATAATCGATTTCAATAAACATACTTTCCAGTTAGCAGTTCGTGTATTAAAACTCCTAGTGCCCAATAATCAACCGCTCGGTCATGCCCTTTATTTAGTATTATTTCAGGTGCTACATATTCGGGTGTACCACAAAATGTCCACGTTTTACTGCTGTATCCAATATACTTGGCAAAACCAAAATCAACCAATTTCACATAACCGTTTGAATCGAGCATTAAATTTTCTGGCTTCAAATCTCGGTATACAATACCTCGTGCATGCAAATAATCGAAGGCTTGCAGTACACAGCCAATAATAAATTGAGTCGTATACTCATCAAAATAAACACGATCCCGCAGTATTGTCCAAACCTCACCGCCGAGGCACGCCTCGAGCAACATATAAACATATTTGGTATCGGTAAAAGTTCGATATAGGCGGCATATAAACGGTGTGTCACATGATAACATTATAGTACGTTCACTAAATATATGATCCTCTTGACGCGTATCGACGATATGTTGTTTTTTAAGACACTTCAAGGCAAACGATTTCACTTCACCACCTTTTATATGTTTAACCAATTCAACCCTTCCGAAACCGCCTAATCCTAGCGTCGCTACCGTAACTAAATCATTTAACTTAATATCTAAATATTCCTCGTTAATTTTTCGCTCTAATGTAGGAATTATAAAATCACCACGCTTGCATGCGAACGCACGTTCATGATCACCGTAATCTTTTTCGTGTAGTTCACATAAATCACCGATTAGTTGTGTAAATGAGGTACGATCTAAAGTTAGGCATTCGACTCCCGGTGATAAAGCGATTATGTTTGCAGTTCGTTTGTCCTCCTTAATGAGGGCTTGTTCGCCGAAGTAGTCGCCTCGCCCTAATGTGCGAATTTCATCTTCAACAAGGCGATCAGGTAGTTTTTGAGTTACTCGTACATCTCCTTGGGATATTAAATAAAATGTGTCACCACTCGCACCTTGTCTAATTATATAAGCGCCGGCGGGATAAAATTCCTGAAAAACCACGTTATACGATTATAGAAATGGGTTGAAAAATATTCGATGTATATAGTGTATTTAGTAGATATACTTACAACTTCAAGCACATCCGCAATTTTGGCAAGCACATCGTGTGTCAAATTTTGTAGAAGTGGCACAGATCGCAAAAAATTAACATTCTCCTCGATGCGTTGCATTCCCGTTCGCATCATTATTTGCTGAAACACTCGACGATCTAGCACCCATAAATGAGAGTTTTGAAGTGCACGAACCGATGCCGTTCGCGTACAATTGTAAAGTATCGCAAGTTCTCCAAATGCTTTTCCCGGCCCCATATGCCCCAATAAAATACCACCCTTGAACACTTCAAATTTTCCTTCAGCTGCTACATATAAATGTGCCCCCGTTTCACCTTCTCGTATCACATATTCACCCTTTGCCACCTCTCGACTGTACATTGAATCGACCAATTCTCGCATTTGGGTCGAATTGATATTCTTAAGAAAATCGTTATCTAATATGGCCTCTTTGATTAGATGCTTCGAATGGTAATCCTTTTCATATTTTGTTATTAACATTTCACTGAGACGATGGTTGGAGATATCGCAACTTTCGGCAGAAACACCTTGTTTCTTAATTGCGGGTAGCCTTTGTGCAGGCGGACTGTGGTGTGTCTGATTTCCACAGTCATCATAATTGATTGTGTTCTTAATGATGTTGTTAAGATTATTCTTATTTTCTATGTAAAGTGATCCAATGTCGTGGTTATTGTTTAAATTAAGTTTTAAGGGAGATGTTGATATGGTAACTGTTGGCTCTACCGTTTTATGAAGAACACTCTAGAATAAATTAAAATAATATATATTAGTAGTGTATTTAGTGAAATGCATTTTGTTTGTCACTTTAATCCTCGGCAAATTTTACACGTTCATGCTACACGTGTCGTGCTTACATATTACTATAATCTTAAGTTACAGTGATAATTGAAAAGCTGTATACAAGAACAAGATTAACTAATACCGATATTTATAAACCTATACATATAAGCAAAGCAAAACTTTCGTACCCATATTCCAATTATACGAGGTGTTTATCTTAGCCGGTAAAAATTATAGCCTTTAAACCAATTTGTTTGTCATTTTAAGATAAATTTTTAAGTTTATTAGCATGCCACTGTTGGCTAAGTAAATATTGGTACGATATAATATTAATTCTGCCAGTGCCGGACTAGTTTCGCCCCACAATTTTCCTGTAGTAGTTAGAATGCAAATAATAGCGATACACATAATACACATTTAACCATCTCACAATATAATAAGATGAAAATAAATTCTTATCTCACGACAAATAGATAAACAGCGATGTATGCGCTAATATGTTAAGTAAACGCCATAAACTCCGTATGATACAATATCACATCGCTTACACCGTATTTTCTAATTATAAGATTAAATAATTTACGTACCTTTAGTTTATCAATTTCGCGTTTTAAATTATTAATCTCATCGTCACGATTTCTTATGGTCTCTTTTAACTTTCCAATTTCATCTTGAAACAATTTTATCTTATCACCGAGTTCCCGCTGTTCATTTTGTTGAATCACTTGCTGTTTTTGACGGTAGGCGTTAGATGAGCGACGCACCTATAATGAAACACAAATTTTCACTGTTACTATTCATAAATGCCTTTATTAAGAGTTTTCACTGTACACTTACTTGTTCGATAATAGTACTGGCATCTTGAATTTTAGATGATTTCCGTAGTAGTAAATTACCCATAATGGGTCCTAAAATTCCCGATTCTTCGTAATATTTGGTCGCTTCGGCAATTTTTAACGCTTCATTTTGATAACTAATCGCGCTTAATCCTAAATATTCTAAATTATTGGCGGTTGTTTTTGAATCAACGATATCTATATCGATTGGTGTAACTAAATTTAGTGGCTGCGTATGGGCCAAATTTTCATCCGATTTAGATTCTTTTGTATTCTTTCTAACTACGGTGCAATCCTCATCACATTCATTATCCTCGTGATTCGTTAATAAATTTGTTGATTCGGATTGGGTCCGCCGATTTACTAATTTTGATCGCTTTTCGCTCGTACTGTCCTCAATTTGCGTTGATATTGATTTATTGTACAAAGGTTTATAATTGTTGGTGACATTGAGTCGAACCTCGGGATGGATCGCAACGTCAATTATGGCACAATTGGTCGGGGTCGAAAGGCGACTTGTACTGGATGATAATTCAATTGCACCATTTTTGGTCGAAATTGACTTTTTATTAGTTAAATCACTCTGAACTGAAAGCGGCGCGATCGGGTTTTCCGGTTTTGTAAAAATATGCGTGGTATCCGGATGCAAGAAGAAATTCTGTTTTGCTTCGCGCGAC
Organism: Nephrotoma guestfalica; assembly: GCA_963691935.1. Classification (NCBI taxonomy): domain Eukaryota; kingdom Metazoa; phylum Arthropoda; class Insecta; order Diptera; family Tipulidae; genus Nephrotoma; species Nephrotoma guestfalica. The sequence continues at coordinate 101,697,520 of OY829913.1, forward strand.
GTACACAACGATGGTGTCGAGGGTGCTGCAGTTATTTCACAACCACATTTTACAAATAAACTACCGCACGTGTGAGATTTTTTAAACTTTGCTCGCAATGGATGTGTTGATTCGACTGATTTGAGCTGTTCTGTTTTTGTACATATTTTACTCTCCATTGTAGCTTTGTTGTGTACAAAGAAAAATACAAAACAATAATCCGTGACCCCAAATTGAGCTTTGATTTCTTAGTAGGATAACACCGAAATTCTAAATCTTTTCGGCTGTGGCCTAATATTTTTTATGTAGTTTAGACTGGTTTGCGTATATTAAAATTTGTCTATTTTTAGAACTTGTCGTGACTAAAGAAAACAATCGTAGAAAATCATAGTAGTAGCTGTGGTTGTACTACTGTTTGGGTAATTGTTGGGTGGGTGGTTGGGCTGCTCCTCATATACTGAAAATATAAAATTAAAATTGATATTAGTTAAATGTAGGCTACGTTTCTAAAATATTCTAAATTTAGAAAACATATTGTTTCAGTTCAACTGTTGGCTGTTATAATTTCGTAAAGGGTGAAACATAAATTATTTTTCTATTGACGTTTGCTAATTGCTGATTTTACAAACAATTTTTTTAATTCAAAAACTTTAGATGTACGGGTTTGATTAAATACGCAAGCGGTTTACATGTTAAGTTTTGATGATAAATCTATAAAATTTTGGTGGTTGTAGCACTACTCGAAATGGTCTAAACAGCTTACAACTTAAGAGTGTCTCTTATGAGTTCTTTAGTTCAGTCATAACACCTGACTCTACTCGTGATTTTCCCACTACTCTTCATAGCACTCTGAATTTCATCGTTTAGGCACTTACCAGCAAATGATATAAAAAGTACTAATTTTTCCAAAAGATGACAGTAAGTAACAATAAAGTTCCGTTTCGGATTTGACAATAATACCGAATTTTTTATATGACTACACTCAACGTTCATCATTCTACTATTTATTTGGGCCTTCAGATGTATGTAGTCACTACCTTAGCCCAAGTAACCAATTTGAGTTATATTTTCCGAATAGGGGAAGGGAATATCCTCGTTGCGAAGATCATCCGAACTATCGCCTTTTGTTTAGTCCAAATAGCCAACCATTTCAAATAAATTCTTCTTTGTGATTGCCTCTAACCGTGTAATGACCACGACTTCGTCATTGAGAATTTGTCTGTCACTGCTGTTAACGCTGCCATGTCAGTTGTCTCTAACATAATTGGCACAACTTTCTTGTAGCTCGCCAGCTCGCCTCTACTATGAAAGAGCACGAAAACACCAAACGCCTATATTGCTGTTGTTCCTACAAAACTAAGACCTAGGATTTATAATAGAATTCTCTTCCGTCCGTGGGCTCTTCAAATACAGAAACAACCCAAGCTCGACAACCTTCCTGTGAATAGTTCAGCCGCCAATCTGAGTATCCAACTAAAATTTATGAAAAATGGACCACCCCTAATTTCTACTCAGTTTGAATGGTGTCCCTTCTGACATATCTTAATATCCTGGCCTACAGACTTCCATCCGAACTCAAGCGAACCAATCTACCTAAATGAAGTAATTCTGAGCAGCATTTCGCCTTATACTTAATCATGGACTAATTCGACTTACTTGGTTCATTTTGATATGGAATATCAGCTGAGCCAGTTCAGGCTCAGCTGACTGATATAGAAATTATAATACAGGTCTTAAGATACTCAATTGTGGAACTCCAGTTTTGATCTCTTTAATTTGAGAGCTTGTTCCTGTTTACCACGAAAGTGTCTGCCAGTAATGTATGAATTAAGAAGGTGGCAGAATTGTGGTGGTAAATTTTTCTTAAGTTTTAGCAATAGACCTATAGCATGACTTTGACAAAGCCTGAGTTACGCCATGGAAATCTGCTGAGCAGAACTCGATCTATTGTGAAATGTTTATCTCGAAATTTATATTGGTGTATAGGGAAGAGTTCTTTAAGTTGAATGAAATTTCAGCAATTGCTTCGTCATCCGGATTGTCGTCGAGGCAATTACCGAGGAAGAGGGTTGTGTAGACAAGTAACAAGGCTACTCCTTCGCTGATGCATCGAAGCCAACATTAGTATATGCTTTTAGAACTTGCGCTGAAAATGGTCTCCATGCTATAGAGGTGCCTAAGATGAGGCAACATTGCGTCAGCCCTTTGTATCCTTCAACAACAGTTGAGCAAGTTATTGCGTTTATCTGTAAAAAGGTGGGACATTGCAATCCAGTGGATCTTGTTTTCCGATCTTTGTTAAAGAAGGATTGTCCAAAAGAGCTAAGACTAACTTTTATTAGCTTTAGAATCAATATACCCGGAAAACTATTTTCTAAAACATCAGATTCAACAATTTGGCCGGAAAAAGTTCTAGTTCGTGAGTTCGCACTACGATCTAAACATTTTCGGACTCCTTCAGGATGTTTTCCGACGTTGTAACAACATCTACTGCAACCGCAACCGATTATTGGCTTAGGACAGTATCCTTTGAGCTGGGAGTTGTACCCGATCGATTGAAAACAACAACTACAGTTTCCCTTGTTAAGAATGGTAATCGTCTCGATCTATTGCCTTGCAGCCAGCAATCCTAAAAGTTCTTGAAAAGGCAGTTAAAAATAGGGTTTCTAGTTTTGTAGATCAAACGGGTGTACTCACGGGATGATTACTTACATCAACATGGCTTTCGTCGAGGTATGAGTACCGAATCTGCCTTGTTGGAATTCTTAAATACAATCAATATTGGTTTAAATAAAGGTAATAGTTGCGGTGCTTTATTTATTGATACAGCTAAAGCCTTCGACATGGTTGATCATAAGCTTCTGCTCTCTATTTTGTATAATATAGGGCTTAGGGGAGTTTCAAATAAGTGGTTAGCATTGTATTAAATGACAAGCTAAGCGATCCGAAATTTACTGGGGTTGGGGTTCCCCCGGGTTCAGTATTAGGCCCATCGCTGTTTCTCATTTACACTAACTCGGTGTTTAAACTGAATCTTCATAGTTATTATACCGGGTTTGCCGATGACATAGCCTTGGCTTATTGTGTGAATTTTCCCAGTAACATTATTTCGATGATCAATACTGATCTAAAAATTTTACTCTCATGGTTCGACAAGCATCGGCTGATTCTAAGCCGGAAAACTAAGTTCATGTTGTTCAAATTATCTGGTAACGTTAATTTGGCCTTTTTGCCTCGAGTGACTAATCCCAGCAGGCTTGAATGTGTATCTATTAGTTGCCACTCTTAGTGTTTTGACATCAAACCTGTTGACTCGTTTAAATTTCTTAGTGTTCACTTGGACACTTTTCTAAATTGGAAAACGAATGTTAACTCTGTCAATCGGTATCTGTCATCAACAGCTAGAATTTTTTACCTCCTTCTTGACTATTATCCTACTTCGGTGCTAAAAATTGCTTATCATGCATTAGTTATGGCTAAATTAGAATATGGATTGGCGTGCTGGGGTGGTTGTTATGCAGCACTCTGTATCCTTTATACCTCTTAATCCCATCTTGGAATTTATTCACTACAACCAACATCTTGCCATTAAAACACTTGTATGTCTATAAGGTATTGAGAGTTTTGGGAAGCTATTTTCGATACAATTTTCGTGGCAACCATCAATTTCTCTGCAACATTCCAAGATTTTACAACAACCACTTCTGACCAATCTGCTACCATTTTACATTAGGCAGGAGATTCATTTGAAAACTTTTTTACCAAAAGTTAAACAATGGCTTCTTGCAACTATGGATATCACCTTTTTATTCAGAGTTATTGCATAAAAACTGTTGAACTGTGTTAAATATTTTGAAGCTGAAATTTAAGAAATATTGTTGTTATTGTTGTAAGTAGTAGTAGTAATGGTAGTAATAGTATTAATAACTTTATTGATCACTTTTAATTGTAACATTAATTTTTGTAAATATTAGAATTATTCTCTAAATTTTGTATGTATTTTTTTTTGTTGCGAATTTGCTACTGTCAATTTTTGGCATAAAACTCGCTTTAATTTTAGTAAATAAATGAATAAATAAATAATCTTGAATCGACGGCGAAATGGTGATTTAACCTCAGACCTCGTAATGTACTCAATCTGTTCACTCATACTAAGTCAGATAGATGGACAACATGGAGAAACAGAGCAGCAATATACTCGATCTGGTGATCATACCTGCGAAATTATTGTACATGGTACAATCATTGCTTGTCATGATCTTGGCGGTTCCTCGAGTATTTTTCATATACCACTGGACATTAAATTAGGTTTTGAAAATAGTATTAATGTTATCGTAAATGGGGACTATGATGCTCTAAATGAGTTTTTGCACAATATTAACTGAGATTGATATCAAACGGGTAGTTTGGACGCTTATATTCATCAGTTGTATAAAATAATGAACTTGGCAACTGAACAATTTATTCTTCGTTTGCCTGTGATTTTGACGGCTCGCGAGTCATGATTTACTATTCGCCTGTCTAATTTTAAAAATCGGATAAAAATTGAATCCAACCGTCGTAAATTATGAAATATTTAGTGCTCTTAGATCTCGATTTAAACTTTTAAATCGTTTTATTAACCCTAAATGTTTGTGGAGCTATACGTTGATTCGAAATGGAACTGTAGAGGCATACCCTCGCAAATATCTCTTCTTCGGCAGAGAAGACAATTTTGATTTTAGTAAAAATTCAAACATTCAATCTCGGTTTCCTACTGATGAGGTTCTTCATGCTTTGTTGGCGTACCTCGTATTTGAGCTTGGCGAGTGGAGTATTTCCTTCAATTTGGGAATCCAGCTTCATTAAGCCAATTTACAAGAGTGGTCGGAGAAAGGATATCGAAAATTACCTCGGTATTTCTATCTTATCGGCTATTCCTAAATTATTTGAATCGATGGTCAAGACCCGTTTCTTTTTCAACTGTCAACTGTAACAAATCTTGTTTTCTTCTTAAACTTTTGATCTTAGATCTTTGACTTTTTGTGATACTGTTGTAGTAGTGTTTCTTGTAAAGAAACTGGAACAGCTCAAGTGTGGTGCCGTTCATTTAAACTGGATTTTGTCATATTTGACGAACGGAACTCAACAAGTTTTTTTTAAATGACATTTTATCAAGAGAGATACTCGTAAATGTTTTGCCTGGTTCCCATTCATAGATGATGTAAAACGGTGCTTCAAGCATTGTGAGTTTTTGATTTATGCTGGTGATGTTAAAACCGTTTGCGCAATTTGAAAATATGGCGACCTGTTTAATCTACAACATGAATTAAATATTTTCTGTGAATGGTGCACCTTGAATAGGCTTTGCCTTAAAATGTAGTTATAGTCGATCGAGTTCATTCTTTTCTAGATTTAGGTTTCTTATTTCTTTTCTCGTTTCATTTGTTCGTTCGCATTTGGAATATGCCTCAATTGTCTGGAATCCGTACTATCAATTCCTCTACTCATATATAATCAATTTAGAAGCGATTTATTTTGTTTGCCTTAAGGCGACCCCTTCGAGAGGTATAAACGGTCCTAAGTAGGCGTAGTTTTCTTCCGGGACGTTATTATGGGCCGATTTGATTGTTCACAACTATTGCCTTATATTCAATACGTGCTCCTATGCGATCACTCAGAAACAGAGGCTTCGTGATCGATTTGCACCTCCATGGGTCGAACTTTGGTATGCCGGACCAGATTTTTAATTCAAGTCGTGTATTTAATAATATTTCTGCCGTGTTCGATTTTAATTTGGCCAGAAACGAATTTAATAGGGTTATACAAATTTCAAAAATTTTTAATTATATAAAATTGGCTATAAATAATAGGATCCATTCACATAATTTTGACATAATAGGTAATAGTGATATTAGTTTATGAGACGTTATTTCGTTCGGTAATTTTCCTGGCTTGGGTATCATAATCACTTCCACAAATTTAAAAAATCTTTGATTCTGAAGGATGCGTTGATTCAATTTCTATTTCTTAGTGCCAATTTTGAGAAGCTGCTTAAGGACTTTTCCTGATATCAGGTCAACGCCTGTTGCTTTTTCTGGATTAATTTCTTTTATTCCGCAAGAGTGGTCAGGTTTTTTTGTTTTCAGTTTCTGCTATTTCTTGTATTTGTTGGCATTCCTGTACCTCGTTAGGTAGAAATATGCCCTCTAAGTCATTAACAAAGGCTACTGATTTTTGTCGATTGCTTCTTACCCAACCTCCACCAGAATAAATTATAGGTGAAGTCTGAGTTACACAAAGAATAGTCAGCATCTTTTTCATATGTTAATGATCGTAGGTACGAGTTCGTTGCGTCATTTTTTATATTCTTTATTTCTCTTCTCAGCCCTGGGTCAAATTATTCGGTATATTTTTAACCGTGGGCGTCCTCATATGCTGCCAGTTCTTCCTGATTTTTCGTTTTTCTGCAACTAAGTCTCTAATTTCTTTTGGGTAATTTGTACCTTGTAATATTCTCATGATTTCGCGTTTATTATTTTTTGCTGACTATTGTTTGTCTATTATGAACTTTTCAACTTCTTCATCCAACTGTTCCTTTTAGAGGTGAATATACCTGATCTGTATTCTATTACTTAATTGTTCTTTCAATCCTTCCCAATTTGTAGATATTTTAGGGGGAAGGAGAGGGGGATGATTGTTTCATTTGGATAATATTTTGTCGCTGAGAGTGATGGACAGTGCTCGAGTCGAAACTTTCTTCGATAATAACGTAAGTTATTTGTAATTTAGCTACAAAGAAATCGACTAGATTGGGTATGACATCTGTGGACCAGAAAGTTGGTTCTCTTCCAATGAACTTTTATCATAAACTTTTTACGAACTTTATAAAGTCTTCTATCTTTAAGTTTATCGTGGTGGACTATAAACTGCAGAAACGGTTAGTGAATGATTTTTGTCTTGCTGTTTTCTGAGTGTATTGTGTGATATACTAGATATCCTATAAATACAGTTCACAAAACATATTAGAAAAACATCAATTTTATGGTTGTCCAAGAATTTTTACAATGCCTGCTGATGTTGCAATAGCCTATTGGGATTCCATGGTAATATTCAAATGTCAGCTATCCTGACGCTGTTTTCTAGTTTTGTGAGTCTTTGAACAAATGATCTAATAATTTTGTCTTATTTCTGCTCTTGTTCATTCATTCTGTCCAACTGCAACATTTGACTATAGCGGTCAGAGTCGTTATTTATTCGTGTTCCACTTTTAACAGCTTCGGAATATTAGAAGCCTGTACTTTGATATCTTTGGTATGTTGCGGTTTGATATCCTTTTCTTTTGAGTTTCTTCTCATTGCGCAACTTCTGAAGTTCTTTGACAACTGTACACCTTCTGTGAGCCATAGTTTAGACACTGTGCTTGACTTTCTTTGGATTTGTTTAGATTCATTCCTTCGTTCCGATGTTTAGCTGCGCACTTGACACATGTTGAGTGTTTATTTTATTGCAATAGTTATAGAATGTGTGAATCAATCTTCATTTACTTAAGGTTTGAATCCCTTGCTCCATATTTAAAATAATATTTTTTATATCTTCCTCTTCTCCTATCGATTGTTAACATAAATAAGGGGAGAGAGGTTTCATCTGTCATCATTTTTAGTTTTTTCAGAATTACGTTTTCTTTTACTTCCTCCGGCTGGCAGGGTAGATGCTCCTTTTGGCTATAAATTTTATTGGTTGAGACTGTTGGTCCTCGTATTCAAGTACCATGTATAAACCTTCTCATGAAGAGTAAGGGCAAGTTTTCTGTAGTTATCTACGTTTGGAACATTTACTTTGAAGTCTTCACTATTCAGCAATGTTGTTTGTTTTTGTATCTGATTTGAATCCATGAACTTTCTTACTGATTGTTTTCAATTTTTTTTACAATTAATTACAGGTGGCAGTTTTGTTTGTGGTGCCTTTTTACTTTCATTAGTGTTTTCGTGAGTTTTATCTGATTGTTGAGATTCCTCGTTTTTGGCTGTGTTCAGGAGACACAATTGGTGATTTATTCAATTCACCTGAAACGGTTTTTTCTGGCAGTTTATTGGTTCGGAAACATTGGTATTAGAAACTTCCTTGTCTGTGTGCTTTAAATTTAATTAAATTTTGAAGAAAATTTGTGAACCCATTTTGATTTATCGAAAATTTGGTTGGGCCTCGGCTTTCTCTGACACCTGAATTAATTTTTTAATTTTTATTTTGGGTCAAACCATTTAATGGTGTGTGATGAGTCTTAGTTTGAAGACAATTAGTTTAGATTATCCTTCGGACAAGGGAAAGACCGTTTTCAAACTTTACTCGATTCTAACAATTTATAGAATACAAATTTAGCGTTGATTTTCAATTATCAGGAGGCAATTCCAATGTCATGTTCAAATTAATAGAAAATTGCCATTTTAAATTAACTTAAGAAATTGATTAACCGATTCGTATTAACACTGTTTTTATGTAGAAAATGGGATGCCAAAACGATTTTCGATGATAATATAACTAAACCTGGCGAAACTTATTAAAGAGTAGATCCTGTAAAATACCTATTCGTAACAGGAATGACGATTCCAGAAAGGAATGCATATAACAAAACGGTAGTTTGAGTCCTTTAAACCTGGATCGACCAGATCAATGAATCCCATACCATTATTTGTTACACATTTATTACAATTTATAAGAACAAATCTCGATTTTATTACAGTTACCGTTTTCGAGGTTTAGCTTACGATTAAACCTGCACCGCCAAAATTGTAACTTTTGATGTAGCTATGATATCGGGATAGTTCTTGCACCAGAATTTATTACAAATTAATTACATTAAATTGGTTAGTTCAAGTTCACCCCTAAAACTTGCCTAAGGGTAAATTTCACCCCAAAACGATTATATATTTCAAAAACGTCAATTTAACCAAATTTAATAATTTATTATAGCAAACCACAAATGGATTTTGGGGCAAATGCTGACTTGGAAGTTTTGCCGAGGGTGGGTCAACCTTATTCAAGAATGTAGTAAATTATTTTTGTGTCATAAAGGTTGGTCTTACAAACTTTAATAATTTATTACACTAGACCGCCCCTAGATTTGTGAAAGAAAACTCAACCTTATCCAGATGGGTAATAAATTATTTTTGTGTGTAATAATCTTTTGAACCAGACCGTTACCAGATATTGGGTCAAATGTTACTCTATGAACCATGTGGAGGGCAGGGGGTCAAGTCGCGTTTCGCGAAATAATGAACATTAAAATTTTTTCTCAATAGCAATCTAGTAGTTTGAATTATTCGCACACGATTTTAAATTCCACTGTATGAAACAAAAATTTTCTAATGGGCAATTCAAACCTACTCGATTGAAAATGAAAAAAAAAAATCCTTTTCGTATTTTCAAGGAACACGACTTGACTCCCAGGCCAATCTTACTCATATGTGTAATAAATTATTTTTGTGTCAGGCTAGACGGAATTGACATCAGAAGACGTAGGTTTCAAATTGCAATTTAAAGGTCGATTTTAGCATCTTTAATAGTTTATTACACCAGACCGCGGCAAGATATTCGGTCAAATGTTAATCCATTGATCTTGTGGAGGGCAGGTTAACCGTATCGTGTAATAAATTATTTCTGTGTCAGATTAGACGGAATTGGCTTCAAACGGTAAAGCCTGCAATAGTTGTAAAGGAACTGGGGAAGAATTATATTTCAAATTGATTTCCCAAAATAAAAATAAAAATTGTCACAAAATTGTAATTTAAGCCTACAAGCGCAATTAATTTGATCTGAACGTGGTTAAATTGCCGGTAAAACTATCCTTTATATTGCAATTTGAAACCTACTTCTTCTGATGTCGATTCCGTCTAATATGACAGAAAATAATTTGTTACACACCTGGATAAAGTTCGCCTACGCTCGACAAAACTTCTGGGGCAGCATTTGCCCTCAAATCTATTGGCGGACCACTAAATGTGTAACAAATAGCATTCGTTGAGGTGGGCTAATTTGGTCGATGCAGGTTTAAAGCGCTGATAGTTTGACGTTTTTTCCAATTTACTTGTTTATTTTGTGTTAAAAAAAGATATTTAGAGGTTTATAACCAATTTGGAACTATTTACAGACATTTCAAAACTAGAAGTGGAATTTTCTACAAATTTGTTATTTGGAAATAATAATTTGCAAACAGGGGAGTTGCTAATTAGTTATTCATAAATATCAATAACTTTTAGACCAAGGTGGTGGTCCATATTATGCAAAATAAGACTATGAATTATTAGATTAATTCTAGTTTATTAGCGATCATTTGTGATTTCGCTATTGAACTAGTTAACAACACATAATCGAGTGTAAATAATGTAAGTGTTATTAGACAGCTCATCGATTATATCAAAATAGATAAATATTTAATTTAAAATTACTAAGTAGATAAATTACTCATAGCGTCGCGTCGTAGAAAATCCAGCACACGGTTGGTTTTCGAGTTATAAACGCAATTTTAATTTAATAGTTAAGCAAACATGACTTCTATTTGGCCTTTGGAAATATGAATTATTAGACCAAAAATGTTTCATGTCCTAAAACCCAAAATATATGCTGCTATTCTCGATGCACGCAACTAACATATGGCTATATTTAGAAAATAGATCAGCTATTTATAACACCTGTAAAAAATCTACAGCATTTAATGATTTTTCATAATAAGCAGCAGTTGTTCAAAAACTTAAGGTAAATAGAAAATTAATTAACTTTTCCGCTGTTCATGATGGTCATGTTCATAATTTATTTAATGGTTCAAATTGTTAGTTTTAAACTTAAAGACAACATTTTATCACACAAAATATACCCAGAGGAACAGACAGTTTAAATATTGTAGTTCCAAATATTTTGTTTTGGACGTCGGTTTTGACAAAGAAAGCAATTTATAAATAAAATTGATTATAAAAATTACGAAGAATACTTCGCCAATAGCAAAGAGGGAGGAAAAATCGGTAAAAATATGAATCGTTTCCATCATAACTGATTGATAGGATTTATGGAATCGGCTTCATACGGAGGTTGGCCCCATATATACATTTATAATAACCCTTTCCCTAACTTGACGGTACATGTTGCTGCTGAAACTGAAAGAGAAAGATATAGTAATCCATTTTTGTTCCGTAAGCTTCGAAGGGTAGCAATACAGCTTTTGCTGGACATTTGCTCCGTGATGTAGTCGCGTTGGTTATCATAAACATTCGTATTTACCAATAAATTCTATTCGGTTCATATGGTTCACGTCATCCTGTTGATTCACTTAATAGTTCATCTCGGCAACTCAGTCCACTTAGTCCATATAGATCGTTCAAAGCACACCAATTCATACATGTCGTCGAGTTCCTTCAAAACATTCCGTTCATTCTATATGGCGATTTTCTGGCGGCCAAATCAAAACAAAATTACTAAGAAAAATTCTGCAGATCGAAAAAATGCAAATTCGAATTTTTTTTTAGAAATAATTTCATAGTTTGAAGCCTCTTGCGAAATTTTATTAGTCGCGTGCAAGTAGAAACTCAGATTTTTTTGGTGAATTCCAACTTTGCTTCCAAAGATTAATTATCGAAATATTCGTCATTACTATCTATAGTGTTTTGCCATTTATCAGGTATATGATGAATGCCTTCGCGATAGAAACTTGGTGGTTTCGAAGCAAAATAATCATCGAGCCATTTATGCACGCACATCTTCAACTTTCGTGACCCGCTGGTCTTTCAAATATGATAACATCGATTTGAACAAGTGGTAATCAGAGGGAGCCAAGTCCGGAGAATACGCCGCATACTGTAAAACATACCAGCCTAAGGAGAAGATGAGTTCCTGGGTTAATTTGGCTGATGTGGAAAAGGGTTGTCATGCAGCAATATCACCTTCCACCTGCCACGGCCCATAAATGGCTCTTTTTCCTTCAGAGCATCACTTATTTTATTTTTCGATATTCATTACCAACTTTATTTTAACCAATTTTCAAAATATATATATTCGAGTATATATATATTACGAAAGGCAAAGTATGGTAAGATAATTGTAACCTTGGCTCTTCGTGTCGGGCACAATGATTCCTTGTTATAAATTAACAAATAAAATTGATTTATACTTGGAGTGAGAATAGTTTTTCTATGTCTTGCGTTGCAGTTAAATACTGTTTAAGGGCTTTAGAGAAGACCGAGAGACTTCCAGACATTCTAATTTCAATCGGTAAATTATTGAAGATGATGGATGAAACCATATTGAAGAAATGTCTACGAAAATTCCAGTTACAGATATGTTTTCTGTATTGCGAGTTCAATCAAACCATAGCCAGACCAAGTGACAAAGTTATTTCTACTCTTAATATAGAAAATCTTTTAGAGTCCGAAAGACGAGCTAAGAAGCCCGTAGAGAAGAATATAGTCAACTAGGGCATAATAAACTAACCTCCGTAGGTATAACGAACAAAAGAGGCGTACGACATACATCTTTTTCGATACTAATAATAATTTATGTTGCAAGCCTTCAATGTGGGCCTTCCAATTTAGATTTGGATCAATCAAAATACCTAAATATCTAATTCCATTTACTACACTAATCTTAAAACAGCCAATCGAAGTACAAGTCTGAGCTTTGTTACAGCCAAACCCATGGAAAGAAAGAGTATCAGGTGGTTCTTTGCTATCCTTAAAATGTAATTTTAGTTTTCTCACTTAAAAGTAAGTTGTGAGCTTTAACCCATTCCGCCAGTAAATCTAAATCTTGTTCGACCCCTGATATGTTGACTTTTTTGCTTAAACCAGAGTACACAACCAAAAAGTAGTCAGCAGAAGCTGTGAAGGAACCTGCAACAGAGCGTTGGAAAGTTCCATTCACGTAAACAAGGAATAACAGGGGTCCCAATCTCGATCTCTGAGGAACTTCTGCCGTAATTGGTAGTTCTCCGCTCAGTTGGTGATTGACACGCACTACTTGTGGTCGAAGGTAACTACAAAGCCAGCTATAGATCATTCCACGAAAGCCACAACAATAAAGTTTTCTTAAGAGAATCGGATGGTCTAGTCTATTAAAAGCTTTAGTCATATCGACAAACAGACCAGATGACTTCAGCCCTAAATCAATGCTTCCATTTATTTGTTCCAGAACTTTTAAAATAGCTTGTTCCGTGTTCTTATTTTTGCTAAACCCGAATTGCAACGGAGAGCGAAAATTATTTTTGTTCAAAACATGTACCATCCTACTTTTCATGGCCTTTTCAAAGATTTTGGAAAAAATGGAAAGAAGCGATATTGGTCGGTAGTTATCTAAACTCGATTTATCATTTTTTTGAAAATTGGGATGACTGCAGCTCGCTTTAGGGCTAACGGAAAAATCCCTGTATTGACACTTAAATTCATGACGAAACTTAAGACTTCCACAAATGGGCCTGGTAACGAGAATCCCAGAAGCTTGTAGTAAAGGACTCTTTTCCAATCCAACCAGACACACAGTAACGCTCTTGGCATGAATATTAATTTTTCCAACTGCGATGTTGATGGCTGGCTTGGATCAACGCATGGTTTTCTGCGTTTAGGATTATCGTACAAAATCCACTTCCACCACCCGTAATGATTTTGTGCAAAAAATTCTTTATTTTGTACCGAGAAAAATTGATACAGATGTCAACACATCGGTTTTTGTTTTCTTCGGTCAGTTTATGAGGAACCCATTTTCCTCTCCTTTTCTGTATTTCTCCCATTGCATGCAATCGAAGTGATATAGCTTAGTGAGAAACTCCTTACTGTTCTGCAAGCTATTTGTGAGTTTGATACGGATTTCCATCCAGTAAAACTTTAAGTTCTTCTCCTTCAAAATTGTTTTACTTCACCTGGACGAGAATCGACTTTAATTGACATCACAATATCTTGCAAACCACTTTTCACTCACCATCTCTTAAAATTTATGCACACGGAAGAGCAAAGAGCAATGACTACGCTACATATATCCAAAATGACGGGCGACTTGGTTGCGTTCAAATATATTTTAATGCAAATATGTTTAACAATAAACAACACACAACAAAAAATGCTTAGTTCATGTAATAGTTCAAGGTTGTGAGTCCAACTAGGTGCTTTAAGTGCCAGCAATATGGCCACATTGCAAATAATTGTAGGGCGTGCACAGAGACTGCTCTTGCTGTGCACATCATGGTCATGACTATAAGGGCTGTCCTAACAAAGATAAACTAGCCAGTTGCGCAAGCTGCAAGGAATTGCAAAAACCTCATGACCACCAATTAGGTCGCGTTTCGCGTAACGCATACAAAAGTGCTGTGCAACGTCTGAAATTAAGAACTAAACATGATGATTAGTCAAAATCAAAGAGAGAGAGATCAGAGATATGTGAACACATCTCCACTCACGACATAGTTATACTATGTATGCAAGAACCACACTCGGTCAATGGTCAAATCAGTGGCATGGCTTCTACATTCAAAGTAGTAACAGGTTGCCCTGAAAATCCCAAAACTGCAATTAGTATTCACAATGCTGGCATGATCATGATGAAGCTAAGTCAATTCTGTGATAGCCACTGTATATTTGTTGAAATATCATCGGAAGTTGGTTCACTCTACCTATTTTCAATATATGCGCAATACAGTGAACAGATCGAGTACCATCTGTGCAAAATCGAAACAATCCTAGGCTCTATATCGGGTCAACAGACTTCAATGCAAGAAGTAAAATGTGTCATGACCGTTTAACCGACGAAAACGGAAGAAAAGTAAAGGACTACGTGTCTAGGAGTGACCTTTTCATAATGAACTTGCAGGGGCACTCAACGACGTTCTCGTCCAATGAGAACTCCAATATCGACCCAACCTTGGTCAATGGAGCCTTGCTGAGCTCGATAGTTGGGTGGTGTGTAAGAGAAAATTTGACATCTAGTGACCATAGAGATCACGTTTGATTTATCAAACTCGCCACAGAGCAGTCCGCTTGCAAGTAGCAAAACTCCGAGATTTGCCATTAAGATAGCCGACTAGGGTCTATTTGCTAGACACTTGGTTGGCTCTTGGGACAGTGTAGGAGCACTTCGGGAAATAGATTCGATAGATGAAATTGATGCTCGTGTGGAGCTGATCTCAGCACTGTTAGCCAGTGTCTGCAACATCTCAATTCCTAAGAAGAGAGTTGCAAAGAAACGGAACAGTTGGTGTAACTCTAATCTAAGGAAACTTAGATGTTCTATGTACAAGCTTAGAAGAGTATACCAGGCGGAAACGAACCAAATAGCAAAAGAGTTAAAATTGTCCCGCTTTAGAGTAGCAAGAAATAAATATTTTCATTAAGTATTTATTGCAAAACAAAATAGTTTTGAACGGCACATCGCGGAACATGGTAATAAAGACCCATGGTGCCTTGCGTAACAAGTCTTCCGGGCTTGACAAATTGAACGCTGAAATAATCCAGTTGGCATGGCCCATCATAAGGTCTAGCATAGTAAAATTATTAAACTGCTGCTTAAAATTTGGTTACTTCCCCAAGGTATGGAAAACGGGTGAAATGATTATAATCAGGAAACCTGGCGTTAGAGATCCACTATGTTTGAAATCTTATAGACCCATAATATTACTATAAGTTATGGGGAAACTCCTAGAAAGTAATCAGAGACATGTATGGTTCTGTATCAAAGCAAATTACAAAAGGATGTCCTCTGGGCCCTATTTTGGGTCCTTTAGTTTGGAATATCGTGTTTAACACAAGCATGATCGACGACTTTGAGGAAATTGCATTCGCGGATGACAACGTCATTCTGGTGCACGGCAACTCGAGACTCGAACTTCAACGCCAGGATCAAATAGCAACAAATAATATGATCCAATAGTGTGAAGCAAATAAAATGTCACTATCAGCAGAGAAAACGGTGATGCTGCAGCTAAAGGGCAAATTTGGCTCTAGTCGACCACCAACAATATCATTAAACGGTCGAAACATGAAAATAGCCAAGTGCGTTAGATATCTAGGTATCGACATTGATGAATGAATGCTTTGATGAAAATGCTAAGAAGCTATGCCACTCTTTGGCGAGAGTGTCAAGAGAGAGATGGGGACTTAATTACAAAACACTTAAATTAATATACAAAGGTGTGGCGGAGGCGCTTTTTACGTATGCGGCGGCTGGTTGGTATGATAGGTTAAACTGTCACCATATCAGATCACTAGAAAGTGCTCAGAGGAATATTCTGCTAGGAGTACCAAAAGCTTACGGAACAGTATCTAAAGATGCTGTAGTGGTTCTGGCTGGCGTACTCCCGGTTGATATTCTAATCAAAAAAACGAGCGAACTTGTACTACCTAAGAAGACGTGGACAAAATGATACAGGTGAATATGTACATGCTGCTGACAGTAGACAGGATCAATATAATAATAAAAATGATATTGAAGCGATGGCGATTGACGAAGATGTTTAAGATAACAAACCAGTGTCAATACCTATGCAGATCGGAAGTAGAAGACGTTAAGCACCTACTTTTCGAATGTAACGAGGTGACGGTTATGTCACTAAAACATAAATGGCTTGGTAATATGAACATACAAGAATTACCACTGCCTATGCAATGATTTACTCCCGAAGTTTCAGCCATATTGTGCTGAACTGGTCAACGTCTTAAAAGAATGGAACAGTGTACAATAGTAAACCGGTAAAACGGAATGTACATGTCTCCCCGTGACTAGGGGCGGTAACGTTATAATTTTTGAATTATAAACACGGTTAACAACGCTAATTGATTAACATGAAAAATTGGCTAAGTAAACTGATACAAATTTGAATAATTGTTAGTTTAAGGTTATACCTAGGTATAAAAATTGGCCAACATTTTTCCGGAAATCTTGACTACGATGCGTACAGCCGAGAATATTGCAGTTGTTGCTCAGAATGTGTCTGAGCATCGATCAACATTAACTCGCCATCGTGCTCAAAAATTGAACATTTCACGCAATTCTGTGATGACAATTTTGCATAAAGACCTCGATATGAAGGCTTACGTTTGTGAATGCGCAACGTTTTAAGTTCGCTAATTGGGCTGTGGAACGCTTGTAAGAAAATGTCATTTTCACCTCGAAGGCTACGTCAACAAGCAAAATTGTTGCATTTCGGGCTCAGAAAATCCACACATAACCATGGAGAAGCCGATGAATTCACTACGAGTGACTTTTTGGTGCGGATTTTGGACCGGCGGCATCATTGGTCCATTTTTTCCGAAAACGAATAAGGAGCTGCACTTTATATATTCTTTGTATGGCCTGCAAGGCCTTCCGTTCCTTTGGTTGTTCTTAATTGAATACGACCATAATCGATTCCTGCTTTGTCAAATACTATCCATGGTTGTACTGTAGCAGTTGATAATGTTGATTGGTTCTGTCATGTGTTGTTTATGGTGAAAACATTTTAGACATTTTTGAATAACGTTTCACATAGCCCGACTACCATCAATAAATTACTATTTTTTCTTTAAATATGCTAAGGCCAATTGAATGGCACCATCCAATACGCTATGATGTGTATCTTCAACGACTGCACGATTCTCATTTGACATTACATGATGCCTTATAGCTGTTGGTAGAATAATCCTTATTGAAGATATTTTATATCGACCACAAACGGCTTGGCTCCCATCTGACCCAACATAGTGTAATGGTGGATTCTGATCGATATTTTCTGGCATGAATGCGTCGGAATCCAACACTAATATGAATAAAATTGGGACCCTTCCACTAGTGGGGTCGTTTCACGTGATGCTTTGCCTGCAGGATTTGCATTTGACTTTCCAAGATGCCATGCTTGATTTGAGACGTCACAAGAATCCATGTAATTCAGTCTTAGCACCGCTAAGTGTAGTTCATTCAACGATGAATTTTAATCTTGTCTAACTGTGGCAGTTCTAATTTATAGCTTTACCATCTTGCCTTTGGCTGTTATATTTGCCGGTTGTTGTTTGGCCTAGACTCTGCTTTGTTTGTCGGTTGTTTGGTTGTAGACTGCTTTATTCTGGTTTTGTTATGTTTGCCGGTTCTGTTGACTGTTTTGTTGTTTGGCTGTGAACTTCTTAACACAAGCTTTGATTCACTCCGATATCTATAAGTTCTGCACGGTTTAACTTCCTGAGCTTCAGGTCGATCTATTCCTGAATGAACTGGTGATACAAATGATGCGTGCTTTGTAATCTTCCTAATTGTAATTATTCTGGAATTGCGATTGTTGTCACCATAGCTTTTGCTGTTTAAACCAATTGTTTTTTTTCTGATGTACGACCTTTAATTGTTGTTGGTTGGAGTGCAAGCAGATCGAACGATTGTTGTAAGATAGCTTCGTGGGTTTGTGGTAGAGTTGTAATGCCGGGTTTAAATATAACCAGTGTGAGAACTATACGTTTGTAAATTCTTCTTTAATTTTGTCTAAATCGCCTTATTTATACATAACATTTTTGCTGTTTAAACAGTTTATATGAAACAGACAAAATACAAAAAATCGGTGTTAGGTTTCTGAAAATATTTCAGTCTGATTGGGTTGCTAACCCTGTCAAGCTTATCTCAACAGTTATATAATATTGCAAGCACAGAAATAGAAAGTATTGCAAAATTAACAAAAATAGATCCAAGTCACATTTCTTGTACCTAGCTTTAATTAGATATGTTATCAGATTCCTGTAATCTGTTCTGTCAATACTGTAGTGATTTGATTTTTTTATCAATATTAGATTGAATATGCAAATTATAATTCTACAGTTTAATATGTGTGCAAATATTCGTATACACCAATTGTGGGTCGATTGACAATGTAATCTATATCTGTGTTATAGCAACAGTTATTAATTAAACTATAATTTTCGCGAATGCTGAAAATTATATTTACACGGCTTCCCCACCTAACAGATTTATCCCATTACTGTCTACTTTCACTTTCAACGTAAAATTTTAAAGATGGAGTCTTATGCGGTAAACTGCCCATAATTTAAAATTTAGAAATCATTCCGCTTTCGATATCTATAGACTGTGACTTAAACAATATTTGGTTACAATTTTATTATTTAAACAAAATTACAAAAAAAAAATTTAAAATATAAACATTAAAATTGCTATTTATAATTTTAAAACACAAATAGATTCTAACAACCATAAAATATTATGATGACGCCTTATCGAAAGTGAGTAAACGTTAAAATGTTGCATGCTATCTACACTCGCGAGCAACTAAATTGACTCAAACCTCCGTGCGTACAGAAAGGTACGCATTTTTTTAAATGCGGCTTAACCGATTTTCGTAAAACAACTTTTTTTGACTGCTTAGTATTTTATCTTTACAAGGACGCTTTTATCATTAAAATCTATACGGTACTTTTCAAATAAAAGTAATCGTAGCAAAATGCGATGTTTCGATGAAGACATAATTGCATGCTGCAATCTTCAGTATAATACCACCTTGACTGATATTTGCCATCAGTTACTTATCAGACGCAAAATCATGGATATTACTTCAGAAAAAGCCGCACAATTTGTTGCTTTATTGCAATCAACGAGAAGTCGCTCATCAGCTAACCATGAGCCAATATACTGTCTCAAGAGTATCTAGAAGGTTTCAGGCAACTAGTACCTTCAATCGGAGACCACATATCAGCTGGTATCGGTGTACATTTGAGAAGAACGATCGATTTATCGTCCTATGTTCAACCTCACCTTAAGACGGCTCACTCCAAGTCGGAGCATCGAGCAATGGAGGTCCATTTTCTTCACTGACGAGTGCAGAATATGTCTACCATGATAGGAGAGCGATTTTCGCAGGGCTGTTTTGCTGAAACAGTCTCGTACGGCGACGGTTCGTGTATGGTGTGGGCTGGACATATCGCTTAAGGGAAGAACAGCTCTTGTTTTCATACCTGTGGAAGCCGTAGAGGAAGTCTGACCGCTGAAAGATATATCGAGGACATTCTTTTGGATCATATTGTGTCTTATGCAGGATATATAGGGGAAGATTTCATATTGATGCATGACAATGTCCAGTGTCACATTGCTCGAACCCCTCGGCATTTCATGGATGAGACATAAATCCAATTGAACATTTATGGGACGAACTAAAACAGAGGGTCCTAACCTGAAATCCGGTTCCATCTAACATCAGTGACCTCAAGATTGCGTTGGATGAGGAGTGGAATGCGATCTCCCAAATCTTTGTCAACACCTTAATATGGTCAATGGAGAACTGCATGCAAATCGTTGTAGACGCAAGGGGCAATACTAAATATTAATCAATAAAATTGTTTTTGTTTTGCTTGAATTTTCTGTTGTAATTTAAATTTGAATATCCCCAATATTTTTTGTCGTAATCATCAATTTTGGTAGCGTTTTCATTCAAAAATCATTATAAAAAAATTCTGAACCAATTTTCTTGAAAATGCTAGAGTTTTCTCATTTCGAATCCATGCCGACCATACTAATAATTTGTGGTTCGATAATGTTGTCCATGTACCTCGTACCGCGGCGATCTTCAGAGCTAAATTTTCTGTTACCAATATATTGTCGGTCATTTGATCGTAATGGCTCAAAATGTTGTGGGGAATATTTGGTTCTATTAGTCTATATTGTTCGATTGTCCAATATTTTGTTGATATTTTTGAAGTTGTGCATTGAAATCGGCCAAGATCACGATTTTCTATTTCGAGTCATTTGGTTTAATAATACAGACAGTAATATAAAATAAATGTGTCTTATTAGCATTCAATCACGAGAGCTACTGAATACATACAATACATCCTGTACGAATTCGCTCTGATACTCAAAAAAACTGTTTAATTTTAATTATTCCATTTATTTTTTCAAGTAAGGCCACACCATTTCTGTTTTTCTCAACGGATTTTTATTCCCGCTTAAAACCACTCAGTGGTCGCACCAAACCATGATTTTCTCTGGATATAATTTCGGCAAAGGCTTGTGAATTATCTTCACTCCAAATGCGAAAATTCTGTTTATTAACGTACCCGTGTTCAACCAAAAGTGAGCTTCATCGCTGAACAAAATTTTGTTTGGAAAATCAGCATCAATATCAATTTGTGCTTCAGCCCATTGGCCGAATTAGCGATGTGTGCGATGGTTGGATGGCTTTAATTCCTGCACAAGTTGAATTTGGTATATTAATTTTCCATAAAGCGGATGGACACATCTCCAGTTGCTGAGAACGACGTCGAATTGATTGATTTGGGTCATCCTCAATTCTACGCTGTACAGATTCTATTGATTGTTCAGTACGCACTGTTTGACGTCTTACTGGACGTGTATCATCATTTAGAGTATACGTGGTGCGAAAACGATCCAGAGTTAACCGGATTACCTATGCTCTGATGTACGATTATGACGACCGTAAAATGGACGTAATGCACGATGAGTTTGGCGAACAGAATCATTATTTTGATTACAAATTTGAACAATTTGCAAGCGTTGCTCTGGCGTGATTCTATTCACTATGAAATAGCAAATCAAACTAATAACAAAGCAAATGTCAGCTGTCAATTCGGTTGTCAAACAAAACCGTGTTGCCAACTTAAAGATGTGAACCTCTAAAAAAACACCCTTTACTTACTTCTATTGGTTCGTTGAGGATTGTTCACTAGTTGATTTCGTGTGGTCATCCCTACGTAACGATTTATTGCGAACATTTATTAAAACTCATCTTTCCTCACAATTTAAAGTTTTCGAGTCTGGAGGCCAGACCAATATTAATAATTTTATAAATCCAACGATTGAAACCGCAGGGATGACTAAACGAAAACCGCTAGTTCGATTTGAAAAATTATTAGTATTGGTCAACTTTCCAGACCCGAACTCTTTGAACCGTGCGGAAAGATGAGTTTTGGACAAATTTTCGTAATAAATCGTTACGCATTGATGGCCAATCGAACACAGCTAGTGAAAGTGATGAAGAATGAAAAAATTGAATAAATTTTATCTGATGTTTACCACTGTAGATACAGTTCGTTCAAAAAAGATATATTTTTGTCCAAATGTTATTAATTTAGTAAAATGAAATTCCCAAATAAGCAACGAACCAGATTTTATTGAATTAATACAATTTTGATTTTGTTTTGAATTTTCAATATTTATTACGTAAGTGATCAAACGATAAAAACTAGTGACCAATCCTGACCAAACCATGGCCAAACGAATTCAATCAACTTTTTCGCCAAAGCCTTTAGATGGGGTTCTAAAAAGACGGAGCCAAACAAATTAATGATTACGCTTATATTGGCAATTCATACGATCTACTTTTCTCTAATTTTAGTTTGATATATTGCTGTTAGATATTTCAAATATTAAATGTTAAATTTTATTTTGTAAAAGTATTTTTTCCGTAGATAAAACGATTTTTTCCGAGTAGCTAGCGATATCTATGGAAAAATAGCTACATTTTAGGTAGCCTTCTGAAATCTCAAGTGAGGTTAATATTAAATAATTAATATTATCCCAATTCAAATCTTTGTTTTAAATATAATTTTTATAAAAATATTGACACATCTTCGAGATTTAGCCATTAAATCAATATTTCGAAGGTGTCGTTGATATTAATATTGAAAAACAATTTATAAATGCGATTCAATTTTTAAAGGTACACAAAATTCGTTCATTTAGAATACATCCATATTTAACTGATCAATTAGAGACTATAGGTGATAATTTCTAGCTCTTGTTGTTTACTTCTTCTTATCGAGTCATAACTTTGTATAAGCGTTATATATGAATATGGTAAAAAATATATCAAATCACAAATTTGATATAATGGGCCGGAAGTTGTGATTAAATTTTATAATTTTTATATTTTGAATGAGTAGCACTGGTCAAAAAAAAATTTTGTGGTTTGTAAGTCCCTAAAGCTAGCAGAACCCATACAGCGGGATATTAAAAGATAAAATTACAGACTAATAATAAGCTAGTAAAAACTTTTAGGCCATCCCTTCCAACTAAAATTATGAGTTCTGCTAGCTTTAGGAAAAGTTAGCAGAACCATATCAAAAAATGATTTAAAAATAATTGAAAAATTAAAGATTTATTTTAGGCTAATTAAATGCGCCATTAAATATTTTTTTTTGTTCTGTTCGTCCTAGAAAAGCAATATGCTTTATCTCTTCAAAACTAGCACAACCCAAATCAAAAATCGAACCAAAACCGAAATAAGAACGCAAAACAAGATCCATTGACATACCAATAATTTTAGGCTCATTGCTTAATGAAATGCCTCATTACATAATTTAAGGCTCCACTCGTTCTTAACCAATCTTTAGATCATTTAATTTAAAGCTAGCAGAACACAAATCGAAAATCGGAACAAAAACAAAATTATATCGCAAATCAAGATTAATCGTCATACAAATAATTTTACGCTCATTACGGCCTAATCAAATGATCCATTAAAAAATTTTGGGCTCCACTCGTTCTAGGCCCAGATTTAGTTATTTGAAATCGCTCTAATTTTGGTTTTGATCCGATTTTCTGGTTTAGGTGGTTTATCCGATTTAGGTTCTGCCAGCTTTAAATTAAATAGCTAAAACTTGGTCAAGAACCAAGAAGTTGAGCCTAACATTTTTCAATGGGACATTTTAAAAGGCCATCATGAGCCTAAAATTATTTATAAGTCGATTAATCTTGTTTTGCGTTATTTTCGATTTGGTTTCTGCTGCTTTGAAGTGATAAAGCCTAATATTTGTTCTAGAACGGGCGGAATAAAAAAATAATACTGCATTTGATTAGCCTATTATTAGCCTATAATTATCCATACTATCTTGTAATGTTCGGCTGTATGGCTGGGTTCTGCTAGCTTTTGAGACGTGATTTTTCATATTGTTGTTAAAAATACAGGGTGTCAAATTTTGAGAAAAGTGATGAACATAGCGTTGTATATATTGCTATAAAAGGAAAATTAATTCTTTTTTCTTCTTTTTGAGTGACATTTAACCATTCTGCAAATTCTTTTTTTGTTTGAGCTGAGTTTTCATTCAATAATGTTTCCAATTCTTCATCTTTGAATTTTTTTGGTTGACCAGAACGTTCTTTATCACTGACATCAAAATCACCACTTTTTAATTGCTTAAACCAGTTTCCGCAAGTATGTTGAGTTGGTGTATGTTAACCATAAGTTTCTTGAAGCAAACGAAATTTCAACAGCTTTTTTCTTTCGATTAAAGCAAAAAAGTAATGCTTCCTGCGCTTAAACGGGATTAAAAAATATGTTGTTTACGCTTTCACGAAAAATGACAAACTAAATTTTAATGTTGAATGTCAACACTTTAAAACGCCGTAGGTGTCATTGTAAAATAATATTTAAGTTACGCCATCTCTGAGGAAATCCAAAAAACTAAGTTATACACCCAATATTATCTTCTGTAAAACTACTTAACAATGAGAATTTTTCAGGCTATTATGAAGAGTGTAAAATAATTTTTGTTGAGTATTTTCTCGTTTTAACTGAAAATTTTTATAAGAATTTTTTTAACAGTGTGTTTATTTGTGTTATTTTGAACATATTTCACTCGCGTAATTGATCTCCCACAAACTTAAACTTTAAATTATTTTTCATTTGCAAATAGTTTGTTTTATGACTAAAAACAACAAAATATCCATCCCAGATTATTCCATTTAATTGTTGTTTTGTACTCTACGTATGAATAAATGATTATAAATAGTTTTTCTAAGTGATATGATTTTTAGGTCATAAATATTAGGTCATTTAATTGTTTGTTTTGATTAAAGATAGCGATTGATACTATTTTAAATTGGTAACAGTACGAGCTTACAATGACTAAGAGGGCAGTACCAGTCGTATGGTAGTATTGGCGCAAATGGCCAAGTTCCATATGGGCCCATATAACAATATAAGAAAATCATGCCATATTCCTAGATGATTTGCCGAAAATGATTCTTTATGTTTTGAAAAACTTATAACACGGACTAACTGTGGCCAGTCGGGCAACACCAGCCGTATGGTAGGGTTGGCGCAAGCGGCCATATCCCAAGTGGCCCAATACAAAAATTAATAACTGCTATGCTCCTAGCAATATGATTTACCGGAAATGATTAATATTGTTTTGAGTTGGTTTTTTCGCCAAAAAATGCTCAAAAAATGTTTGTGCTCAATTCTTGAAATATTTAGCCGATTGTGAAATGGTAGTTAATTTTGAATAAAACGGCGTTTAAATTGGAGTTATAATTTGACTAGTTTTCACATAGTCAATGGTTGAAGTTTTGATGGATATGATCCAAACTCAAATCGAAGTATTGCACTCTTTGCAGTTTCTACACATAGTTTGCTCAATATTTGTTAGTCAAGTTTATAGTATGAACACAGAAACCCATTTGCCATCTAATTCGGGAGACATTTTTTTTGAATTTTTTCCCAAAATTTAGCAAGAGGTAACCGTTGCCGTTTTTTCGTCAAAAAAATACTCAAAAATTTTTGAAACCCCAAATCGAAGTATTGCATTATTCGCAATTTCTACACATAGTTTGCTCAATATTTGTTAGTCAAGTTTATAGTATGAACACAGAAACCCATTTGCCATCTAATTCGGGAGACATTTTTTTTGAATTTATTCCCAAAATTTAGCAAGAGGTAACCGTTGCCGTTTTTTCGTCAAAAAAATACTCAAAAATTTTTGAAACCCCAAATCGAAGTATTGCATTATTCGCAATTTCTACACATAGTTTGCTCAATATTTGTTAGTCAGGTTGATAGTATGAACACAGAAACCCATTTGCCATCTAATTCTGGAGAATTTTTTTTGAATTATTCCCCAAAATTTAGCAAGGGGTAACCGTTGCCGTTTTTTCGTTAAAAAATACTCAAAAATGTTTGAAACCCCAAATCGAAGTATTGCATTCTTCGCAATTTCTACACACAGTTTGCTCAATATTTGTTAGTCAGGTTGATAGTATGAACACAGAAACCCATTTGCCATCTAATTTGGGAGAAATTTTTTTTTGATTTTTTTCCCAAAATTTAGCAAGGAGTGCGTACCCCTTGCCGTTTTTTTGTCAAAAAAATACTCAAAAATGTTTGTGCTCAATTCTTGGAATATTTGGCCAATTGTGAAATGATAGTTAATTTTGAATAAAACGGCGTTTAAATTGGAGTGAAAATTTGACTAGTTTTCACGTTGTCAATGATTGAAGTTTTGATGGATATGATCCAGCCCCAAATCGAAGTATTGCACTCTTCGCAATTTTTACACATACGGCTTACGATTCCCAAGAGGCAAGTACCAGCCGTATGGTAGTATTGGCACAAATGGCCAAGTTCCATGTGACTCCGTATAAGAATGTAAGAAAATCATGCCATTTCCTAGGAATATGATTTGCCGGAAATGATTCTTTATGTTTTAAATAACTTATAAAACGGACTAATTGTGGCCAGTCGGGCAACACCAGCCGTATGCTAGGATTTGCGCAATCGGCCAGATTCTATGTGGTTCAATACAAAAATTAATAATTGCCATGCTCCTATCAATATGATTTGCCGGAAATGATTAATATTGTTTTGAGTTGGTTTTTTCGCCAAAAAAATACTCAAAAAATGTTTGTGCTCAATTCTTGAAATATTTGGCCAATTGTGGAATGGTAGTTAATTTTGAATAAAGCGGCGTTTAATTGGAGTAAAACTTTACCTAGTTTTCACGTAGTCAATGATTGAAGTTTTGATAGATATGATCCAAACCCAAATCGAAGTATTGCACTCTTCGCAAGTTCTACGCATAGTTTGCTCAATATTTGTTAGTCAAGTTGATAGTATGAACACAGAAACCCATTTGCCATTGAATTCGGCAGAAATTTTTTTTGAATTTTTTCCCAAAAATTTAGCAAGGGGTAAACGTTGTTGTTTTTTCGTCAAAAAAATACTCAAAAATGTTTGTAACCCCAAATCAAAGTATTGCATTCTTCGCAATTTCTACACACAGTTTGCTCAATATTTGTTAGTCAAGTTGATAGTATGAACACAGAAACCCATTTACCATCTAATTCGGGAGAAATTTTTTCTCAAAATTTAGCAAGGGGTGCGTATCCCTTGCCGTTTTTTTGTCAAAAAAATACTCAAAAATGTTTGTGCTCAATTCTTGGAATATTTGGCCAATTCGGAAATGATAGTTAATTTTGAATAAAACGGCATTTAAATTGGAGTGAAAATTTGACTAGTTTTCACGTAGTCAATGATTGAAGTTTTGATTGATATGATCCAACCAAAAATCGAAGTATTGCACTCTTCGCACTTTCTACACATAGTTTGCTCAATATTTGTTAGTCAAGTTGATAGTATGAACACAGAAACCCATTTACCATCTAATTCCGGAGAAATTTTTTTTGAATTTTTTCCCAAAATTTAGCAAGAGGTAACCGTTGCCGGTTTTTCGTCAAAAAAATACTCAAAAATTTTTGAAACCCCAAATCGAAGTATTGCATTATTCGCAATTTCTACACATAGTTTGCTCAATATTTGTTAGTCAGGTTGATAGTATGAACACAGAAACCCATTTGCCATCGAATTTGGGAGAAATTTTTTTTGAATTTATTCCCAAAATTTAGCAACGGGTACCCTTTGCTTGGCACAAATGGCCAAGTTCCATGTGACTCCATATAAGAATGTAAGAAAATCATGCCATTCTCCTAGCCATATGATTTGCTAGAAATGATTGATGTTGTTTTGAGTTGGTAATAGTAAGAGCCTACACTGACTAAGGGGGCAGTACCAGCCGTATGGTAGTATTGACACAAATGGCCAAGTTCCATATGGGCCCATATAAGACTATGAGAAAATCATGCCATTTTCCTAGAAATATGATTTCCCGAAAATGGTTCTTTATGTTTTGAATAACTTCCGGCAAAACATATTTCTAGGAAAATGGCATGCTTTCTCATATTCTTGTATGGGCCCATATGGAACTTGGCCATTTGTGCCAATACTACCATACGGCTGGTACTTCCCAATTAAAAATAGTATCAATCGCTATCTTTAATCAAAACAAACAATTATTACCTATAAATCATATCACTTAGAAAAACTATTTATAATCATTTATTCATACGTAGAGTACAAAACAACAATTAAATGGAATAATCTGGGATGGATATTTTGTTGTTTTTTACTCAACTTAAGAGTAAAGATTCCGTCTTATGGTTTAAATACAAAAAACTGGAATGAGATGGAATGTATTGTTTAAGGATATTTTATTTTTTTCTGGGATGAAAACCTGGGCTAACTTTATATGCCTACGTTTAACAAATCCTTATCTTGTAGTGTTAGAGACCCTCGCAGGTTCGAGGTTCCTAGTCAGTTCGGACACCGAATCATGTCTTATTTAACAGATTTCTTCGAATTAGGTAAACCTCGAATGAAGCATCAGTAGTTGTGCAAGTGCGCAAGTAATTCAATTGCTGCGTTGTTCGAAAAAATGTGTGAACATCTTGACATGGACGTACCTAGCATGAACTATGTTATGTATAAGTAACCAGCCTAAATGCTCCCCTGCGTTGTAAACATCTTATCTTATATATAAGACTTTAATGCGTGTGATTATGTGTGTAAGTAGGTTAATAGATTATGAATTAATCCAAATAATTGAATATACCTGCATTATTATACAGTGTCTGAGATAACAGACGAATGAAAAAGTATAATCATGCGTTAAATAGCAGACATGCCAGCAATATAACGTATTTATACAAAATTATCTCTTTTATGTTCTTCAATCATAACAATAATTAATCATCTGTTTGTACACATTAGATTACAGACGTACCGCGCACAATTCTGATTGATTTACTATCACTTAAAAAATGATTTATGGTTCGGTATACTGTACAAATGAAAATTTAAACAAATTTCCATAAAAATTTTTTTGGTATTCCTAAATAAAACGTAACTAACGTTGTATGCAATTTACCACATAACGAGCAAAGATAAAAAATTTTATATTCGCACGTTATCACTTATGTTGGATACAATTTTAGTGGAAAATTTGTTTACCGTAAATCATCTAAGCTGTAAATAGATACTCCTTATTACCGTATTGTTTGTAATTTCACTTTTCATATATGCCAAGTGTTTCGGAAAAAATGTTATAAATAAACTTTCATTTTCTTATTTATCTTGTATATACTCGTATGTCATGTACTATACTAGACACTAATACGTGTTGTGTTTGATGTCAATATCAAACAATATATTTACTCACTGACACTTAGTACACGAGACTTAAAGGTCGTTTCTATAAATAGTGACTTGTACAGTGAGCGGCCCGCGCGAATAATCGGGCACCCATTCCGTCGAACAATAAAAATGATTGACATGATTGAAATTGATTTTGTGTGAGTGTGTGTGTGCGTGCTACATACCACATTAGATATTAAAAGATTAAAACATTTTCGATTTATAACAATAATTTTTTGTAATTGCTTCCGATAAGAGCATAGCCACGTGTGTACATTAGTCACATGAACATGTATATATTTATGTCGGTTGTGTTATCACAATTTCAAAAATTTATTTGAATAATTAGTTGCCAGTTTTTTTTTTTGGTTTATTTATATTATTGGGGGACAATATATTTTTTGGCGGCCATCATCGTATGCGATCATCTGTATAATTATTTTTTATATTGGTTCGTATTCAATATACGAGTATGTCAATTTTAAAAATATTCTAAAATTCGTGTGTCAAATTTAGAGATTTTAAATTTTTTCCACTAACATTACCCCTCTGATTTTATGGAAAATTTTATCAATCAGACTCTTCTACATTATTCTACATGTTATTTATGTACATTACAATTAGGTAAATATTTTTGTTTGCCAGTGTTATCGATCCGGAATACTTTGGATGGGTAAATTAATAAATGGAAATATGTACTCGCCGTATGTTTTAATTTTTGCATATATTGGTATTGATTAAAGCATGTTGTTATTTATAGAATTTGTTAGAATAAAAAATTAGAGATATTAGAAGATTTTTGGCCCAATATAGATTCGCGTGAAGTTTGTCCTTAATCTGTCCTAAAAAAATTAACATTCGTTTAGGACAAACTTTACGGTTCTGTACAAATGCGTGAAGTTTATCCTAAATCGTAAAAATGGTTTACCATTTAAACTGAATTTTATTAAATACGAAAATGAAGTATCTGGCAAATTATTTGTATTTAAAGTCACATGGCCGCTTCTCTTCACTATATTTCCAGAACCTATTTGTTTGTTTGCCTAGACTCTTAGGTTAATTTGTATATGATGGCCATTTGTGTAATCTTTCCTAAATGGCACTGTAATAAGTTAATAACGTTCTATCATCAAATTTTTACCTTAACATTACACGCTTAGTGATATTAAATTATTGTTCAGTAGTTTTATTTAATTACTGATCTACTCTAAATTAATTAAAAGTATTAGATTGTAGCAATTTGCATTTGTTTACTCTGTTTTATTAGGTTTGGCAGAAAGTTGCCAAATATTTCATGCTCGTTATTAAATTTGTAATTTTTTTCAAAGAATTTTATCAATTTTTTGACATTGAAACGATAAACCTATTTCGCAAAAAAACGAGCATTGAAAAGCTGAAACAAATTTTTTTCTAATCTCCTGTCCTGGTCGGTCATGGTAGGAAAAAATAGTTGTCTCATTACTCATAAAAACGATTACATTAATATTACATTTCAAATTTATTACATAATGTATTACATTTTAAATTTTTTCAAATATTCACAACAATCTGCCAAGATAGCGACATATATGGTTAGGTGCTATATGAACCAGGTTAAAATGTAATAATCGTATTTACATGAGTAATGAGTAGTCGAGGCAATGAAGCACAAAAGTTCGGAATTTTTGCCATAAAGACGGATCGGAATGTGGTTTTTTGCATTCGCTTCCAAAAATGCATTCCAAAAATGCTAATGTGAAAACTTTGTAAATAAGAGTCGGAGCTGGCTCATATCGGGTTCTCGGGGGTTTTCGAGGTCGCTGATCACTATTATGATGTTCAAATTGACCCCCCGAACACCTAGAGCTCAGGAACGCCGATGAACCTCATCTCCGTGGGACTCTCCAGAAAATCACGCAGGGAACGAGAAAAACTCGGCGCCCGGGGATTTTTCGGGTCATTGAGTTCAAATATGACATCGGCGAACACCCCCCGGACTCCTGGTGCACCCGAACCTGGACCTGGACGTCATCCCCGAGAATTTTCTTGACAATATCGACAAAAACAACCCGCAAATTATTGGAGGCGTATTTTTTGAGGCGCTAAATCAGAATTTCACGTCGAAAACGACCCTCCCACCAGATGGTGCACCGGAACCTGCGCCTGAACGTCGTTTCCGAGGGTTTTCCAAACACAATCGAAAAAGTCGAACCGAAAATTGTTATAAGGGGTTTTTTGAGGCGCTGAATCCAAATTTCACGTTGAAAATGACCCCCCGAACACCTGGTGCGCCCGAACCTAGACCTGAACGTCGTCTCCGATGGTTTTCGTGACATGATCCAAAAAGACGAACCGAAAACTTCAAGGGAGGTTTTTTGGGGCACTGAATCCAAATTTCACGTCAAAAATTACCCTCTCAATACCTGGTGCACTGGAACTTTTATCTTGACATCGATGCCATTCCCATGAATGACAACCAAACCTGATGTCTTAGAGACCGAAGTCAATACTGCAATAGCTGTGTGGAATTGTAGATTCTAGATTATGTGGGGAGGAAAGAAATAGAATGAATAGAAAGTCAATTTTTGTGTAATTAACGTTAAAACAATTTTTATTGACCTCAAATCAAATACTATGAACCTGTAAGTTTGCCTTACTTCATTAATTAATAACTTAAATATGTAGACACGTAATTATATATCAAATTCTTGATCACGTGACACATCGGTAGTCTGCTCATTTTCTTCGTCATCGACTGATGTATTCGTACGGGGAACATCTCCCTCATCTGAGGCCTCTGTCTCTGCCACAATGACGTTTTCAACTGAATATCTTTCAGTGTTGAGGCAAGTTGAACCTTCACAAATTTTACAGGCAAGATTGCAAGGTAGGTCGTGCTTCCTGCAACTACAGGTGTTCAGATTACAATCTCCTTTGCATCCACAGAATATTAGTTCCATAATATTCTTGGGCGCAGGTTTTTCTTACATTTGTACAGTCGCTAGTGTGTCGCCTTCCTTTCTCCACCCCCACTTTGTTGGGTCCATGGTCAGCTGGTCTCCGTGCAGCCATTGATGTACTTGAAAATAGACCCTCTTTAGATGTTGTTGAATGGCGTCTACTATAGGGAGAATTTTGGCCAAATTTACTCTCCCCGTTGTAGCGGTTTTTCTGTACATTTCGCACCTGTACGTTTGGAGTAACTGGTTCTATTTTGGCTTGTGAATGTGTGAAATTATGAGATGATTTTCGGTTAGTCTTTTTCGATTGTGTTTGGAAAACCCTCGGAGACGACGTTCAGGCGCAGGTTCCGGTGCACCAGGTGGTGGGAGGGTCGTTTTCAACGTGAAATTCTGATTCAGCGCCCCAAAAAACGCCCCTCGAATAGTTTTCGGGTTGTTTTTGTCGATATTGTCAGGAAAATTCTCGGGGATGACGTCCACGTCCAGGTTCGGGTGCACCAGGTGTCCGGAGGGTGTTCGACGATGCCATATTTGAATTCAGAGACCCGGAAAACACCCGGGCGCTGAGTTTCTCTCCTTCCCCGCTAGAATTTTGGGAGAGCCCCACGGAGAAGATGTTCGGGGCCAGGGTACGGCGCACCAGGTGTTCGGGGGGTCGTTTCCCTCGCAAATTTCGGATTAAGCGGCCCAAAAAACCCCTTATAAGGATTTTCGGTTCACCTTTTTCGATTGTGTTTGGAAAACCCTCGGAGGCGACGTTCAGGCGTAGGTTCCGGGACACTAGGTGGTGGGAGGGTCGTTTTCGACGTGAAATACTGATTCAGCGCCCCAAAAAACGCCCCTCGAATAATTTTCGGGTTGTTTTTGTCGATATTGTCAGGAAAATTCTCGGGGATGACGTCCACGTCCAGGTTCGGGTGCACCAGGTGTCCGGAGGGTGTTCGACGATGTAATATTTGAATTCAGTGACCCGAAAAACCCCCGGGCGCCGTATTTTTCTCGTTCCTCGCGTGATTTTCTGGAGAATCCCACGTAGATGAGGTTCATCGGCGTTCCTGAGCTCTAGGTGTTCGGGGGGTCAATTTGAACATCATAATAGTGATCAGCGACCTTCAAAACCCCCCAAGTACCCGATTTGAACCAGTTCTGACTCTTATTTACAAAGTTTTTACATTTTCCAAAAGGCGTCTCAAAAGATGCATTTTTGGAATGCATTTTTGGCTGCAGCAATCCAATTTCCGATTTGTCAGAGGTACAAAGTAGGTACATTTTTTACAAATAATTTTTGGATGCGAATGCAAAAAACCGCATGCCGATCCGTCTTTATGACAAAAATTTCGAACTTTTAGCCTTTTTAGTGCTTCATTGCCTCGACTATAGGCAAATATTCGAAAATAGCTTGTCCTAAGGCAAGGCTCTTTTTCTCAAGAATTGGTATTTTTGGATATCCTGCATCATATAGCACCTAACCATATACGAGTATGTCGCTATCGTGTCAGATTGTTGTGGATATTTGAAAATATTTAAAATGTAATAAACGTCTTTATATGAGTAATGAGGTAAATAGTCGAATATGGCTTGTCCTAACCCCCGGCAAGGCTCCTTTTCTCAAAAGATGACACTTTTTGGACGGCTTGGTTTATATAGCACTTAACCATATAGGCCACTATCGTGTGAGATTGTTGTCGATATTTCAAAAAATTTAAAATGTAATAATCGTCTTTAAATGAGTAATGAGACAAATATTCAAAAATGGCTTGTCCTAACCCCCGGCAAGGTTCTTTTTTCTCAAGAGTTGATACTTTTTGGACAGCCTGGTTCATATAGCACCTAACCATATAGGTCACTATCGTGCCAGATTATTGTGGATATTTAAAAAAATTGAAAATGTAATAACGAGACTTTGCAGTTGTTACACTAATACATTCGTGAAAATAGTGTTGTTTTTATTTTAGGACACATTTAGGACATATTTCACCAACGTCAATATGAAACACTAAATAGAACCACAGTAAAGCATCTTATTCAATCGAATATTTTACCGCCAATCATAAAAATATTGTTACGAATTTCGGGCGTTCGACACGGATTCGTGTTGGGTTTTCCAAATAACATTTATTTCTCAACACCTTTTAACTTCTTGAGAAGCTATATATTCACAAATTTCACACTTTATCACTGTCCACTAATTTACTCCTACTTTTCACACTGTTTTACACTTTTTACTTCTTAACTTAGACTCACTGTTCTTACTGGTTAAATTACAACTGTGTCTGCGTCCCGAATTGCTCGCGCTTATATTCCTTGCCTAACGCTGTTTGAGATTATTCGTTTTAATGGCTGACGATGTATTGACAAACATTCCATGTCATCAATTCCTTGGCTTGATGATTTGATGATTAACGCCGTTGATAATTCCAGAATTTTCCATGATCACTGTTGCCGTCGTTTACAATTGTTTTAATTTTCTCCATATCCCCCCCCCCCCCTCCCACCAACTCTCCACTTGGAATGCTACTCTAAATTTCAATTCTCAATCAGTATCAATTCTCAATCTTTACATCATTGATGTGAAGAATGGGAATCGCTTTACTGGGTTCGTACTCGCTACCTTTGGGTTGATAACACTTGATGGTGCACAACCATCAGACCATCAAGTGATATATCATTGTTGTGTGTCTACGCGTATTTCAGAATTGTCTACATATTGATGTCGAGAATAATGTAGATAATTGATTTTGGCGTAGATAATGTCGACAATTGGTCGAGTATGTAGATAACTCATGGACAACGTCGATTATTTGTTGTTTTTCGATTGTTTTTTTTTATAGAGAGGAAGCCATTTTACAGTTTTCCAGTTCTAATTGGGGTTTTCAATAAATTCCATTTTTGCAAACCAACTACTTGAGATTAGTACGTTTAAAATAATTCAATATTCAAATTAATTTTCAAATTTTTTATTAGCAATGTGATCAGGTTTCGGCAAATTGGTTTCTCTTCACAGATATATCCAATTTTTTCCAAAGCTGGTCACTATTTAGCTGGTCATTAATTTTCGCAAATATAATAATTTCGACAAAATATTCGAACTAAACTTTTCAGTTTCATTTAATTGGAGTATTTTGTTTAAAATTTATTTTGAAAATTATCACTGTCAACTGCCAGCTGCCACAAAACAAAAATACCGGCAAATAAAACCACCAGTTCCAACTTCCGTCAGTAATTGATATTAAAACTTTATTGGTATAGTTTATTAAATAAAATTTAGTAGTATCGAATAAAAACAGAATTCAAATCAGCCAGTCGGCTTAAATTTACGAATAATTTTGCCATTCTTAATTCTTCGATTCCTCTGAGAGCTACGCGTCTATTGTGACATTTTCTTCGAAATATTTGAACTTTTAACTGGTCAGAATCAGTATTTAATAATTTTAAAATAAGTATCTTGCCAATTTGTCCGTTGAATTTTCGGTGAATGGCTTCAAAAGTGAAAGCCGGAAGCACACGTGACTTTGATGTCCCTTCTCTATAATTACAAATCTATTCGAAACAAATTACATCTTTAAAGAGAATAAATTAAGTGTTGGTCTGTAATGTGCTATTATGGGCTTTATTTATAATTCTAACGGTGTACTTTTTTTTCCTTTATTAATCACAACTGAGAGTGTACTCATCTAGCAATTTATCTTTCAAATTTTTACAAATTTACGTTTCTTAAACAATTCTGATAGGTTGGGTTAGTCCTAAAATTAATTAAACCTATTTAAAATACCATCGATGGTTCTGTGTCTATGTCTAGTCATGATCCCTTAATTGCCTACTGGGAACATTTATTTAAGCAGAGTTCGTTCTGGCGATGCAGAGCTCAATGTGCTGAGTAAAGCTCATGTTTTCTACGAAAGTAACCCATATGTCTTTTGTTTCAAGTACTACCAGAAGAAGTACACCATTTATCTTATAGTCTTGTGTAACAGGGTTGGCTTTTCGGTGGAATGATAGAGATTTGCACTTTTCAATGCTGAGACTCAGAGAATTGAACTCGTGTACCATATTGCTAGGTTGTCAATATCTTCTACGCAGTTTATTGGTATCGTTAACTGACTCGATGGTCAGCTAACGTAAACTTGTATTGCAATCAACCTTTTATCTCCCATTTCAATATATTGAATGCGATTACACAAATAAGATTTGAATCAGGCTACGAACTGGATGGAAAATCCGAACTTGAAAATGTGTTTCTAAGTTTTGCGGTGCCTGATAGAACCGAAGGGGTTTTAAAGTCGGCGTATAATACAGAAACTCTTTGTGATTCTCAATTCTTTAATATAATAGCTAGTAAATTCTTTGAGATTTTGGGCATGAAACCATGTTGGTAATGCGACATATACCGCGAAAACACTGCTCTGAATGAGTTGCATGTTACCAGTCCAAATAATTTAGGTGTATTAGATATAGATGTTATACCTCTGTGGCACGAAATATCATTTCTAGATCCAGTTTTGAAAATTTACGTCACTTTAGTTATTTTTCACTTTTGCAGAAAAGTTGCCAATTTTGATGACTGATTAAACAAAATG
The DNA here is from genome assembly GCA_963691935.1 of Nephrotoma guestfalica. Taxonomy (NCBI): domain Eukaryota; kingdom Metazoa; phylum Arthropoda; class Insecta; order Diptera; family Tipulidae; genus Nephrotoma; species Nephrotoma guestfalica. Next base: position 101,734,251 of record OY829913.1, read on the forward strand.
CTGATAAATTCCCAAATATACAGAGTTTTTCAAAAATGAAGCAGGGACCACATTCTTTTCCAAATCCTACCAATGCTAATGGTTGGATCTTTGTAATTATCAATATTCTCTGATTTATAAACAGATTGGAAAAACTCAGCAAAGATGTTGGTTATGATCTTTGTATTGTAAGAATTTTGATATCTCGTCCAGGCTCCAGCCATCAATTTCGCGTTTGGTTTTAAAAAAGCTCCAAAATTGTTTTGAATCTCCTGTAATTTTATCCATTCGTTGCACAGAGTAAATTTCTGGGGAATGAATGGGAATGAATAAATCAATGCCTTTAAATAGATGTGCGTACAAATTTTTGGCATTTGAATTTATTTGTTCAAACATATTGTTGTAAGTTATTCGAATTGGCTTTTTTGAAGATGGTTTTGGTAATTTTGGATCCTGTTACTCACATTGGTTTCCAATATTATTTCTATTGCTTTGTGGTGAATTTCATTAATAACGGATAGTGTTGCTGATTATTCTGTTTAGGTCGAAGGTTCGGTCTAGTAAATATTTTAGCTCGTGGATAAGACTCAAGTTTGAGCGAAATATGATGTCTATGAACAGCTTCTCGTTATCCGGAATTACGTTTACGGAGGCATAATCTCGCTCGTTTCTTCATTATAAGGCCTAACTAATATTTGAAAGATTCAAACTCTATTTATTAAGATTATGTCTGATTGATCGGACGCGTTGGTAATTTCCATAATTGTATCACAGCACTTGGTTTGCGATGATGTAGGCGAATCAGGTGGAATATACGTCATGTAAATTCGTATTGACTTATCATTGATGGCTATTTTAATACACAGTTGCTCGATCGATAGATTCGTTAAATCAATCAATTCATTTGGAACCTCCCAATTTATGGTAAACAATTAAGTATGAAGTTTCATCCCAATCCACCAATCCGTCTAGGCTGTACAGAGTCAAATTTTTGTCAAAACAGTTTTTTTTTGTCAAAAATCGCCATTTCCTCTTAAGTTTTGAAGTGGTCTGGGTCGATTTTAGTGAAAAATTAATTTAGAATGTTTTAGCGTTTAATAATTTTTCTTGTAAATGATGATTTTTCAAAGTGGCTGCTACGTCCAGTGGATCGATTTCAGCCAAAAATCGTTGAGGTCTCCCATTTAATGGTAACCGCTTAAATATGAAGTTTCATTCTGCACAGTCAAACCGTCTACGCTGTACAGAAGCTACAGACATTTAGTCGGCACGGCACTATACACACGCACACACAGAGATTTTTTTAAAAACTACTTTTTTGACTCGGTAAATCTGTAAAAATCTCGAGTACATAAAAAAACAGTTTTTTTTCCAAAAATCGTCATTTCCGCTTTAATTTTGGAAAACTGATCTGGACCGATATTATTACAAAATGATTTTGAATACGAGGGTTGTCTGAGAAGTTTATTCAACAAGAAGATGGCAGTACTCGTCAACAAAAGTGGGGAAGTGTGTTTGCGCATACGTTGATAAGCACTCGTCAAACTATCAGTTATTGTGGACGCGCAATTGTTGTTTAACAATCGTTTGAGTGAGTCGATGTGTGTTTTTGTGGTTCTGATTTTGTTATTTTTTCAAATTTATCAGGAACAAAACAGAAACAGACATATATTACTAATGCTAAATGTTTATTTATGTTTTATAGTAGATATTACGAGTACATCAATATTTTGTTAATCCTCCTTTGGCTTTAATGACTGCAATAATTCTAACTGGCATACTGGAAATACAAGTTTGTACCACGTCTTGTAGTTTTGCGTTCTCTTGTCAATGTATGTGAATAGTATCGTTCAGAACAGCTCCATAGATTTTCGATCGAATTTCGATCGGGTGAGTTTCCGGGCCATGCTCGGTACCCCATCCTACATGAAGATGTATGGCCCTTCTTCTTCATTTATTGAGTTTTGGAAAGGCAAAAATACAGTCTCAACAACCTGTTTATATTGCACTTGATTCATGGTGCCCTGTATTTTGTGGGTACAGAAGTCCGATGACATTCGTGGTTATGCATGGCCAGATCATGACTGGTGGTGGGTGTTTCATTTTTTCTGTACAGCTTCATCACTATAACGACGGAGTGTTAATTTTGTTTTACAAAATTAACACTCCGTCGTTGCTTGAAGTCGGGATTCATCGCTATAGATCACTTGCTGCAAAGAGGATGTGAATTGTAAAAATGAAATTTATTATTCAAATTGAAACTTTGACGAAATGATTTATTAATGACAAAATTTGTTCTCATTTTGTTTTTCCAATCTTCAACCGTAAAATTTCTGTGCTTTTTTGCCCATTGCATGCGTGCTATCTACATTTTTGTGTCAAACTGGGGTTCTTGGCTGGTCTGCGACATTTGAGTTCGGCAGAGTACCATCATGATCGCATCGTACGCTCAGATATATTAGTATTATGCAATTTTAATTTATTTAGCACCACTTTAGCAGAATTTTGTCTATTTTGGAGTGCTGTTTTTATAATTAGCCAGTCGTCTCTCGCGATGGTTTTACGGACACCACGGAAATGACTGCGACCGCTCGGTGTTGTTAATGCATCAATTCGATCGACTGTATGCCGATAAACTTTTTTCATTATTGCAATTTGACGGTTCGAATGCATAGACATGTTTTTAATAACGTCTCTATTTTAATTTTATCCACGCTACTAATGTCTCTCAATGTCTTTCACCTTTCCTATTGCGAATAAATTACAGAGCTCAAAAATTCACCAACAAATTTATAAAATTCACAATAAGTTATTAAAACACTTTACTACATTTCTTAACACGAGCATGCACACATTTCAACTGTATTTGGTTATTATTCGCACTCATTTTAGGGTGGCTCTAATTCAATTGCCAGGTACTGTATTTCTCAAAGAAAATGCGCCTACGCAAATCAAAGAGGAGTTAGACGCTCTACGGGGTTCTGCACCATCATGGCCGTACCAGCTTGAGTGACGATGAACGCTTGAGATGTTCAACAACTACAACCACTGACGATAAACTCACTCAAGTTCACCAAATGGTGCAAGACAGCCGTTCAATTAAAGTGAGAGACTGAGAAGAGGCTATGAATATGTCCAACGAACGTTTTTCTCACATTTCGAATCAATATTTATGCATGGGCAAGCTGTCCGCGCGTTGAGTGCTGCGTTTGCTCGCTTTGGACCAGAAACGTATTCAATAAACATTTTCAACGTTCTGTTGGCGCAGTTTAGGCGCAATAAATCAGAGTTTTGGTACCAGTTAATTACTGTTGATAAATACTCCATTACATTCCAAAATCTTAAATACAGTCAAAACAATAGTCTGCCAAGGAGGAATCGGCTTCAAACAAGGCTAAGGCTATTCATTCGGCTGGGAAAGTGATGACGATTGTTTTCTGTGACAGTCATGGATTTGCTTATCTTATTCGAATATCTTCAAAAACGGACAACCATTACAGGAGCATACTACGCCTCATTACTTCAGATGTGCTTGGATAATGGAGATTTTCGTCGAACGAGCATTCCAAAACCATCGTTTCATAACTATTTTGCAGAGAAAGACGCCGAGTACTATTTGGATGGGTTGAAGAGATGGGAGCGTCACTGGTAGAAGTGTATACGCTTACAAGGAGGCTATGTAGAGAAATAAAAATAAATTTGAAGAAAAAATTTCTTGTTTCCCTGTTAGGTCGGATATTTTTCAGACAACCCCCGTATATTAGTTCATAATCATTTTACTCGTAAGATATACTTTTTCTACCTCCCGTGGTCCAATTTCAGCCTCTCAAGTTATAAGAACAGCTTAAGTATAAAGTTTTATACCGATCAGTGACCCGGCCTGAATTTTTCACGATTACTGTACTTTATTTGGCTTTGCAAGAGAACCAACAGCGCCAAAACGGTGAGTTATGAGCTAAAGTGTAATATCAAAATTGTCGAGTTGCATTGCTTTTCAGTAATTTCGTTAGGCCCATAAGCTTTTGTGGATCGCAGGAGCCTTTAAAACACCGAGGTACTTAATTTAGAGCGAGTCTATTTTGGGCTATATTATTTCTCTGGGTGTAGGGAATAGCGGTCTCGAGGAATAATGTTCAAATGTTTTCACGGTGGGACACTGTAAAATTGAAAAATTATCCTGATTTTAGCTACTATAATATTGGAATTCAATATAATGTTTACAAATCCAATGTTAGTTTAGTTAAACGTTGGTTTTAAGTTAAGTTGTTTCGTTATCAAAACAAGCATAATCAACTGCAATATATTGATAATCCCATGCTTATCAAAAAAAAAAAAAATAATAATAATAACACTAATTTTATATGGCCAATAAAACCTTATCCTTATCATGTGGTTTGGTATTTTGGGGGGGGGGGGGGGGGGGATATTCTTAAAATTAATATAATTTAGCCATATTTAACGAATACCTGAAACGGTAGAATTTTCTAATTATCTTTCCGTACTATTAAATAATCTGCATATCTAGCCATAGACATAATAAAATTCATTATCTCACTAAAGTCTTAATTGAAGCCAATAAATAACGCAGTGAACGGGGAGATATCAACAATTATTTGATATAAAAATATCTATACACACTTTTATAATCAGCTGGATGGAGTATCCAATTCAAATAATATAGTGATTAGCAAATACTCCCGTAGGAATTCGCGATTGATAACCGATTGATTTAAACGTTTTGATAAAACATTTTTTGACAATACCAAAGTACAGTGTTCTGCAATAAGAACTTTTTTTAATTTTTAAATTAAATATATGTTTGGTGAAAATATGGCCAATGTTCACCAGGAGGACGTTTGCAGAAGTTGATCCTTTGGTCGACATTTTCGAACACATTTCTACATAACTGGGGCTCTATCCCGCAAATGACGCGTTCGATGTTGGTGTTAAACCGCAAAGTCAATCATCCAACAAATCTGTTTGTGTTGAAACCACAAGACGTTAGTCTCGTATCATCAAATATTCGTAATGTGGTCCTTATAGACAAGTTTAATTGTTGAGAATGTCGATCAATCCATAAACGTGGGTTCTGCACAACACGTTTTCCTTATATAGCAATATTTACTTTTTTTTCCTTTATTAATTACAACTAAGACTGTGCTCATCTAGCAGTTATCTTCAAATTTACAAATTTTCCATTTCTTAACCCTTGCCCACTAACGCCTGGGTGAGATCGACCGCAAGCGTAAAATATATAGAAAAAACACATAGACAACGAATTGTGGCTAACTTTATACTTTATGTAATCTAACCTCAATATTTGCTTGCCATGTGGAAATACTATTTAGTTAGTTTTAGTCTCTCGAAGGAGACGGTTGATTAATTTAAAAAAGTGTCTGGGTGTTTTTAACCCACGAAAGTGTTTGTGTTAAATTTTTTTTCAAAACTTTGGGTCGAATAAACCCACGTTAGTAACGCACGGTAATGGTATTTATTTGAAATATTTTTCGCTACTTTTACGAGATGGCTAATTTGCGATATTTTGGGATGGACGATTATGAGCGGCAACAAAATAGATTACGCGCAATCCTAACGGAAATGAAGAGCGATGACGATGAAGATGTTAATCAACAAACCGACAACAGCGAAATTGAAGATTTGGAAATTATGAGTAAACATAACTCAGAGACGGATCAAGATGGTGATTCCGACAGCATCGAGCGCGTTGAGAATAATGATAATGTTTTAATGGGAAGAGGCGGTTCTTTATGGAGAAAATCACCTTTTAAAACAGCACGGGTAAATCCAGTAAATATCTACTAAACTTCACCAGCACTCACACAATTTTCAAGCTTTGTAAAAACCCCGAGAGAAAGTTTTGAAATATTCTTTAGTTTCACTAATCTTAAAGTGGAATATACGAATATATTCATAAAACATGAAATAAGCCCATTGTTTGGGCTATTGTACCTCGTGGGACACAAATCATCTCATGTGCACGTGAGCGTCTTGTGGGCTACCGATGGAACTGGGCTGGAAATTTTTTGCAGCAACTATGAGCGATAATCGGTTTGAATTTTTGATACGTTGCATTCGGGTCGACAATATCGAGAATCGTTTGGCCCGTCGCGAAGTGGATAAGCTCGCACCTATTCGCGAAATATTTCAAATATTCAGTCAGAACTGTCTGAAAAACTACAATGTGGGGTGTTTCATAACCGTAGATGAGAAGATAGAACCAAATAGTATTACGGTTGACAAAGCATTTACAAAAAGCGAGTCGAAACTTAACAGTAGTTAACTGGTTTTCCAGTCATTATTTGGCACAAGAGCTTCTTCACAAAAAGACAACGATAGTGGGAACTATAAGAAAAAATAAAAGGATCCTACTTTCATCATTTTATTTTACGAAAAACCGGGAAATTAATTCAACCATATTTGGATACCAAAAAAACACCACCATACTATCGTATGTTCCAAAAAAATGTGTCTTATTACTACAAACCATGCATCGGACTGGTGAAATAACGTAGACGGCTAACCGACTACCAGATATCATTTCCTTCTATAACAGCACGAAGGGCGGAGTAGATACACCAGACCAATTATGTAGCACATATGTATAATGTTACACGAACTTCTAATAGATGGCCAATGATAACTTTTTACAGTCTATTATACTTGGCAGGAATAAACGGCCGAATAGTGTTGCTTTCGACAAACGATCCCGCTATTCAGTACAAATCCCGAAAATTGTTTTTGAAAGATTAGGCTTTCAGCCTTATTCAGCCGCAAATAGACCAACGAAGCAAATTAACTAATTAGAACGAAAATCTCAAGTTCAGTATTATGAAGTTCCCAAAAAGAAACCCAAAATTGATAAGCCTAGTCTATGTCAGCTTTGTAAACCAACGCAAGGCTGGAAAACCAAAGCCGTGTGCTACAAATGTTCTAAATTTATTTGCTGAAGTCAGCAAATTATGATCTGCTCGCTTTGTGGAAGTTGTAACGTAGATGATACTGAATTACAGTTGCAACGAAAGATAGTCCTACTTCAAAGGTAATTATTTGTTTAGGGGTTAATTTAACCCAGCGCTAGTAATAATGTTCCTTCAAATAGCGATAGTGAGCGAAGGTTAAACAATTCTGATTTGTTGGAGTGAAACCCAATGGTTAGTCCCAAAATTAATTAAACCTATTTAAAATACTAATTTTAATTTGGTATGTTTACTAGGCCAAGTGGCCTAGTTCTTTGAAGTTTTCTTTCAACGACAGGGTTACCTATCATGTGGCGAATATAGGGGTTTCCATGTTCCTGAAGTCTTATTTCGTGTTTGGCGGCATGCTTTTTATTTCATCTTTGATGTATTCCATCTGTAAGTCCCTGTGAAGGTCTTTTCTTGTGTACCACGGAGCATTTACGATGCTATGGAGAACCTTGTTTTGAAACGTCTGTATCATTTGTCGTTTGTTCGTTTAGTACATCCCCAGAGTTGAATACCGTAGATCCATATCGGCTTCAGTATTTGCCGATATAGCTTCAGCTTGTTGTGTTTTGTAAGCTCAGAGCCTCTACCTATGAGCAAATACATTTTTCTGAACTTAATATTACATTTTTCTTTGTTCTTTTTGACATGCTTGCTCCACTTGAGCGAGTGCCATGCCAAGATATTTAGCTTTGTTTGCATATGGCACCGGTCGTGAGTTAATTTCTATCGGTAGATGGGAAGCCTTTTGATATGTAAAGTTAATATGCGTGGATTTCGTTTCATTAAGCTTGATTCTCCAGTGCTTAGTCCAGTTACAAACCACATTGGTAATCTTCTGAAGTTTGCTCGTTGCATCAGCGACATTACTTCCAATCGCCATGATTGCTGTGTTATCTACAAAGGTGGCTATGATTCCTTCATCTGTTTTTGGAATATTCCTTGTATATAATAAATACAGGATTGGTCCTAAGACACTCCCCTGTGGGACACCGGCAGAGATTTTCTTTAGTTCGGAGTATTCATCCTCATATTTCATACGAAAATGTCTATTGGATATATAAGCATGGTATAGAATTACCTCGGCAGATCTCTATGCAGCTTGAATTTCAGTCTACTGTGCCAGACTTTATCGAATGCTTGAGTGACGTCCAGAAATTTGCTGGAGCATACTTTTGTTCTCGTAAGTGAGCCACTGAGGCTTTTCAGCATTCAATTTCATAGATAAGGTTCTATCAAACATCATTGTTTAGCGCTGTTACCTTATAGTCTTTGTCAGTAACCGATTTCATCAGTGACTGAATTTATGGGTAACCGGTTTCACTAACAATGTTTGGGTAGAACATCTTTTGAATCTGGACTAGATTGTCCCCTACCATTTAATTGTTCAGCCTCAGGTGACGATTCAGCTTTTCTTTTCTTACTCTTACTGGACTGTTTTTTTCTTCTTTAGGATCCAGTCCGTTTCTCTTTGTAATTCATCTTCATCAGTGAAATAGTTGAGTTTGTCTGGTTCAATGCTTCCTATCGCAATCTTCTTTTGAATCCCGATTCATTTTTAGGTTTTCATTTTCTCGCTTTAGATACTACTTAGCTTGGCATAGAATTGCTCCATATGTTCTAGCCTCGCCAAGATTACCCATATTCTCTTTTTCTAGGTGAATAGTTGTTTTACTAGATTCGGCTATTTACAAAGTAAAATTTCCGGCGGCATCACTTATTTCGTGTAATGTTTGTGCAGTACATCTAGTTACGTCTAATGTCGTCTAATCCCCAAAAGCTTCGGCTTGGTCAGCTACCAAGTTGCTTCTATTTTCCTTTATTGGCGATCTTTGTAAATTTAATCTTCTCTGGAACGAATTTGATGTTCCCTGATAATGCAATAGATGGCCCTCCCCAGAATCCATAGGGCCAATCTCCACAGAGAGTGAATTTACCAATGTTGATATTACCACCTGGGGTATTATTTCCTTTTGTTGGTACCATTGCATAGTTTTGATTGACTAATCAGCTATTCTACTTCACTACAACGAAGGGATTGGGTACCACAACCGTTCGTTCTTTAATGTGTGTTCGTATTTTAATAGGATTTTGAAGCGAAATTGAATTCAAAATGGTCAACTTTCTACTGTAAATTTAAAAAGAAAATTGAATAACGTAACTTTTAAAATAGATGCTTTGTACTCTATTGACAAAAAATGTTTTTTTTGGAAGAACCTGCGAAAGTTATGACACTCAATTACAATCGTAATGAGGGACCTTTCAAGTTAGAACTAAGAGACTCTAGACTATTTTCACCTGAAATAAACAGAAGTAGTTCTGTTTGTCAAAATGTTTGTGTCATCATTTGTCAAACAGTGAGCGAATCAGTACCACTGACGGCCGGGAAATTGCATTAATGGTAATTCGTCGGAAAAATAGGCAATATCCAAAATATGTGATACAACTTTTACCCGAATCAGACCAGTTGAAATATATTTGCAGAGTCATTCGGATATAAATTTGTTTCAAAATGTGAATCTGCATGCGAAAGTTTATTCGATTCGACCATTACACCAAACCGAAGATCACGATTTATTAATCCGATACGTTATTAATGATATCAAATGGTATTGAGAGAGTCAATTGAGAGGACATTTTAGTTGTACAGCGCTATCTATTATCTACCTATCTAAACTATTACTACCACTCCTATTTTGATGTTTAGTGTCAAATATTCGAGTCGTAAGAAATTCATACAAAAATGGAGTTATGTCGCTTCTGTATTATATTCTGTGGTATTAGTTTTGCCTGTCCGCATACTACTTTACAAATTTCCGTACCTTTTACTTGTATTTTATTTTATTTTTTGCTTTTATAAATTCATTTACCGAAATGAAACGAACCAATTAAATTGTTTGATTTTTGTGTGGTTTGTTTCAGGGTGGTGATGATATATTTTGGTGTTTATAGTCGATGACGTTTCGTTCTCTCTTACTCTTTTTCTCTCATTGTTTGTGTTGTGCAGTGCAAGTAAATAATATTTTAGCCAAAGAGCCAAATATTAAATTAATTTAAAAAACAGTTTACTAAGTGTTAATTAATACAGTGATAAACAAGTGAAAATATAAAGATTTTTTGACAAAGTATTTTGTCGCATATAGCGTTTATGGCGCAAAAAACAAAATATTATAAAATATGTGTTGAAAACAGATTTTTGGTATGTGGAGAATAAAACATGGCTATCTCTTGTTATGAGTAAAGCGGAAGTGAAGGCATATTTTTTATTCATTTTTAGTACAGTGTTGCCTATAACCCAATTTATAATAATTCTCAACTAACAAAAACATAAATGCACCCTATAAGCCAACACTTGAATTTACACTAATTTTAGTCCCATTTCTCCTCGATGTAGTTGATGTTTGGACTTGGAAAGTCCCTTTGTTAATGCATCAGCAATCTTCTGATCTGTCCCGATTGGATTTATTGTGATGACAGATGCTTCTACTTTCTCTTTCACAAAATGATGCCTGACATCGATATGTTTCGTACGAGGATGATATCCATCTGTCTTCGAGAAATTAATTGCGCTTCGACTGTCACAAAAAATCGGAACCGCAGTCGGTCTGCTGAGTTCCACGTTAAATTTTCGAAGCCATAATGCTTCTTGACAGTCTGCCGAGACAGCCATATACTCGTATTCGGCTTCAGTTGAATAAAGTGCAACGGTTTGTTGCTTGCGTGATGACCTCCGCTTTTGAGAAAAACATAACCAGTGGTGGATTTTCATTCATCAAGATCACTCGCCCAGTCTGCATCACTAAAACCAGTAATGTTTTCTAATTCCGATCTCCGAAATTCCAGCTTCGCACCTAGTGTGCTTTTCAAGTAACGGAAGATCCGTTTCACTGTAACCCAATGCTGCTTTCCGGGATTGTTTGTATAAACGACTCAATAAATTCACTGTGTAGGCAATATCAGGTCGCGTACTCTGTGCTACATACAGAGGGCTTCCTACCGCTTCCTGAAATGGAATTGTCTGCATGTGCCCAATTTCGGGTTTGCTGGTCGGTGACATACTTTTGTCTAGCTTAACATTTATGTCGATTGGTGTCGCAACAGTGTTAGATTGAGACATGTTGAATTTTTCAAAAATTTTGGGAATCCTGTTGATCCAGCAATAAAAACCCATTTCTTGATCCCTTGTAATTCGGAATCTCAAAATGCATTGAGCTTCTCCTATATCTTTCATGTGTAAACGTTTGGACAGTTCGTCTTTGGAACCCGTGCCCTGTTCTTTGTTGGTACTTAAAATCAAAAAATCATCCACATATACCGCAACAAACAACTTGGAATTTCCGTTGATTTTATAATAGATGCACCTATCAGCTTTAGATCTTTCTGGTTGCAACATATACACAGTTTCCCTCAATTCAACTTGAAGGAACGCATACACTGCATCCATCTGCTCAACATTCATATCGTATTGGACAGCTAGTGCCAACAGATAGCGAACTGAGCTATACTTCACTACTGGTGCAAACATCCTCATAATCCAGACCTACACACTGGGAACAACCCTTTACAACGAGCCGTGCTTTGTATTGAACTGAACCATCTAATTTTAATTACATATTCATCTTCCATAGCTTGTTGCCACAAATTACTATCACTGCAGCTCAATGCTTCTTCAACACTAAGCGGATCATTCGTCCATAACTCAATTGTACTAAGACAAGTTTTAAATAATTAAAAAAAAATTTAATTTTTAAATAAGTGCAAATATAATTGGTGTGCCATTTAATATAAACTGCAATACCCAGACAAAAATATTCCAAAATTTTCATTTAACCACCCTATTTAACCCCCCCCCCAAAAAAAAACGTAAACAAAGATCTAATTGGTTCACATGGCTAGCGCTGCACAAATCAATACACAGCAAAACATCAAAACAAAAAAATGAAATTATGAAATAAAAACTTTAAGGAAATATAAGAGAAATTAAACCAGCCCATGTTTTTCTGTTATGGAGAAATATAATCTCGGTTGCCTGTCACTAACACCAACTCAACGATATTTTTTTTGTTATCATGGCCATTTATACACTGGCTCTGGTTAAACGATAAAATTTTGATCGTTGTATACCAACAGAGACAGACACCGAATTTTTAAAAACGACTTTTTTGACTTGACGGCGATATAGCAAATGGTAAATGCACAAATAATGATTTTGTGCTATAATGGTTGAAATCCATTTTTTAGCCCCACTGTTAACTTTTGTCACTTATAAAATTGAATTTGAATTGTTTTTTGTAATACACTTGTAAAAATTTTTCCTTAGAGTGACAATATTTATTGATTTTATTATTAGCAAGATCGATTTCGAAAATGTAGTTCTTCTTCAGTTCCTTTTTTACAACTAATACCAATGCTATAGGTATTGGTTGTAAAAAAGGAACTGAAGAAGAAATACATTTTCGAAATCGATCTTCCTAATAATAAATTCAATAAATATTGTCACTCTAAGGAAAATTTTTTACAAGTGTATTACAAAAAACAATTCAAATTCAACAAATAATGAACATGATGGGAAGGCTAGGAACAACAAAGAGTCTATACCAGTTTAGGGTTACCAGACTGGGTTTTCAAAACGGAGGACAGAATGAGTATAAACGAGGACATTTAACATACGATGTTTTAATAAAATAAAATAATTTATTGCATCCGTTTTTTGATTGTATTTCAAAAATTAATATTTATCATTGGTTCCAATTTGTTTTCGTAATTCAGCGCAATTCAAAATATAATTATAAAAATCTTTACATTCCATATTTATATTGTAAATAGTTAAAATAATACCAGTGACGGTATCAACATCCATCTTATTTCTCTCCTTACTCCTCTGACTTTTAATCAGCGAAAACACGCGTTCCACACTTGCATTGTGTCCGAAGCGTATTGTGCTATTTTAATTAATTCAGAACACACCTCATTAGACGTGCATCGCTTAAAATATTCAGTCCATTTTTGGTGTGCCAAAAGTTTGGCCCAGCTGTGGTTAATACTTTGTTTTAACACACAATTCCTCAAATTTTGAAACTGATCAAACAGTTTTGAATCGTCGATCAACATTTTTTTATCAACAAAAAACTGGAGCGAACTTTCTACATCGTTCCACTCAGGCGTATTTTTTAGCTCTATGTACTGCAATACGTCGAATTCTTCCAGAGGTTTAGTCCAAATTTGTGAGCGCATTGCAATTGCAGCGCAATTTGCATTGTGAGCTACATGTACTGCGTATCCCACACCAACAATTCTATTAATTACTTTTTCTTTCAGTCTTTGACGTTATTTAAATCACTTGGATCAAGTTTCATAATCGGAGGTGATTTTAATGCAAAAAACACCTGCTGGGGATCAAGAGTAACCTCTAAAAAAGGAAGAGAGCTGTTTGCAGCAGGAAGACTATGCAATTGCGATTTTCATTCTGGAGATCAACCAACTTATTGGCCAACGGATAGAAACAAAATACCCGATGTCATTGACTTCTTTATCACCAAAGGTATAGACGAAAACTACATATACCTAGAAAGCAGCGAGGGGATTATGTCGGATCATACGCCTGTTATTATGACAATCAGTGCAACGATTATTAAAAAAACTAGTCCACCTTCGCTAACGAACAAAAAAACCTACTGGGACAAATTCCAGAAACTTGCTGAGGATAATATTGATCTTTAGGTGCCAATTAAAAACCCGATAGAGCTAGAAGAAGAACTAGAACAACTCAAGAACAGTATACAAGAAGCGGCGTGGAGTAGTACCCCCTCAAATGCTATTTATCCTCTAGAAGTTAGGAAACTGGTTGCAGCAAAACGAAAAGCAAGAAAGGCCTTGCAAAGATGTCGAGCGCCAGAATATAAAACAACTCTAAATTTGTTATCCAATAAACTAAAGTTGCTAATTAAAGAAATCAAAAACGAATCCATTAATAAATACTTGAGTGGCCTTACTGGGGAAAAAGATACCGAATACTCCCTTTGGAAAGCGACCAAAAATTTAAAACGACCTAAACTACAAATTCCACCAGTAAAAAATGAAGATGGTACATGGGCTATAAGCGCAAAGCAAAAAGCTTCGTTGTTTGCAACCCACCTCGAGAACACGTTTCAGCCTCTACCTAAACGAACTGTAGAGGAAAACATACCACCAGTATATAAAATGGATAACTGCAATATAACTCCTGTCACACTACAAGAATTAAAAGAGGAAATCAATCTCAACCTAAATACAAAGAAATCTCCAGGATATGACTTAATTACAGGACAAATAGTAAAAGCTCTTCCTGAAAAAGGTCTACGTAAACTACTCCAAATAATTAATGCAGTGTTCAGACTTAAACACGTTCCAAGTCAATGGGAAGTAGCAGAAGTAATTATAATACCTAAACCAAACAAACCACTTAATGACAAAAATTCGTATAGGCCGATTTCCTTACCCTCAACAATTTCAAAATTATTCGAGAAACTACTCCTAAAGAGACTAAAACCAATAATAGGAGAAAGAAATCTTGTTCCTCCACATCAATTTGGCTTCAGAGAAAACCATTCAACAATAGAAACCGAATTACAAACATAATTGAAGACGTACTTGAAAAAAAGAAAGTATGTTCAAGCGTCTTCTTGGATGTAGCACAGGCCTTTGACAGAGTATGTCATAAAGGCTTGGAATATAAATTACTAAGAGACTTACCAAAGCAGTTTTATGAAATTCTAAAATCTTACATATCTAACCGGCACTTTCGAGTTAAATTAGATGGCGAATACTCAGAAATAAAGGAAATATTAGCAGGAGTACCACAAGGTATCGTTCTGGGACGAACTTTATATGTTCTATACACCTCGGACCTGCCAACGATAGAGGAGACTAACATAGCGACGTTTGCGGATGATACGGCCGTCTTAGCAGTTGCTAATTGCATAGAAGAATCTACAAGCAAATTGCAAAGAGCTACTAATATTGTCAGTACCTGGACCAAGAGATGGCGAATATAACTTAATGAAACAAAATTTGTTCACGTAAACTTTACTAACAAGAAGGTCAACTGGATACCAGTAGAACTGAACTCCCAGCAAATTCCCTATGCAAATACGGCAAAATATCTAGGCATGACTCTAGACGCGAAACTAAAATGGAAAAAGCATGTGAAAAAGAAAAAAAAAGAGTTAAACATCAAATACAGAAAGATGGATTGTCTCTTAGGAAGAAATTCTGAGCTGACTCTACATAATAAATTGCTATTATACCGGCAAATCCTAAAACCTGTGTGGACTTACGGTATTCAGCTTATACAAAGCTGTATAAAGCAAAGTTCTTCGTGGAATAGTTAATGCACCGTGGTACATAAGAAATGACAACCTCCATAGAGATCTGAAGATGGATTTCGTTAGTGAAGAAATAAGCAAACACGCGAGAAAACACATGCAACGTATTAGTTTACACCAAAATGCTGAGATACGTTGTATGTTGGATGATTCAAACCTAGTAAGACGGCTGCGAAGGAAGAAACCGCATGATCTACAAGATTCAATCAGGATCGACTAAAAATATAATAAAATTGTAAAGGGGACTAGCCAAAGGGCTACAACCCTCCAAACAAGAATATAAATTATGAAAGATAAATTACTAGATGATTTGTAAATCAGCAAAAAAGTCTTTGGAAAACATTGTTAAATCCACTTCTGTTGGGTCCACCGAAGTTCGTGTTACAATTATCGCCAGAGAATCCCACACATTTAGAAATTAAATTAGCTTCTGTTAATCCATCAATTATTAAAGAGGCGATAGTATCTGATTTTTCGTTTTTCGTGTTGGTTATTTGTAACACTTTCGATCAAATTCCCTAGTTTTTATAATCATAATACTGAATTAGTAAAGGAAACAGTTTTATTGCACCGTGATTACTAGCGTCTGTTGCGATGATAATGTATATTCGGCGCAAACACGTTTAAAACAATAGCCTCAGCTTTAGTTCGTGCACAAGAAACTTTTAGACATATTTTTGTATCTTTGAACATGATCTTATATAGTGGTACCGAGCAGTCGTGTGACTTAAATGACTGATGATCTTTCACCATATGATATGCTATAGCATATTGGTGTCATTGCCACTGAACACGAATTTTTGTAAGCAATCAGATGTACCAAATATTTTAATATGCTCAGAAATATCCAATTTTCCTTTGTTTCCGATAGAATTCCGATACTGGTATATGTATTGCATAATTTACAAAAAACATCGTTATCGGTTTTACCTTTTTTGAAAGAAGGCAATTCCTGGAGAATCTCATCATTCACCACGCACTTTCTTTTTGGTTAAGACATCACTCACAAAATACACTACTACAGGGTGTCCGCCGGGAAGGTATACTACTTTGTTTGTTTATGATTTTTGATTAAATGAAAGAGAATGGATCTTATATTGATAAATGTTTTATTTAATGTCGGGAATTATGTATGGAATACAATATCAGATAAATGTCCGCCTCTGTTAGCCTCACAAATGCGAGCCCTTTTGAGCACATTTTTCATTACATTCTCACACATTTCACGCGGTATTTCATTAATTTCATCACGAATATTTTGTTTGAGTTGCTCAAGCGTTTCTGGTTTGTTTGCATAAGCCTTGCTTTTTAGATATCCCCACAAAAAGAAGTCCGGAGCAGTCAAATCAGGCAGCCGTGGAGGCCAATCAACATCATCATTTTTTGAAATAACTTGTTGTGGAAAGAGTTCTCGCAGTAATTCCATTGTAATTCTGGCTGTATGCGATGTGGCACCGTCTTGTTGATACCACATGTTAATCAAGCCCAAAGTATGCAGTTGTGGCGTTAAAAAGTTTTCAATCATATCACGATATCGCTCCCCATTCACAGTCACCGTTACGCCGTTTTCATTTTCAAAGAAGTAAGGTCCAATGATTTCTCCTGACCAAATTGCACACCAGACTGTCACTTTTAATGGATGTAAAGATGACTGATGAATAATGTGAGGGTTTTCCATTGCCCAGAACCGACGATTCTTTTTATTCACATATCCATTTAAATGAAAATGTGCCTCGTCACTCATTACGATTTTTTCATGAAAATCGGGGTTGTCATGGGCGAGCTGTAACATCCTATTGGCATATGTACGGCGGCGTAAATGGTCTTGTGAAAGAATTTGCCACGTGTCTACTTCACGACTGTCAAGTATGAACTGTCAATACTAATATTCGCCTAAATGGCGGCAAAACAAAGTAGTATACCTTCCCGGCGGACACCCTGTATAAACATAACCTAAAATTAAAAATTACAAATTCATAACACTTGCAGTATTTTTATTTATTTATTACCCATATTTTTTTATATAGGTTAGGTTTCAGTGGTTGCTTACTGCACACTTAGGCCAATTTTTTTAGGCCCATTGTGATACCACTCATTCACTCCACATCATTAACCCACCTACTTCACCTACTCACACAACTACAGTATACCACCTGCACATTGCAAGCTCCATGTCAACCTGTACATTGACATGGGAGGTGGGTCGGCGCGTGACACGGAATTCTGCACTCCATCAGAGTATCTTAGTTGTATTTATTAGCATCACCGATCGTAATCGATGATGAAAATTCGATTTGCATCTAGCCTCTGATGGGATTCGAACCCAGCACCTCCCGGTCCAAGTGCCGAAGCTTTAACCACTGCTCCACTTGTCCGGTATATTTTTATATAACTGTTCTACTTTTAAAAAAACAGTTTTTAATAAATAATTACATACCAGATTTAGTGTTTAATAATAGTTTTAATATTTTTGTGTACAGTGAAATGCACTGTGTACACAAAAATTTGCCATTTTTCATCTCGTTGACTCAAAAACTGACAGCTCTTTTAAACAATTGCGGGTGCGTTCAAGAAATATTTTTCATTTAAATTGTGTTCTCAAACACCTTTATTTCCATAAGCTTTTTGTAAAATGTCCTGTGATATTATCACTGGTTACTTTTAATGGTGTGTTGGTGTGTTTTAGGCTAGAATTTATTTTACAATTAACTATTCATTTTATAAATTAATGAATAGTTTAGTAAACGAGAACGCTAATTGAAAATCTCCGAGGACAGCTGGGGATGATCGAAAAACTTGGACTTGTCCTCGGAAACGAGGACGTCTGAAATCGTCTCCTAACGAAAACAATCAAAGATTATTGTAGCATTTCAGAACTATTGCCATAATCATAACCTATAACAAAACAAATGTATAACAAGAAATTGAAACTAAAATATTCATTACTTGAATAAAAACTATACCATGGAAAAGGTCAACCTATCGTTCGCAATGACTATACAGTCCAAATTATAGCACCGGAATGAGGATGGAGGATTGACGGTTTGTTAAAGAAACGTATAAATAATTTATATAAAACTAAACTTTTGCTATTGCTTTCAATATACCAAGGATTATACCACACAGAAATAATCCGTTAAAAAATTAAAGACATTTTAAAGAATTTGTAAAATATGTCGGCAATCACTATAAATAGGTACGGTATGCTGGAATTAGAAACATGCGATCTATATTTTACATCAATTTGCAAATTCGTTTTGTACACTGTAATAATACTACATATATGCATTTTCGTACTTCAACATATAAAACACATTAATATATTATGCCTGCTCAACATATATAGCAATGACACTGAATACGTCATATTGTTTACATGAAACATTTTGATAGAATTATTATATGAGAAACGGAAGAACTGTTTTATGTTTATTTATGTATTATGCCTCGTCTATGTTCATGAAAAATCTAGGAAAAATTAATTTTCTA
This sequence comes from Nephrotoma guestfalica, assembly GCA_963691935.1. NCBI lineage: Eukaryota > Metazoa > Arthropoda > Insecta > Diptera > Tipulidae > Nephrotoma > Nephrotoma guestfalica. The sequence continues at coordinate 101,753,068 of OY829913.1, forward strand.
TTCGGTATTAATACAGTAAAAGGTCTGCTACATAAATTTGTGTCATAACGATAACTCATTTAAATATAAGCAACCGCATTGATTTTGTTATTGCGGTGCTATTATACGAGGTGGAAAGAGTTCGGAATACCACAACATGTAACGTGTTCACTCACAGTTTATACTACTACATGTTTAGTTGTTTTCTCTGGTAAATAGTTTTGATATTATTATCTAAACTAATATAATTTTTGTTGATAATTAAAATGTATATATCTACAATAACAATTTGTGTACATAATATGAGTATTATGTATATTAACTCATTTCGTCTGCTGATGTTTTTATTTGCGAACGGCAAAGGAAAACGTTTTATCTTTTTGGTTTTGATGTGGCAGAACTTTGACGTATATGGTACACTTAAAGTAATGTCATGATCATGACGAATTTGTGTTTGCTCTATGGGTATTTATTATGATACTAGCGGAACCCGGCCGCTCTTCGCTATAGCTCAGTCTGATATTAATCATTACGATGATAGTGAAGTTTGTGCTAAAAAAATTAATAAAAAATTACACTGTTAAATTTGTTATTTTTCCTATTGGAATTTATTTTCAAAATAAAATTATGAAATTGGCCTAATTCTAAATGTTGTGTCGTTGAATCTAGAAATATCTACAGATTTTAGCTGACATTTTAAAGGTAAAGCATATACCTATTACTAAGATGTAAGTAAAGTATATTTTTGAGTTTCGTTCTATTGAAAATTATATTTAGAAATTGGGCATTTTTGACGGGTTTCAAATAATATTCCAGCTAACTTTGGAGATGTCCACGGGGTTTCACTAACATTTTCAAATAGATCACGCAATTTACTGAGTCTATAGTATATAGATATTAGAAACTTCACAATTTTGATAACTATTTCAAGTTTAATAAAGAAAGAGCTAAATATATTTACAAGTCCTGGTCAAAAAACTTACGATTTTTATACCGCCAGCCACATTTTCGAATAGATTACACAATATTCTACCGTTATAGTGATTGGCATCAGATTCTAATGGGTGTTGCTATGCTTATAATAGAATTCACCTTTTTATTCGTACTGCCGATACCAGAGATGTCCACGGCATCTCGTCTACATTTTGCTACAACTTATAACACTTTCTGTCTATGGAGCGAAATTGGGTCAATTGTAATGGGTCTAACAATGATTTTTTGAATTTTGAAGTTTCGTGATTTTGACAAAAATATTTTTATTACCTTCTACAATATTTTAGCAATTTCTCCAGTTGGATTTTAAATTGACATTCCTAACCAAGCGACAAACCCGTTTTAATAGATTTGTAGTATACATTGCTCGCTTATGATGAAACTTGTTTTGGTAAATAAAATTTTTAAATTTTTAACAAATTTCCTTTTTTATACCGCCGATCGTAGAGATGTCCACAAGTTCTCACCCACATTTTCGAATAGATTACACAATATTCTACCAACCCTAAAGACCACAACTCTTTATATATCCCTGAAAATTAATAATTTGAAAGCAAATTGTGGATAATTATTAAATTTACTGTATTTTGAAAGTCTAGAATACACCGACATAAAAATTATTATATACGTGTGCATAGAAAAATTTTGAAACTTACCAACAAGTGAGTTAATTACAGAAGAATCAAAGTTAATTACAAAAAATTCTTCGATGACAACTGAATAGAAAATTATTTGAATAACAAAATGAGCTTGCTGATGGCAACTATAACGATTCAATCAACAATCATCACAATGGTGCGGGAAGTTAAAAGCGTTATCCAGAAGCCCAAGAATAGCAAAGCGGCCGGCCGCATCAATAAATATAACCAATTTAACTCCATTACTGGAAGAAATACGGAACACTGGTACAATACCATAGAAATATAAAGAGAACTTAACCATAACAATACCGAAGAAAGGCAATCTTAAACCGTCAAAACGGGCGAGAAATCTCCTTCAATGCAATATAATATTTTAGCAATGATAATTTTTGTGTACCACCAGTATAAGGAATAATCTGATTTTAGATCAGAATGGAATTGTACATATCACGACAACAGAATTTTCCTTATCATCAAACAATCCAAAGAATGAAAGTCACCACCATACTTGTTTTACCTACACTGCGAACGCAAATTTTATTCTATATCTAAATTCTAACAAACGCACAATCTGCAAGGCACAAGGCGAAATAAGCATTCCAAAGAATATAATCACCAAAGAAATTTTAAACAATAAATGGTGGAGTTCAATACAAGGGGAAGCAGAGTGAACAATACTATTGTATAATACACGATAAGTCGGGCAAGGATGCGTACTATCTCCAACTACTGTTCCTAATAGTATTGTACAAAGAAATGTATAAAGTAAATAAGACAACACCGGCTGGCATCCAGTGGGACCCAGTAAACAGACTAAATGATCTAGATTACACAGAGGATTCATGTCTGCTATTGCAAAAACACAGATATGCAACAAAATCTAGAAGATAACAATTATCAGGAAATCTGTTTCAAAATTAAAATCAGAAAGACAATGGCCATAAGACTGAACAAGAAACATTTACACACCTTATACTGAAGCGAAAATGAGCAAAATAGAAGAACCTTCATAACATCTGGGATATGCCTAACCTATCAAGAGATACAAAGCTACGAATGTTCAATACTTGCGTATAATTGGTACAGCTGTTTGGCTGTCAAACATGTAAACACTCGCAGTATTTGTAAATAAATGCCTTAGTAGGTTGGTAAGATGATTATCGTCAAACAAGATAACAAACAAAGAACTACGACAAAAAGATAGATCGAAATTGAGCGTCATATTAAGAAACAAAATCAGAGAAGGATAGGGCACACATGTTTTATTGGTATTCGCAGCAGATCCGCTCTTTTCCAAAACTTGGAAAAGAGTATTAGCTGAAGTGACACAACTGGGAATAACATGGGTAACCTAAAAGCGATGATGAAAAATAGAGTAATATTCACCAAGAACCAAGGACTCCTTGTTAGATGATAATTTATTAGTTATTTATGGTAAGGAACGACGCGGAATCATAATTAAAACATAAAGATGTTCAAAACGGCCACCTGTGTATGATGACTTAGCGACAATTACTGTGGAATAGTAGACGCCGGAAATTTAATTGAGGCCCTATTTTTATTTATCTCTTGCAAAAGTATGCAACTTATTACAATATCTTAGGGTTGGGCAATTGACACTCTTTGATATAGGGGAGGGAGAGGGGCAAAAATTGTGAGAAATCATTCAAGACAACTGCTTAGCGATGGATATTCCGAAATAATATTACCTTTTACATTTTTAATAAACGCTTTCCATTTCTCCGTAAATAACATTATCATAAATTATTACAATTAATACAAAATTTTAAAATTTTCCACAAATAAGAAGTGCTGGGTTCCCCTTTTTAGAAGCCGGAACTTTTCGTATTTGTTTACATAAATCGTCATGTTCCTCCCAAAGTCCAGTGAGTCTTACTATAAAACTTTTATAGTACTTTATTTTTATGTCATAATTCATGACCCCTTTTAAAAAAAAGTACTTCATCTGATAGACGAAGATCCTGTTGTAAGTTATTCAACTCAACAGAATATGTTTCTTCAATATTTAATGGCTGAATATCTACGACTAGAAACCCATTTATAAATTCCAGTTTTATGTTTTTGCAACATTTGTTGCAAATTGGACATTTTATAAATGTGATGTCAATTCTGTTTTGGAAGTCCTTAAGATCTATTTCACCAAAAAATTTTAAATTTATAGGGAGAGTTCGAAACTCCTTTTTTGAAGAGTTACATGTTAAATTAACTCTGACTGTCACTGGGATTAAGAATGTCCAAAGATGCATGACATTGGTAGTGCCATCTATTAGAATGTCACTTTTCGCATCAACACTAATATTAAAATAGTCCATCTTTAAAAAGCTTCGCTCTACATAAATGATAGAATTTGGATGATACTGTTTTATGTAATTTGCTGTAAATCGAAAAAATCTGTTTGGCCCTAAATGCGCAGAATATACATTTTGAACGAATTGAGAATCAATTCCTAACACATAAAAAATTTGGACAATTGAGTCAAACGCACATAAATTAAACGCAGAGACGAGTTTTTCATCACTTCCTCTATGTGAAAAACGGTGTTGTAGCAAACTCAGTAACTTACTACTATAGCCGATAATACTTTATTCTCAGTAGAATCTTTTTTGTTCTTTCTGACGACATTACCTAAAATATGTCGTTTGAGATATCTTTTTATGACTCTTTGACCCATATGTTTTGGAGTGCGAGGTTTCTTAGGCCGTTTATTCCAATTTTCTTCGTGAGTTATATCATCGGGTCGATTTCTCTCTTGCAATTTTGATGAACTTTCTTCCTTCGTGAACATTTTTTTTTTATTTTAATTTTTTTAGGATCTTAGATGTCTTTTCCTCCATTAGGATTAGTTCACAAAACGTCCAATTTTTAAATATTTATTGTCTATATAATGATATTTCACTAGCCGGAACCAATTTTCCGCATTTGCATTTGATACTCGACCTTCAAAACTGGGCTCAGACATAGCTAAATGAACCCAAAGTGGGTACGAGAAATACCGCTTTATGCAATAAACAGCAAAGTCTTTATTATAATACTCATTTTTTAATTTTTTTTGTTCTTCCTTGATAATATTTAGATTCAATTGTTCGTAAATTTAGTTAAATCTAACATAAAAATAACTAGATTTTGGTATTTTTTTTATCAAATTATAATTATTCGGTAAGCCGCCTTCATCATTTTTATCCATTTCATTATATGTCTCATTTGCATAAATTTCGTGAACTTGTAACTTGAAAATTTCAAAAATCTTGATTACATATTTATTTTGCAATGTATACTGCAAATCTATTAAAACGGGTTCGTCGCTTGGTTAGGAATGTCAATTTAAAATCCAATTCGAGAAATTGCTAAAATATTGTAGAAGGAAATAATAATATTTTTGTTAAAATCACGAAACTTCAAAATTCAAAAAATCATTGTTAGACCCATTACAATTGACCCATTTTCGCTCCATAGGCAGAAAGTATTATAAGTTGTAGCAAAATGTAGACGAGATTTCGTGGACATCTCTGGTATCGGCAGTACGAATAAAAATATGCATTCTATTATAAGCATAGCAACACCCATTAGAATCTGATGCCAATCACTATAACGGTAGAATATTGTGTAATCTATTCGAAAATGTGGGTGAGAACCTGTGGACATCTCTACGATCGGCGGTATAAAATTCGTAAGTTTTTTGACCAGGACTTGTAAATATATTTAGCTCTTTCTTTATTAAACTTGAAATAGTTATCAAAATTGTGAAGTTTCTAATATCTATATACTATAGACTCAGTAGATTGCGTGATCTATTTGAAAATGTTAGTAAAACCCCGTGGACATCCCCAAAGTTAGCTGGAATATTATTTGAAACCCGTCAAAAATGCTCAATTTCTAAATATAATTTTCAATAGAACGAAACTCAAAAATATACTTTACTTACATCTTAGTAATAGGTATATGCTTTACCTTCGCTAAAATGTCAGCTAAAATCTGTAGATATTTCTAGATTCAACGACACAACATTTAGAATTAGTCCAACTTTATAATTTTATTTTGAAAATAAATTCCAATAGGAAAAATAACAAATTTAACAGTGTAATTTTTTATTAATTTTTTTAGCACAAACTTCACTATCATTCATTACGGAAGTGAATAGAAGTATTCTAGTGAATATAGATTCACACCGAGAAAGTATTTCATTCAATTTAATACCCTACTTTGCGTTGCTGTGGCTATGCTTTGAAATGAAAGGAAGGAAAGAGAGAAAGGGTTCCACTTAAAATCGTTTTTTAATGTAAAGCAAGTGAATGTACTACATTTTTGGTTTGTCTCTGGAGCATGCGACATATAATTGCCCGTAAGAGAAACTATCGTTTTCTAAATTCAAACTGCATACTTGCAAATAAGAACTCTGTTTTCAAATTCAGAATGTGTTTATCGTCACACGGGAAACATCGAGCGAATTAAGAAATTTCGTTGGAAAATTCACTATTTCAGTTAGGCTCATAACAGAGTCAATAGATTTGTATGTCACTGTTAACCAAACGTGATTTTGATAATTTGTTTCGATTCTTTGTAATACCTTGTCTACTAATTCTTCCTTTGAATTTGCGAGGTTGCAAAAATTATATGGGAAGGTGGTTTTCCCGGTTTCTTAATTTAAAGGTACAGTGCCGTTACTGACTTCGAGTATTTGTCTTGAAAATATGGTAGCTGTTGGATCGTGTTGATGCTGAACTCTCTTATTCGTTGTTAACTGCATTTTTACTGTGCCCCAAAAAGTTGAATATTTCAAGCAGTTATGCAATTCATCAGCTGGTGTTGAGCGAGGTATCACTGGAAGCATTTGGCTGAAGTCACCGGATAGTAACAACTAGGGATCCCAGAATACCAGAAAAATTTTAATACCGGTATTACGGTATTACAAAATATCAATACCGGGATCCCGGTATCAATACCGGTATTGAAATTAAAAAAAAAATTATATATTCTTTTGTTTATTAATAATTTAATAATAAATAATTCAAAATCAAAATGGCAATAGACAAAAAAATAAATTAAATTCACAGCAGTTAATTCACAATAGCCATTTTTATCACAGTAGAGTATCATAAATTGTAAAATAAATAAGGGATTTCAGTTTAAAAAACGATATACAGCATACTCTACATTTCTAGTCTAGCTAACATTTTTTTGCCAGAAAATGGGCACGCAATCATCTCCTAATCTTGATCGGATTTTGGAGCAAAAATTTCCAGAAATAGAAAAACTTCTCTCACTTTCGACACTTGTGGGTGGTATAATGAGGAGGAAATCGTAGATCGATTGAAGGATATTCCCCCTCATCCCTGCATCCTCGTAAAATTTCAGTTCCGTTTTCACTTTGGCCATCAGAGTTTTAGAATTTTTCGGAACGATTGTATTCGCTAAAAGTTGACTGAAAATTTCCTCATTTCCGTGGCCATATCAAAATTGGGGGTTAAGTTCCGTTTGGTATGGTCCAGTTCAACGCCACTGTTATTACTATCAAAATCAGTATCAGTATCACTATCAGTTATCTTCTGGCCAAATTAAGAATTTATTTATTGGGGGTTGTGACGGTTTAACAAACGACGAATGAATGACCTAATTCCACTATTATATAAGTACTGTAATAGTCCAGACAGATTCGTTCGGCGTTGATTGATTCTAGAGATTAATTGTATTTTTAAATTTTGTCCGAATTCATCGTTTCCAATTGTTTCCAACATAAAAGAAAGTGTCATGTCGGTAGTTAATAAATTGGTGTCACGCTGACACAAATGTTTTACAGTTAGTTTAACTGGTGTTAGATTTGTTAAAATATTTTGAAGGATTTCAAACTCCGCATCGGATAAAAAAGCGTTGTCATTTTTAGATCCACTAAGGCCTAATATTAGTATTTAGTTCCATAACATTTCTAATTTTCTTAATTATTGAACCAATTCCGATAAACTCTGTCAGTTATGGTACATCTACGTCGGCTGGTTGCTCGAATTCCACGTCGAAACCATCATCCTCAACATCACTATCGCTATCAACGGTGTTCTTGCAATCGGCACTGCCAGATCTGTCACTGCCAGATCTGTCACTGCCAGATGAATTCCATGCGCAAGACATAGCTAATGTTCACAGTTTATTAAACGACCGACCTTTTTCAGCACAGAATTATCGAATGAACGTTAATGTTTAAACATTTACGATTTCGAGTGGATGTCCACTCATCAAACGTCAGTGATAATTTTTCCATTGTTCCATTTTTTTTTCATTTCCTCGAAATTGGAAATCATTGGTTTTCTAATTTTTTTTGCATAATCGCAGACTATTTTGGGAATGGTGGTTGACGATTTTGGGGTATCAAAACCTCTTGCTGGCAAACATTTTCTCAAATCTTCTAAAGTACAAAACACACTGAAGGCCATCTAAAAAGTCATTCTCGAAATAATTGCTGGACGTGATTCGTCGTTTTTCCGAGTAAAATAACTGGTAATTTTACTAGTAGTTGGCCTTGTATTTATCGTTGGCTTTGCAACCGATACTGATGCCGTTGAATCAATCGATGTTTCTTCGCGTATAAGTATATTTATTTGCTGGATAGTACGGAGATGCGTATGTAAGCCGTTGAACCACCGAATATTTTTATAATTGTACTGCATTTTGCAAATTAGATTGGCTTTTTAAAAAGTTTGCCCAGATCTGGTTGCATTTAAAATTTTCTTGGTTAACCTCGAAAATCTTTTCATTTGTTGTAGTCATTATGCCTAAAATATTAAAATATTTCATTTTAATATATACAATAAACACATGTTTTTATAAACATAACTCAACTTACTTTTTGATTTAACTGGTTGAAAGAAAAAAACTAATCATTTATTAATCAATTAAGGTGTACGTTCTAACAGCACAGCACAGTAAAAAACATAATTTCAACTGACTTACAATATGCGCTACACAAATCCAACCAACGATACCGCGATATAATTGAATACCGGTATTCAAAATTGTAATTCCGGTATTACGGTTTTGAAAAAATGGTCCGAATCCCGGGATCCTGGATACCGGTATTGGGACCCTTAGTAACAATAATGCTTCAAAAATGGTCTAATGCTTCCAATGACGTCTTGTGAACCATTGTACCCTTATCCCATACAATGATTTTGCACGCCCGTAGAACCTTTCCCATTCCTGCTGTTTTAGAAATGTGACATTTGCAAAGTACAAATGTGCATTTGTGAGGCAAGTGCTAAGTCAATATGGCCAATTGAAATGCTGTATAAGATAGCAGAAAATTTCCAGCAGAAAAAATGTATTTTTGCTATTCACCGCTAGAGGCATTACTATCACAAAAAATAAATTTTTCAGCTGATATTTTTTGAAACCAGCAGAAATTTATGAAATTTTCTAGCAGAAAATAATAATTTTTTCACAATTCTCAGCAGAAAGTTTTGTGAAAAATCAAATAATTTATGAAAAAGAAGCGAAAATATATGTTTTAAGGTTTTGCGTATGTATAAGGACTCTTAAATATACTAAAATTACCATAATCATCATAAAGCAAATAGAGAAACACAAAAAACGAATCGCCTACCTTTATACCACTCCATAAAATTTTAGTTATTATATGTATGTGAAATGTTTTCAGTTTTTTAACAAAAGTGTTAGAAAAACCCCCCTGTAACTACCCTTTTCTTATGTTTTTATAGTAGCTGAGATCATAATCTATATACATGAGTAACATAAGATTCATAACTGGCGTCAGTAGCGTCCCATAAATTTTAGAAGTGATTTTAATGTGAAATGTTTTCAGTTTTTTAACAAAAGTGTTAGAAAAACCTCCCTGTAACTACCCTGGGTTACAGGGGACTTTTTCTAACACTTTTGTTAAAAAACTGAAAACATTTCACATTAAAATGACTTATACAATTTATGGAACGCTACTGACGCTAGTTATGATTCTTATGTTACTTATGTATATAGACTATGATCTCAGCTACTATAAAAACATAAACCCAGGGTAGTTACAGTGGGGTTTTTCTAACACTTTTGTTAAAAAACTGAAAACATTTCACATTAAAATGACTTCAAAAATTAATGGAGTGCTATCAACGTAGGCGATTTTTTGTGTTGCCCTGTATTTGTATTATGATGATTATAATAATCTTAATATATTTTAAGAGTCCTTATACAACCGCAAATCGTTCTTTAAAGAAAATTTACTTTTTTCGTTTCAAAACCTTTAAGAATTATTGATTTGCTTAAAAATTTCAAAAAATTTCTGCTGGTTTCAAAAAATATCAGCTGAAAAATTTCCTTTTTGTGATAGTGCTGCCTCTAGCGGTGAATAGCAAAACACATTTTTCCTGCTGGAAATTTTCTGCTATCTTATACAGCATCCATTTGAACGGATTTTAGCCAGAATTAAGGATATTAAATTTTTTTTCCAGTTCCACCTGGCGCGTCTAAAAAGCATAATCCACCAGATTGATTGGCCACAGCTTGTATAATGGTATCAAATGCTACCTTTCTTCTTGAAGCAGCTAGTGCAATTTATTTCTGGTATTTGTTCCGCATAATTTTAAAGTTTGCTAGAAATTCTCACTCGAGAAGTCTTTATCCACACAAATTCACATCAACATTTACATCATTTTTCCACCTGATATGAAAATGAGATTCGCAGAGTTTATTAGCACAGCCAAGACCTAAATAGCCGTATATACCGCTAGTGCAATTTATCTCTGGTATTTGCTCCACAGAATTTTAAAGTTTGCTAGAAATTCTCACTCGGGTCTTTATCCACACAAATTCACATCAACATTTACATCATTTTTCCACCTGATATGAAAATGAGATTCGCAGAGTTTATTAGCACAGCGAAGACCTAAATAGCCGTATATACCGCTAGTGCAATTTATCTCTGGTATTTGCTCCACAGAATTTTAAAATTTTCTTGAAATTTTCGCTTGAGAAGTATTTGTCCACAGAAATTCACATCAACATTTACATCATTTTTCCACCTGATATGAAAATGAGATTCGCAGGGTTTATTAGCACAGCCAAGACCTAAATAGCTGTATATACCGCTAGTGCAATTTATCTCTGGTATTTGCTCCACAGAATTTTAAAGTTTTCTTGAAATTTTCACTTGAGAAGTATTTGTCCACAGAAATTCACATCAACATTTACATCATTTTTCCACCTGATATGAAAATGAGATTCGCAGGGTTTATTAGCACAGCCAAGACCTAAATAGCCGTATATACCGCTAGTGCAATTTATCTCTGGTATTTGCTCCACAGAATTTTAAAGTTTGCTAGAAATTCTCACTCGAGTCTTTATCCACACAAATTCGCATCAACATTTACATCATTTTTCCACCTGATATGAAAATGAAATTTTTAGGGTTTATTAGCACAGCCAAGACCTAAATAGCTGTATATACCGCTAGTGCATTTTATCTCTGGTATTTGCTCCACAGAATTTTAAAGTTTGCTAGAAATTCTCAATCGAGAAGTCTTTATCCACACAAATTCACATCAACGTTTACATCATTTTTCCACCTGATATGAAAATGAGATTCGCAGGGTTTATTAGCACAGCCAAGACCTAAATAGCCGTATATACCGCTAGCCGCTAGTGAAATTTATCTCTGGTATTTGCTGCACAGAATTTTACAATTTTCTTGAAATTCTCGCTAGAGAAGTGTTTATACACACAAATTCACATCAACATTTACATCATTTTTCCACCTGATATGAAAATGAAATTCGTAGGGTTTATTAGCACAGCCAAGACCTAAATAACCGTATATACCGCTATTGCAATTTATCTCTGGCATTATGGTTTGCTTATTTTATTGTCATGAACTGCCAATGCACTTACCGGTTTAGCTTAATTTTCTAATTTTAATTTTTTTGTATGTTTTATTCCAATAGGCCTCGAGCTTTTTAATATTTTAAGAATGTTTTTTATAAAATTATAAAATTGCACGGTTAGTCCACAATAAGAGGTTACCACAATTTTTGACAGTTTTCAAAAAAAAATTTATTAAAAATGTGTAAATTGAAATTAAATTAGATTTTAATTTCGGGATAATCCTACATTTTTATGTAACATTTTTATGTAACAAAAGTTCGGGGTTTCGGGATAGCACTACATTTTTGTAACGACTACACTTTTTTCGGGTTGACTACACTTTAGCCAAGAAACATACCAAAAAATTCGGGATGTATTTTCGGGCTAACTTCACTGACTTGCGATTTGTAAATTGTTCATTTGATTCATATACATGGTATATCGTAAGCTTTTTCTACTAAAACCATTAAATGATTATAAAATCATAATTTAAACTGTAACTGTATTGTTGTATTAACAATTGTGTCTGTAACCGGATCAAGCCTATCATATCTATCAACCTTTCCTATCCCTTCATCCTGTTATATGTAAAAGAGTGCCCGAGAGGTCCGGCGTATCCGGGATCCCTACTTACTCTTGGCCGTACATTCTAATCAATCAGTAAATTGAATTGGAAAATGATTCAAAAGATTCAATATTTCATCTAAATGGTTTTTTTAATTTAGTTTTTACCAATACATACACACTTTCATTTGTTTTTGTTCAAAAGCGGTATTTGTAACTGACTATCTAAATAAAAATTATAATTGCCCAATAACCCAAAGCAATATTTCTGACTACAACATTTCCAAAACTGGAAATATTCCTGTGGTATTTTTCCTCTTTGTATAAGGTGTCTCATAAAATCTTTTAGTGTAAGACTTTTGGTGTAAGAATTAAGTTGCTTATTAGCGAATGACGATCGAGTGCATCCAACCACTAAACATATCTGTCAATGTTTAATGTTCAATGTGAATGATCGTTTGGTACACTACACGTGCACCAGAAACGTGTTCTTAATGTAGAATTGATTCCTAAAATCATTAAACAATTCCCTTATTTCGAATACACAATTCAGACAAAGCGAGCATGTCGAGTAATAAAATATATTATCTGTAATCATTTCGCAAGAATTTACTCAGTGTCATTCAATTTCGCGCGATTTATCACGTTAACAACAATGCTGTCTAAAATACTTCTAAATACATATTATCGCGTACAAATAAATAAATATTTTTTGGTTTATTTTTATCGCGAAACGCAATTCATGCATTGTTGCGGGAGGTTAAATGCAATTAAAAAATTTATTTGTATGGGAATGTTAAGTCAATTTTTATATATAGTTAGTGTCAACAAAAATATGTTTGTGCTTAAATGACATAATCCGACCAATTGCTGAAATTTAATACACGGAACTAGTTAATTGTCGCTTCAATCAAGCAAAACTGGTAAATTTGATGATTTTTTTAAATTATATGCATATAAATACTTATACGAGTATGTACTCGTACTACACAGGCCCTATAAATTACAACAGTCGAGACTCATACTCATGAAACTTGTTATATCGAACACGTTTTCATATTTTGTCATTTTTGTACATGCGGCATAAATAGACTGCGGCATCCTCATCAATATAATCATTTATATATAAAAATCCAATTACCACATTAATAATAATTAAAATATTTAAAAATAAACAGAAATAAATTACCGAACTTGTTGTTAAGGTCAATTAATATCAATACATATTTATAGTGATTTGTTCGGGTAATTTTCATGCATATCGCCATTAATTGAATTATATAGGTAAATGGTCTGCATCGAGAATTATGCATCAATCTGATACGCTGATAATTAGCTTTTATTTGAAGCTAATATTGTTCGAAGAATTATTTGTATTTTTAATATTTTTTAAAATTTTAATGTAAAATTAATTCCGCATAACTTTACTAAACAAATTTCTCTTCTCTTAGATGATTTGCACCGTAAATCAGGGATTTTTTTTAAGGGTAATGATAAATTTTAATAAAAGGAGCTTAATACTTGCTAATTGAAACTTGATTGATTCACATGTAAGTCTTTTTATGTTGCGTTGAATGCTTGAATCAGAGTCAGAAGGAGCGCACAACCTATCAGTACTATGTTCCAAATGGCGCAATCTGCTTATACATCTTGCCAATGGAGCGACTATTGTTTGGATTGTTGAAAAATGGAAAACTGTCGGTTTCAATTTGTATAAAAATATGTTATGTTATACTAAGCGATTCTGCTCAGTTGACCAAACTCCAATAAGAGCGATAATACCTTGTTTACTAACCGTAATGCATTCGGAAAATTTCTTGTCGGAAATTTATTGGAATACATATTGTCACCGTTGTTGTGGAGGTGAGTTCGGTATGGTTGGCAGAGCATACTCGTCTGTTATCTTCTTATACAGTTTCTATCTAATTGGACACACATACAGACTTATAAACAGGGTGCGTGTTTTAATAAATGCCACAGAAAATTATTTTTTGTTCAATGTCGAGGGAGACGTTTAGTACGAGATTCATGAAAGTTATTTTTTTAAAATTAGAACCTATTTACTGTATAATATAGCGGAAATTTTCCAACGGAAAATAAGAGACTACGCTGCTCGCCACAAATGGCAGCACTATCGCAAAAGAGAATTTATTTTGTTATATAATTACCAGCGGCATATTTTTATTCATTTTGTATCTCAGGGAAACTTTCGAATTTCAAAATGAAACTTTGCATACCGATTAAGCCCAATTTGTGCTAATTAGTTCTCTCGGGGAAAAATTAGTGCTAGTCCAGGAGCTGAAAAAACGGGAAAAGAAAATTTCAAATTTCGCCTAAAAGACGGAATAAATAAAACCCGATTTCTAGAAAAAACCGGAAATAATTTAAGCCTAATTTTAAAACTTTCTAAAGGCCGCTAAACTGGTGCAATTTGTGCTTATCATAGAAATATAATTTTTATAAATTTTCATTCATAAATTGAGGAAAACCAAACCAGCACCTGAAAGATACTATATTAAAAAAAACGGAGCTATATCGTTCAATAATATTTGTGTTGAACAACAAATAAAACAATAGAAATAAAATGTTCTAAAATCCAAGGCATAAGCAATTCAGATAGAATACTCCTGTCAGATATGTTCATTGCCATCCCAAAAATATAGTGGCTGAATTTGTGCTAATCCAGAATTGGCCCAATCCATTGAACAACAACGACCGTTGAATGAACAATTTTCTGACAAAAAGTGTTCTAGAAACCACTGAAGTCGGCACTTCTGATTGCATATTCCTACCAGGAATGTCGATTGCCATCCGAAAAATATAGTGGCTGAATTTGTGCTAATCCAGAATTGACCCAATTCCATTGAACAACAACGACCGTTGAATGAACAATTTTCTGACAAAAAGTGTTCTAGAAACCAATGAAGTCGGCACTTCTGATTGCATATTCCTACCAGGAATGTCGATTGCCATCCGAAAAATATAGTGGCTGAATTTGTGCTAATCCAGAATTGACCCAATTCCATTGAACAACAACGACCGTTGAATGAACAATTTTCTGACAAAAAGTGTTCTAGAAACCAATGAAGTCGGCACTTCTGATTGCATATTCCTACCAGGTATGTTAATTGCCATCCGAAAAATATAGTGGCTGAATTTGTGCTAATCCAGAATTGGCCCAATTCCATTGAACAACAACGCCCGTCTAATGAACAATTTTCTGACAAAAAGTGTTCTAGAAACCAATGAAGTTGGCACTTCTGATTGCATATTCCGATCAGATATGTCCATTTCCATCCGAAAAATATAGTCAACGGTCGTTTTGGTTCAATGGAATTGGGCCAAATCTGGATTAGCACAAATTCAGCCACTATATTTTTCGGATGGCAATCAGCATATCTGATCGGAATATGCAATCAGAAGTGCCAACTTCATTGGTTTCTAGAACACTTTTTATCAGAAAATTGTTCATTCAATGGTCGTTGTTGTTCAATGGGATTGGGTCAATTCTGGATTAGCACAAATCCAGTCACTATATTTTTGGGATGGCAATGAACATATCTGACAGGAGTATTCTATCTGAATTGCTTATGCCTTGGATTTTAGAACATTTTATTTCTATTGTTTTATTTGTTGTTCAACACAAATATTATTGAACGATATAGCTCCGTTTTTTTTAATATAGTATCTTTCAGGGGCTGGTTTGGTTTTCCTCAATTTATGAATGAAAATTTATAAAAATTATATTTCTATGATAAGCACAAATTGCACCAGTTTAGCGGCCTTTAGAAAGTTTTAAAATTAGGCTTAAATTATTTCCGGTTTTTTCTAGAAATCGGGTTTTATTTATTCCGTCTTTTAGGCGAAATTTGAAATTTTCTTTTCCCGTTTTTTCAGCTCCTGGACTAGCACTAATTTTTCCCCGAGAGAACTAATTAGCACAAATTGGGCTTAATCGGTATGCAAAGTTTCATTTTGAAATTCGAAAGTTTCCCTGCTGCAGTTACCCACGTCTTTTCACTAAATAAAACCCGCCATTTCTTCACGAATTACCATGCAATTTGCATATTAGTATTCATCAGGCATTTTGAAGTCAAGTGAGTTTTGGACAAAATTTTAGTACCTGTTCATGCTGTACTAAACTTGGCCATTTCATAACCAATCCTTATAGAATTTGGTTTCTAGATTGATTTTTGATTGCAATATAAATTTTAGAATAAAATATGGTGTCTGTGCATTCTACACGGTTGAATAAATTGTGAGCTGGGTAAAACTCGGCTATTTCTTAATTAACAATAGTAAAATTCCATCGCATACTAGGACAATTCAGAAAAAAATTTATTGATTAGAATTTTCACTGTCCTTTTTTGATTTTCTGCGGCCATATAAGTTCTTCTCAGTTTCTGGTGAATATCTCAACATCTTTCACACACGCCAGAAGCTCCGAGAGCTTGGTTAGGAGATTATTATGCATTCACCTAATAATTCAGACCTGGTACAAAACGATTTTCATCTCTTTTTGTCTATGACAAACGCTGTTGGTGGTGTACAAATTGCCTCAAGGGATGCTTGTGAAAACTGTTGATCTTAGATTTTTGCTAATAGGGACAAGACGTTTTGGGAAAGCGGCATAATGGAATTTTGCAAAACCAAACAATTGTTAGAAAAGTAGAATAAAACTAGCTAGTGAACTCCTGATTTAAAAAATGTCACGGAGTCACGATTCATAATTAATAAAAAAAAGAGTATAATACAAATTAGAAAAATGTAACATTAAAATTAAAAATATATAAATATAATTTAACAAATTTAAAAAAAAAAATACAAATTTTTAAACAATATTTGCGCATGGTTTGAATAGAGACATTTTAAAAATTCGGAGCTGCAGATATTATGCAAATGGAAAAATGATCTTAAAGCACGACAGAGTTTTTCTTTAAAACTAATCACGTGATTTTTAAAGTTAAGCGTTGAGCCAATGAGTGATAGGTCTCTGAGTCATAATTAATTACAGGACTACTCAGATTGAAGTACATAATTTTAGACTTGCAGCTATGAACGTTGAACCATTTCTTTAGTAATTTTAGGTCACACTTAACGTCATATTTCAACGAATCCATATTCAAATTTGAATACTGCAACGCAACATCATCGGCAAAGGGGACAATGTTGCCACGCAAATCAAGATCAAAAAAAGAATTACAATAAATCAAAAAAACAAAAAAAGTAGGTGTCTCAACACAGATCCTTGAGGAACTCCAACATTAACCTTGATTAATACATACACTCTGGACGCGGTTATACCACACCCCTAATACCAATATGCGATAACTTTTCCAGTAACACTTCATGCTTAACGGTATCGAATGCTTTAGTGACGTCTATAAAAAGAGCGGATACCTTAAGGTTATTATTCAAATTGTTATGAACGGGCATTAAAAATGAAAGAAAAGCCAGTTTGGATGAAGAATTTTTAATAAAAACAAATTACCGTTTATCGAGAAAATTAATTTTACCTAGAAAATTCAATAATCTAGATTTAGTAATTTTTTCTAAAATCTTAGAAAAAGTGTTCAATAGGGTGATTGAACGATAATTGGTTAGGTCAGCACGTGAACCCTTCTTAAATAGTGGTTTCACGATACTTATTTTTAATTTATCAGGAAACACCCCTTTAGCAAGGCATAAATTAAAAACAAACGCTAAGACAGGTGCGATACTAAAGATCACATTTTTGACCACTACATTTGCAATTCCATCAATTCCGCAAGATTTAGTATTTTTCAATTCACAGACGGCTGAGACAATTTCCAAATCACTAACTGGGGGAAAAAATAGATTCGAGCCACTAAACCGAGTCAAAACCATATTATTTCGCTCAGTATGTTCTACAGCCATATTTTCTTGTGTTTCGTTTAGAATGACGCTTGGTAAAGGGTTTTCCAATAAGAGTGATATGATTTCTTTAAAAAAAAAACACACTAATTGTTAAGGAAATTTAAATGTTTTTTATTTAATGTGAAGTACAATCGATACAATTAAGTTCTGAATAAAACGTCATTCAAATGGCCTCCACGACTTCATCTGCAGGAACGAATTCGATGAACCCAATTTTCGAGCACTTTTTCCACTAAATCAAGTCGTATGTCATGAATAGCACGTTCAATATTAACTTGTAAAGCTTGAAGAGAGTTTGGTTTATTGCTAAAGACCAATGGCTTCAAACAACCCCACAAGAAATAGTCTAATAGTGTTAAATCACAACTTCTTGGAGGCCATTCAATATCACAATTTCTTGAAATAATCGAATCTCCAAACTTTTCTCGCAATAATTCAATTGTTGCACTTGCTGTGTGGCACGTAGCCCCGTCTTGTTGGAACCAAATGTTGTCAAGATCAACTTCTTCCAATTTCGGCCATAAAAAGTTGGTTTTCATCGATCAATACCGATCTCCATTGACAGTAACGGTGTTACCAGCTTCATTTCGAAAAAAATACGGACCGATGATTCCACCAGACCAAAAACCACACCAAACTGTCAATTTAGGTGAATGTAATGGGTTTTCATGAAAAATTTGTGGATTTTCTTCGTGCCAGAATCGACAGTTTTGTTTATTTACCGCGTTCATCTGAGTGGATGAAAGTGAGCCTCATCGGAGCCGATGATTTTCTTAATAAACCGTTATCGTTTTCAACTTGTTCCAAGGCAAGATCAGCAAATTCACGACGTTTACGGTGGTCCAATGGCTTCATTTCTTGAGTGAGAACAATTTTATACGGATGCAAACCCAAATCCTTTCTCAAAATTCGTTAGGTTGTGGTTTGAGACAGTCCCAATTCTTGAGAACGCCATTAAATCGACAAATTGCGGTCTTCAGCAACACTTGCCTGAACGGCAGCAATATTTGCATTAATTCGAGCGAATCTTTGTCTTATTGGCACTCAAACATTATGTAAAGAAAATGTACGCTCAAAATTTTCAACAATTCGACGAATCGCGAGCACACTTTGACGATTATTGCGACTATAAAATGGCAAAAGCACACGAAAAGTTGCAATTGGAGAACGATTATTTTGATAATAAAACTGAATAAGTTGTAAACGATGTTCTTGCGTATGAATGAAACAAAAAATGACAGATCATGACATGTTACAAATGGTCGAAACGTCACTTAAAAATCATATCATTCCTATTGGAAAACCCTATATACAGGGTGTCCGCCGGGAAGGTATAATACTTTGTTTATTTATGATTTTTGATTAAATGAAAGAGAATGGATCTTATATTGATAAATGTTTTATTTAATGTCGGGAATTATGTATGGAATACAATATCAGATAAATGTCCGTCTCTGTTAGCCTCACAAATGCGAGCCCTTTTGAGCACATTTTTCATTACATTCTCACACATTTCACGCGGTATTTCATTAATTTCATCACGAATATTTTGTTTGAGTTGCTCAAGCGTTTCTGAGTTTGCATAAGCCTTGCTTTTTAGATATCCCCACAAAAAGAAGTCCGGAGTAGTCAAATCAAGAGTTCTCGCAGTAATTCCATTGTAATCCTGGCTGTATGCGATGTGGCACCGTCTTGTTGATACCACATGTTAATCAAGCCCAAAGTATGCAGTTGTGGCGTTAAAAAGTTTTCAATCATATCACAATATCGCTCCCCATTCACAGTTACCGTGACGCCGTGTTCATTTTCAAAGAAGTGAAGTCATTTCCTTCCAATGATTCCTCCTGACCAAATTGCACACCAGACTGTCATTTTTAATGGATGTAAAGGTGACTGATAAATAATGTGAGGGTTTTCCATTGCCCAGAACCGACTATTCTGTTTATTCACATATCCATTTAAATGAAAATGTGCCTCGTCACTCATTATGATTTTTTCATGAAAATCGGGGTTGTCATGGGCGAGCTGTAACATCCTATTGGCATATGTATGGCGGCGTAAATGGTCTTGTGAAAGAATTTGCCAAGTGTCTACTTCACGACTGTCAAGTATGAACTGTCAATACTAATATTCGCCTAAATGGCGGCAAAACAAAGTAGTATACCTTCCCGGCGGACACCCTGTATTAATAAAATGATCATTTAGCACATTAGCAATTTCATTAAGATCCGAAATGAAGTTATTTTCACCAATTTCTAAAGAAGTAATAGTATCTGAAACGGGATCGTTGTTCAATACTCTATTTACAATTTTCCATTTTGATTTTATATCTGAAGCTGAAGACATCTTATTTTTAAAATATGTTTCTTTAGTTTTAGGTATCAAGGTTTTAATTCTGAAGTTTAGCGCGTCCCCTTTTTTCTTTAGAGAGCTGTTACTCCGATCAATGATTAGTTTGTTAGATAACCTGTTCCGAAGTTTAATCAAATTTAATAAGGCGTCGGATATCCAAGGCTTAAGTTTCCAGTTACTACGTTTAATTTTAAGTAACGATTTATGTTTATTTAGATTAGAAATGAATATTTCGACAAAATTTGAATATGCTATATTAGGTTAGGTTAGGTTAGGTTAGAGTGGCTGCTTCCGCACACTTAGGCCAATAGCGGCCCATTGTGATACCACAGGATCCTATTTTCCCTTTACCCCCGTTAACACCATCCAGAGCTACTTATGTAGCGTAAAATATCTCGCACTCCACAGTTCGCGAGTTCCGAAAGGCTGTTCATCCCGTACACACCTAAGTATTTATGCCTTCTGTATGATAGAGCTGGACACGAGCATAGGAAGTGATCTAAAGACTCTTCGTCCATACAACTTCTACAAAAGTCATTCGTCTGTAGACCCAGCCTTCTCGCATGTTCCCCAAGAAGGCAGTGTCCTGTCAGTATCCCTACGACCAAACTTAAGTCCCGTTTCCCCAGGGATATGAGTGCCTTGGAGCGCTTCAAGTCCAGTTTTGGCCAAACCTGCTTTGCTACCCTGCACGTGAGAGTGTTGGTCCACCTCTCATTTGTCAAGGCGATTGCCTTTCTCCCGAGCGCCAATTTGAGCGCTGCTATAGGTCTCCCCAGAACTGCCTTTTCCGGCTGCATCTGGAGAGTCGTACCGTACCTAGCTAGTTCGTCTGCCCTGCAGTTTCCCGTGACGTCCGAGTGACCAGGGACCCAGATTATCTGGATGCTGAAATACTCATTCATCTCATTAAGAGATGATCGGCAATCCAGCGCCACCCGTGACTTCAGACAAACCGCCTCTAGTGACTTGATCGCCGCCTGACTGTCCACATAGATTGCGATATCCCTCCCGGATACCACATTATGCTTCAACCATGTCATGACTTCCCCGATCGCCACCACTTCAGCCTGGTACACGCTGCAGTAGTCTGGGAGACGAACAGAAATATTGACGTTTAGCTTCTCACAGAAGACTCCGGCTCCTACCTTACCGTCTAGCTTAGAGCCGTCAGTGAAAAATTGCAGTGCCTCGTTTTCCAGTATTGATCCGTTCCTCCAGGATTCTCTCGAGGAACAGATGGTCCCGAAACCTTTATTGAAGCACAACGTTGGTTTACTATAATCTAGATTCGCCAGTTCTTCCCTTTGCGATCTAACTATCGTCGAGTGTCCCGTCTGAAGACACTTCCACTGCGAGACCGCCAAGAGTCTCGTGGCCACTTTGGCTGCAATTTGTTTACCAAAAAATTCGATTGGAATAAGGTGGAACATAACCTCTAAAGCGCGTGTAGGAGTTGACCTGAGCGCCCCGCTTATTAGCATACAGGCCGTTCCTTGTACCTTTTCCATCATCCTTACATATGTTACCTTATTCAGAGCTGGCCACCACTCGCCCACCCCATACATCAGCACAGGTCTTACCACTGCGGTATAGATCCAGTGCACCAGCGCTGGTTTCAAACCCCAACTCTTACCTATGGCGTTCCTACACGAGTAAATGGCTACATTAGCCTTTTTCACCCTTTCTATAATGTTGGGCTTCCAGCTGCTCTATCAGCAAAAGCCAGTCTAATGCCGTTCACGGTAGGAGGGCTAACTACCGGAATTTTATATTTCCTAGTAAATAGTACCAGCTCTGTCTTGGAAGGGTTGATCCCTAATCCACATTTGCTGGCCCATCTAGTAACGATCGGGAGTGCATTTTGCATAACATCCCTAATCGTATCCACATGTTTGCCTGAGACAGCTATCGCTAAATCATCTGCATACGCTACAACTTCTGTCCCCTCCCTCTCCAGTTCCAACAGCAATCCATTCATCACTGCACTCCAAAGAAAGGGGGACATTTCATTAAAAATTCTCTTAAAATAATATGAATACTGCACCAAATATTCGAATTGGCAACGAGTTATCGAAAAAACGGTGCATATTTCAGCCAAGACGAATGATTGTAACCATGTTAAATAAAGCCCCAAAATAATGGATTTATATTTCCCCAACTTGACTGATTAAATGGCACAGTGGTTAAAGCTTTGGCCTTTGGATCGGGAAGTACCGGGTTCGAATCCCGATAGGGGCAGGATGCAAAGGGAATTTTCATCGACAGATTACGATCTGTGATGAAATGGAACACATCTATGACCCCCTATCGGGGTGCGAAACTCATGGGCCGACCCATCTTTCATGATAGTATACGCTGGCATGGAGCAATGCAATGTGCAGATGATCGGTCCTATAATCGTACCTCCTCGAATTTTGCCGACACTGGCGTTTAATATATTTAAATTTCATCGCGACTCTAGGAACGAATTTATTTGTGCTAAGAACAATTTCTACATCACGTCATGGCAACAAATCAGTTTAGCGCAAACCAACATGTTCACGCTGGGCATGGGTATTAATTCGCCTGTCATGCTTAGTATGGCGGGCGCACTTTGTCCTCCTTATTAGTCATCTGGTAATTTGGATTGTCAAGCTCTTGTACATCCGTTTGCGGAACTGAGCGTACATCGACATGCTCAACCTGGTTAACATCCCCTCCTGCAGGTTAGATTTAATAAAAATCTCCGTAAAACCAGTCATTATAGTGAGTAAATGCTCTACCTGGACAATATCCTCATCGTGCACGGTTAGTAAGTTAACACACTTAATTTCCATCACGATTACAAACCGTTCATATACGAGTATATATTAGTCATATTTGTATTCAGCTTCATCCCTATGATCCTGTTTTGTTGATAAAACAAATGTGAACAGTTTTAACATTTGACTGAATTGTTAAATTAGTTTATCCATGAAATCCATGTCAGTTCAGTGAACAAAATATTTATAGTCCAATTCAATTTTATATTTTTTCTAGCTTAGCCAAATTTCAGAAGATGTCAGCAAAATATACATGGTTCGAATTTTTGTAGAGATTGCCTATGAATTCTTAATTATGGTTTTCAAAGAAACATTAATTTTTTTATGTTATGCTACGTAGGAATAATTTGTATAAGCAAATCTGTGTGGCGTACACAGTAAGAAGTTTATGCCTTGCAGAATGAAAATTTTGTCTGATCCATAATTAAAAATTGACCAATAAATTAAAAAAACTTCAATCTCAACAATATTTCCAATCAGCAATTGATAAATCCGAACTAAGTTTTCAATTCGGACATGGTATATGAACATTAGTGACATCTATCAATAACTGGTAGGAAGTAACCATCAATTTAGTTAGCCGGGAATTTAGAAAAAATTGGTGTCAGACACACAGTATAAGTCATAAAGTTTAATGCCGTGTGCCTCACGCCGACACATTTGTATAAATATACGACTAACTAAATTAATAGTTAGTTCGTACCAGTTATAATAGATGTCTCTAATGTTCATAGACCAAAATGATCCTAAAGCTGATACGTTCTTCTAAATAAAATGTATTTAAGAAATTTTAGACGCGGTTAGTTTTGTGCCATTTATGAACAACTGGTATGAACTAACCTTTGATTTGTTAGTTGGAAATTTATACAAAATAACCAACGTAAGCCATACGGTATTAAACCTCTGATATTGTGTGCTGACTGAACTAATTTAAAGTTAGTTTTATTGAAATTCGTAAATTTAATTTGAATTTTATCAATTGTCGAAATGTTTATAATCGATGTAACAATTTAGTAGCAGGCAAACAACTAAAATGCGAGTTTCACTCAGGCGATGCACTACCCTATTAGCCTACGGATATCAGTACGACTCCAGATCTTATAGACTTCTTTTTTAGAAGAGGGATTTCAGATAATTATATCCATGTAGAGAACCGTGAAAGTCTATCGTCAGATCATGCACCAGTTATTAGGATACTTAGCCAAACAATGATTATGAAAGAGAGCAACCCGAAACTAACGAGCTCCAAAACCAATTGGGATCTCTTCCAAACACATTTAACAGAAACAATTAGTCTGCAGAACCCAATACAGGGACCAGCCAAATAGAAGACGAACGAGATAAGGTCATCCATAATATCCAAAGTGCTGCGTGGGAAAGCAATCCTAATAATAGTAAGGAAATGAAACGCAATGTTAGCTATCCAGAGGAAGTGAGAGAACTTCTTAAAAATAAAAGAAAAGCACGGAAGAAATGGCAAAAACATCAAAAATAAGAGGGTATGAATCATTTGTGCAAC
The DNA here is from genome assembly GCA_963691935.1 of Nephrotoma guestfalica. Classification (NCBI taxonomy): domain Eukaryota; kingdom Metazoa; phylum Arthropoda; class Insecta; order Diptera; family Tipulidae; genus Nephrotoma; species Nephrotoma guestfalica. Next base: position 101,777,691 of record OY829913.1, read on the forward strand.
AAATTAAAATACCTAATGAAAGACATTAAAAATCAGTCAGTTAATAAATAGCTCAGCACTCTAACTGGACAAACAGATACTGATAATTCATTAAGGAAAGCAACTAAGAATCATAAAAGGCCCAAACTTCAGGTTCCTCCAATTAAAAATAAAGAAAATTGGGCTCGAAATGCTAAACAAAAAGCAGATTTGTTTGCAAATCACCTTGAAGAAACATTCCAACCTTACTCCAAACAAACGGAAGAGGAAAATTTCACCCCGATAAATAAACAGGATAAATGAAAATTACACCTAGTGTAACATTGAAAGAACTAAAATGGGCAATCTGAAATAACCTGAATATGGCGTATATGGCTCCAGAATATGATCTTATAACGGGTCAGATAATAAAAGTGTTGCCGGAGAAAGCGTTGAGGAAACTAGTTCGACTAAGATGTGTACCAAGCCAGTGGAAAGTTGCAGAAGTAGTTATACTTAAGCCGAACAAACCTCCGAATGATAAAGCTTCATATAGGCCAATTTCTCTGCTACCAACATTATCGAAACTATTTGAAAAGGTTCTTCTTAAAAGACTAAAACCAATTATCGAAGAAAGGAATCGTATCCCTCCACATCAGCTTGGATTTAGGAAAAAACATTCTACGATAGAACAAGTACATCGAATTACTGATGTAATCGAGAAATCACTATAAAGCAAACAAATTTGCTCAACTATATTCTTTAATGTAGCACGGCATTCGACAAAGTATGGCACCAGGGGTTAGAATTCAAACTTCATCGAGATCTTCCGGAACAACTTTGTCAAATTCTAAAATCTTACATATCAGAGAGGCACTTATGAGTAAAGTATGAGAATGAATACTCCCAACTAAAAAGGATAATAGCGGGAGTACTACAAGGGAGTATTCTTGGAGCAATCCTTTATCTCTTATATGCTAGAGATATACCAATTACAGAAGCAATTATGGCGACTTTTGCCGATGACACGGCAATACTTGCAACAGCAAAGAACATTAATGACTCCACTAGTAAATTACAGAAGGCTACTAACCAATGTAATTGGAATTAAATTAAATGAAGCAAAATCAATCCAAGTGAACTGTACAAATGTAAAAGTTAATCATGCAAACATTGCTAAATATCTCGGCATGACTTTAGATGCTAACCTTAGATGGAAGGAACACATAAAAAAGAAGGGCGAAGAACTAAACATTAAATTTGCAATTAGGGAGACAATCTGAACTAGCGATCCATAACAAACTGCTGTTATACAAACAAATCCTGAAACCTGTATGTACATATGGTAGCCAACTCTGGGATTGTGCCAAGAAGACAAATATGAAAATCATACAAACAGTTCAAAATTAAATCCTGCGATGTTGTTAATGCACTGTGGTACATTCGAAACGACAACCTGCATCGAGATCTATAGATCGAGCTTGTCGCGGATGAAATCAAGCATTATGCAACAAAACACCTACAACGTCTGCACCAGCATGAAAATCTGGACGTACGCTGTATGCTGACTACCACACCAACAAGAAGACTGCAAAGAACCAAACCACTGGACTTATTGCGACCAGGAGGTGAGTAAACTTAGTGAGGCGAAAAATCTGAGGAGGAGTTACACATAACTGGAGATAATCACTTGATTACGCCGACTAATCAAATACTTTATTGTTGCAATATAAATTACTAAATGGGTGTAAGACTCAGTCGTAATATAAATAAAGCAAAAAACTAAAAAAAAAATTATTTGGAGTTGCAGGAGGAGGGAATTAAATTAATAAATTTTTATATGATTTAGGTAGCAGGAACAATTATATTGTCATTGTGCTACTAACTGTGGACTTTATCTAGGTGTATGCAACCGGGCCGATTTAATCAATCAATTTTGTTTAGGAAGCCGGAAATTATTAATGCAGAATTAATTTTCAGGAAATTTCCAGATGTACGTGAAATAATAATATTTTGTTCTCAGGTTGCTGATTTAGAGAAGCAATTGTTGAAGACCAATACCATCATTTACATTAAACCTATTAAGCCTTTATCCTTCCTCTAGTAGATTAGAAGTAGATTAGAATTGTGTTGTGCCGTACGATCACTAGGTGGTTGAAACCGCGTCGTTCTGTCCCCAAAAAAAAAACCTTTCCTATCCTTCCTATTGTTATGTGTAAACAGGCTGAAGGAATAGGCCCGGCGTTATCCGGGACACTTGTCCAGTACTTGGTTCTACAGTTCAATCAATCAAACAATACGTTAAATAGCCTAATTAATAGGCTTTCAAAATATCATGGTAAGATTTAGCGCTAGTGAGGTGCATTATGAATTAACAAGCTCTCAATGGAAGATTTCCCTGATTGAACTCATTCAATTTGAAAAAACGCAACAAAAAACAGAATGAGTTAAGATTTCCAATTGATATAGCTTGTCAATTCATAGCGCACTAACTAGCCCCTAATCTTACCATGATATTTTGAAAGCGTATTGGTTAGGAAATTTAACGTATATAATGAAACCGCGTGGAAATCTATATAGGGTCGCAGCCTCGTGCATCAAACTAGACAACGCTTCCAACACAAAAAATTTAATGAGACTAAATTTTTTAACTATTTTAGTGCGATTTGCAATCATTTCTGTTCAATTACACTGTTAAAATATTTTGTTGAATTACACTGTTAAAATATTGAAGGAACCGTAAATTTTAAAATATCAAATTTTGTTAAGTTCGTCTCACCGGTAATCAAGAGCTATTTTCATATATAGGGGGGACATGTATCATTTTTCGTTCTCGCAAATCTAGTCGATATTATTGGTTTGAGTAGTAGACACAAACAAATAAGTCAAATGCCATTTCAAAAAAGAGATCGGATTCAATTGTTTGTGCAAAACCTAATGCTAATATTTTTTTACAATGCCGCTTTGTGTATAATTAAACTCTACTGAATTAATGCTATACGAAAAAGTCTGCTAAATCGACTATCAATGAAACTTTTATTTGGAGGGTGAGACGGTTCAGACTAATTATTAAGAAAAGTAAAAGGTTCAGATGAAAGGGGTTAAGAAATCTTTTCATTCGATTTTTGATTTCTAGAAAATAAGCAGACGATAAGGTCCGATAAAATAGTTTAACAAAGTCAAGCGAAATTTGTTTTCTTGATTCGCTGTAACTATCCCGCTCCACAATGGTTATCACTTGCTAATAAACCTTCTCTCAAATTTCGTCGTCGATTTTATATATAGGTAAGCAATTTGTTTGAAGTATTTATTTATTTAGGCTTATAGTATACTCGAACATGTTCATTTGGAATGAAAGTAGGTAATTTTGAATTACCAAGATAAATTTTCTTTCCATCATTCTATGTGCATTACTGCCAATGTCAATATTTACTTATTTATCAATGTTAACATTTTATAAGTTGTTGTTTATTCTCTGACGTAAATCTGATCTTGAACTAATAAAACTTAAGTGGCCTATTTTAGTTGCAGGATGATTTATAGATCTCAAACAGATACTTTACAGGAAACTAAGTCGTTTGAATTCTAAATAATTGTTCGATCGAGTAGCATCTAAATAAACTCTACCTTATCATACAAATTACAGCCGATTAGATAAATAAATCCAATGACTGCAAACATAAATGTAAACTGTATAAATCGGTTAGCCTAGCGAATTGTAAATATTTAACAACATTTATGATTGTAACTTAAAAAAATTGTGTGTAAACGTGGAACTAATTTATTGGATTTATGAACGGAAGCGAAAATGTATAAGCATACCCATATGGAACACAATTGTATAGTTGAACTTAGAATTTCTATTGCGTTCGGCTAATTATAGCATTGCTTATCTGTTCTTTAAGAAAAACCAAGTAAAAACAATAAAATTATTTAAATAATAATAAACAACGAATCTATTTATTAAAAATAAATTTTTTCGTTAAAGTAAACATCCAAATGAGAGCACACACTGTACGTCGTTTGTACTCGACGTTTATTAGTTAGAGATGTAATTTTCTGACCTTGCCGGCTAATTTAATCTCACACGAAAAGGCGAAACAAATATGACAATTTCCATAATTCATTGTTGGTTGTTGCTTGTTTATTTATTTGTCATTATGTAGTTTCTGTCTAATTTGAAATTTAAATAAGCATACACGGTGTTATTTTTGAATTTTCTGTATACCTAGGGCGATTATCTGTGTTTAAGCTTAGTACAAACAAAAAAAATTTGAAAAGATTTTATAATTCATCTGTTGAAATGAACAATTAAGTCTCGACTGGCTAGACGTGTGTCGTACCTTTAGAAAAATCTCGTAACAGTTTCGATAACATCGCGGTATAACAGAATATAAAAAATTGTATAATTCAAAAATTATTTAATTTATTTTCATTTTCACATAAAATATCTAATTTGCTTACAGTAAGCAAATTGCGGAAAAAAATAAATTATTTTTTGAAATGTGTAATATATCCACCGTTGCCGCATACTCATACACCACCGAAATATATGCGAGTTGTTAAAATATTGTACACAACCACAATGTGGATTTTATATTAAATTCTCGATTATGTTGGCATTCCCCCGTCGTAAGGATGTAGTTCGTAAGGGTTTTAATAATTAATCAGCGACCGAGAAACTGTAGGATAACTTAACACTCTGGTATACTCGTACAACTCTAACGATGCTAACATTATCTAGATTACCACCCAGGCAAACTAACTCAATCTATCTACTAAATGTAATTTATGTGCGTAGCTCTAAAGGTCCGGTCATTGAAACAAGACAATTAATCTTGTAAATGCAATGCAAAAAAAATCTATGGCTAACAAACGGCAATCTTAAGATGATTCCAAGAAGTAGGCGGAACATCAGTAAAGGTTAAGAATTAAACCCACATGTGTAATGCGAAAAGAAATGACAACTCGGTTATAATTGTTGTGTAGCCACAACTACGTACTCTAGGAGTAAAGTGGAATTGTTAGTCGCAAATAACGCAGCAGTCAACGGATCGGAAAACTGCAGCATTTTCAATGGAAGTATCATGACGTATTTAATGTGACTATTTATTTGGTTATTAAAAATTGGCTAAACTCTATGGGTCATGTATCCAATATCATATATAGGTCAAGGTGCAAATTACGTCATTGTAGAATAGACGATTTGATACGAAGTGAACGGTTTGGTAGTGCTTTGCGGTTCTAATTTATCACCGTAGATTTCATTTCCGACACAGTAGCTATATCTGGTGAACAAGATGCGAATCCTGATCACAAAAATAATCAAAAATGTCAAAATGTGGATTTGATAGGTTTCGTCCTCCTTGTATAGACGTAGAAACCAACGCTATATTCATTCGTTAGAAATTGTGTATTAAACGAATGTTAACATTAACCAGCATTAACCAATGATTGTTATTGTGGATCTGTTTCTAGAGATGAGCATTTTATGCGAAATATGAAATTAAATATTCGACTTTACGGGAGAATTGGGCACTGCACAATTTACGGTTGGTGAACAATACTCGAAGGAACTCTATTCGCTCGGGTTGAATTAAAAACAGATTCTTTAATTATTAATCTTTCATCAGTAAAAAAAAAATAATTTACATTGCCACATTAACTGTCCCATCATTTTAAAGTTTGTCTAATTAAATTCTGATTTTTCAAAATTTGTTTTTTTAATTATTCAATTTTAGTACGCTATGAAAAAAATGACCATGACGATAATTACGTGTGATTTTTTTCTTCGTGCTTCTTCCGTTATATATAATCAAATTTATTAAACAATTTGACTCTGTACTTGTGCCTCTTATTCGGTATATACTGCCGGAATGGCAGTGTTCCTCGCTATAAGAGGAGAGGTTCATCAAATGAAAGGTTTTCAGCTGGGCTATACATTTTTGTTATGTTAGCCAGAACGTGATTTGTGACATTTTATGTTTGGTACAATCTCTTAGTTTTGACTTCGTGCTGCTCGTCACAGAAACATATAGACCTAAGTTTGTACGTTTTCAAACCTTAATCGACTCATTGTCTGGCCGAACACATTTTGATCATAAAGCCCAGTTTTGCTTCAAAAGGCTTGATTTTCTATTTAGAGGCATTAGTAGACATAAGGCAAGCATTTGTTTCAATCCGCTACTGATCACATCTTTCCGTAGGCGAAGATTTGAATTTCATGATTGTGGCTTATGCTCAATTATGAATTTAGCACGTGCGTTAGTCTAATTAACTATTTTCTCGAGACAACAAACAAAAACCTGCAATTACCTTGAAGTCCACCTAAATCACAAACTCGGAGAGTGAAATAATAAAATTACTGCCTTACCACTTTTTACACTACACAAATACCATTGATTAATTTTTATTACACTTCAAAAATATCAAAAATGAAAATCGTCAACACATTAACATAAAAGCTAAATCAATAGCGGTAGTTTCCCGAAATATGAAGATAATTCAATAAATTAAACTTTCTCATTGAAACCGTATGACACAAATATGTGTCATACTCATAAAAACTACGCCGGAAAGAAAATAATCATAACGCAAACCATTCCTAAGTTATACCTAACATGAGTTTTCTGGGAAACTTGCGTGACACATATATGTGTCTTTGAGGGGTCAACGAGTTAAAGTATAAAATCAGATTATTCTGTAATTATTATATGTTTTGAAAATTCAATCAAATCTGTCTTAGGCAGTGTAATATGATGATCAATGTATCAATTTCAGTGTATTTGATTGCTCAAAACGAAGGGCGCTATTAAGCTCTTTCTGCACCTGCGATTGATAATACTTAAGTATTTATAATAGTCGGATCTCGGAATCCGGAATATTTTCTAAAAACTATGCGTTTTAAGCAACTAATCTCATTTGGCCATCACATTTAGTTAGTCGCAGTGAATTTTTGTAATTTCACGAGTTCCTCATTCATTTTTAAAACGCAAAAACTATACACAAATCTATTATTATTTATTCTATCTAAATTCTATCTGACATTGCTTTGAATTTTTTCTTAATTCTCGCTAATTCGAATTTTCCGACGTTTCTTGCTTTTCAGCTTCTTAATGAGTGTAGCAAAATCGTGACCTCTCATCACAAAGATAATTTTTTAAACAAAATATATATGAACAAAAATTTTGACAGCTAGAATTAAAAGAATCTTGTTTTTTGTGATAAATGAGTGTGTTTTATGGCTAATCGTGCCAAAATGAGTACGTTTTATGGTTCAACGTACATATCATGATATGTTTATTATTTTTAGCTGACTGAACACTAGAATTAATTATTTTCTTTATGCATGATGTTGTCGTCACCTGGTGGGTGGAGGAACCAATTTCAGTTTGCATGCCTTATTCAAATTGTCGTTTCGAAAGTTTTCGTATAAAAATATATCATGACAATCTCTGCAAATCGTTAAATGAATTGAACAATTTGATATTTCATGTAGCCATAACTGGGAAAACTTTTGAAATGCCTAACAACCCCATTACTGGACCTTAATTTTTTTTTCTTACCAAAGAAATTAAATTTTTTGTGCTTTTCAGGTGTCACCACTTAGTGATTTCGTTTGAAAACATAATAATTTCGAAGAAATTGTGAAACTGTTAGAAAGTTTATTTTGGAATTGTTAAAGTGTCAGCTGCAAAACAGAAATACCCGCAGGTCTAAAACCAGTAGCTCCTTCTGCTTTCTGTAATACTTATCAAAACATTAGTTTCTATTATACGTGGCTCCAGATTCAGCTATCATTTACTTTCGATATCATTTACTAAAATTTATTTCTGCCCATTGAAACATTGAACTGTTACCAATTCAAATGATCACCACTGATATGGTTAAAATTGTATCCAACTAAGTTTATCCGTTGAATTTACTAAATTGTATTATGTCACGTTTATAAACGAAGGCAGTATTAAACAACCTTAATCATTTGTCAGGTGCTGTCTAGCGTCTCGACCGGCACTTTGGTTAATCAATATTTTTTAAAGTGATACAACCATAAGTGATTTCATTCCCGTTCGAAAATTGAACATTTTTGGTTTTACAAATCTAGAGATAAATCTCTTAATAATTTCTTGTGTATCACTCGGTAAATTAGCGTTAGCAGCTCGCGTGATTTGCATATCGATAAATAATAATGATATAATTCCCAAAACCAATTACCTCTCCCTAACCACACGCGAGGGGTTATCATCAGCATTCATTATTCTAAAACCAAAAGTTAAAATTTAAATTTTAAACAATGAAATTTTTTTTAAAGTAATTAAAAATGACTAAGATCGCCGCTTAGTTAATGTAAAGAAATCTTTTGGAAGAAAATTTACTAATGTTAAAGTCAAAAACTCTTAGTTTTGATTAGTTTCGCAAATCGTTCGAGTCAAAGGTTCATTTTTCCATAGCCCGATCTGTGATGTGTGATTCTGAAGGCAGATACTGTTCTTGGCGCGCGACAACTAATGCTTGAACTTATTTTACTAAGCAGAACAGTTGACGAACAAACACAATATCAGAAACAATTCGTTTTATGGTATTTCATGACCACACCTAACTGGCATAATCCAGCGGAGGTTGAACAAAGGTTGTGTACAGAGCCTTCGTTATAAAAGGATCGTGAAATTCAATAGCTCAGAGGTTGGTTGGTTGACAATATTAAAAATGTGATCCCTAAAATTGAGTTCATTGTTACAAATAGTCCGCAAATCTCGAACTGAAGTAACCCCGGCATTGTTGTTGATATAATGTTTCGGTAATTGGGAAGGTATTTGTTTACGTTTAACGCCGGGCTGGATACACTATACCAAAGCTGTTCAAGTCGGTTTATAATAAATTCAAATAAGTGGGGGTTCAGTTAGTTCTATAAATCTACATACCATCAGCGTATACGTAGGTTGACGAATTTTTATTAACGCCAGCAGCGCCGTTTATAGAAAAAATGAAAAAAATGGGCTCCAAATGGCTACTCTGGGGCACTCTAGATGTTGGTATGAAAGCAGTTGATATTGGTGATCTAAGATCACCTGATATTTTCTGTATCTCAGATATGAGTCCTTCCATAGTAGAAGTTGCAACCCTATTGGGTTCTGACCTTAAATAAAATAATTCTGTGAAAAGTCCTGTTGATTGTCTTACTAAAATTTGTTGTAACCTTAATATGTAGCCTCAATGTAGTGGACGTACACTCTGTGAGGTTCGTGATCGTGAAACGATCTTTGAGGTAACCATGTTGAAAGGCAGAAAGCAAAGGTTTGCAATGAAAGTACCGGATAACGAAGCAATTGGCCTATCGGAAAAAGATGAGCTCGTAAAACTTGGCACAGAACTAGAGCCCCTGAAGACAAAACAATCCTAAACAACTCATAAGTAACCTGACAGGTAAACCTGACACGGACTATTCCCTGTGGAAAGCTATCGAAGTTTTAAAAAGGCCTAAAATGCAAGTGCCTCTCACAAAAATGGTTGATGGAACCCTCGTAGTGATAAGCAAAAAAGGTTTTAGGAATTTTAAACACGTATGAGCAAAATAGAAGAGGTACTCGTATCTGTGCTATCATTTACTCTGAAATAAATCAAATAAGAAGTAAGAAACCCAAAGATTAAAAAGCCCCTGGATACGACTTGATAACGAGAGAAATAATCAAAGCTCTAACAGAAAAAACGCTAAGGAAACTACAGTAGTTTATTAATACTATCTTGAGGCTAAGTTATGTTCCGAGACAGTGAAAAGTTGCGGAAAATTTGATGATTTCAAATCATCAATGTTTTTCGAAAGAATGTTTCTCAAGAGAGTAAAACCAATTATAGAGAGCTGAAATCTTATATCAGCATATCAATTTGGGTTCCGTGAAAGGCACTCAACGATAGAACAGGTACTAGAATCACTAATACAATTGAGCATGCACTGGAAAAAAAGGAAGTATGTGAAGCAACGTATCTAGACGTAGTCCAAGCAATTGATGAGGTTTAGCATCTTGGTCTGGAATTGATTCTCCACCGAGATTTGCCAACACAATATTTTGAATTGCTAAATGACCGTTACTTCCGGGTGAGACAGGAGGGAGAATTCTTAGCACTAAAGAACATATTGGCAGGGCTCCACAGGGTAGTAATATTATACAGAAATAATATCCGATTTCTTACGGATCGGAATATTAAAAAAGTTTTTCAAGATGGATGGATAAATTCCTATTGAGAGTGATTTTTGCAAAATGGCCTTAAGTGGGTTAGCCAGACTTACACACTTTTTTAGGATGATGAAAATTGACACACAAGAAGATTGAACGAATTAGTTGTTTGAAAAGGCCGAACTAAGAAGTAAATTCTACGCTTATATGCTTGATATAATTATAATAGACTTCTTGAGATAAATCCTTAAAATTGTTATAGATGACCATATATAATATTTAGATTAGTTTGGCTTTAAATGCAAACTAACAGTTTTTATAAATCTTTTGCCAATGTGAATTTCTAAGTTTGTGCAATCTTCTTAGTTCTTTATTGTACCACGGAGAGGGTGCCCATCATGTCCCTTTTAAAGAGAACATGTTCTCTTTTTTTATTCGGATCATTTTTTACTCTTTCTTTATTTAACTTTTTAAAACGAACGGTAATAATATTTTTTCTTTTGATTTCGAAAAACTCAAATTGTGTTTGTTCAACCCGGATATAATGTGATTTAGTTTATTACAACACGGCAACACTAAAAAATAAGGACACTGAACTATATTTTCTCCTTTTTCATGAAATATTCGGCATTTGTGTAGTTGGTAAGGAAGATGAACAAAACAATTTTTAATTTATTTAATTATTTTTAGGTAATAATTTCAAATTAAATATTTATTTGCGTTTTTGATATTGAACTGCTTGTAATTAAAATTTTCAAAATTTTAACACAAACTATTTTTTAAATAGCTGTTAAAATGAGTTTAAATCGAAAGTGCTGAATCATATTCAGCGGCTTAGCAAAAATATTCATGTGTGTCTTAAAGCTGTTCAATCCAAGGATGAAGCTCACTGTATAACATGTGGTACTACTCTCATTAGCTAACAAGGGGAAGTCTGATTTAGAACGGTACCTAAAATCGAATAAACTTTAGCTGATAAAGCTTCCCTTCACAGTCAAGCACCATTTTAGTTTCCGATCCACAGATTGTACAACAAATCTGATAAAAAAAAATTGTTCACTGACTCCGTTTTTTATGAGATGAGATTAATACGTTTAAAATATTGAAACCCAATTTCAAATGTTTTATTAGTAGTATTACAAAGGGGTACTGATGAAAGAAAATTTTTTTAGCAACAGATGTCACTATTTCGTCATTAATTATTGCAAGTATGATAATTTCGAAAACACATTCGAACTGAACGTTTCGTTAGTTTAGTTTAGTTGAGACATTTTATTTAAAGTTTAGTTTTGAAACTGTACGTGTCAGCTGAAACTTGCGAGAAATAGAAATGCCGGCAGATAAAAATCGATTAGTGCCAGCAAAATTCTTTCGGTAATTCAAATTAAAACTTTTATTAAATAAAATTTACAAGAATATATCAGCCACGACCTTTAAATTATTCATCCGGGATTTTTTCACTCGACGTCTTCTTAAATTTTGTAGGTTATGGCAGTGTGGTACTAGTACTTCCAGAAATCATTTACATTTGATATCGAGGACATATGAGCCAACTGTATTAAAGTTTCATACCACTGTTGTGTACTAAAATGTCTGATTTTTGATTGAACACTCGCAGTAAACTAAAATAATTACTGTTGATGTCATTGAAGCGTTATCGAGCATTATCCGGTTACTGGGAGCATCGCGGCCATCGTGGCATTTTCTTCACAATATTTGTATTTTTCTCTGGTCAGGGGCAAAATTTGTATTCCTTGGTAACCGAGTATGTTTGAATTGCACTTTGATTCGACAAAGTGGGATTGATAATTGAGTGCGAATAATTCAAACTACTCGATTGGTAGTGAATTTTTTTTTCATAATCATTATTTCATGGAACGCGAACTGATTACCAATGTTTGACCATTTTAACGTGAATGCATTGCCTAAATATGGCCGCTGAATATTTCCGTAAGTAAAGGGTGTTTTTTTAAGAGGTTGCCGATTTTTTTTTTGAATAAAACACATATAAAATTATGAAATGACCAAAATTTTTTTTTATTTGGTAGATAATTTTTTGGCATTTAACATTTAAACACAATTTCTGGCATATGGCTACCACGACTATTTTTCACAAATGTCATTCTGGAGGTCCAATTTTCCAGCACTTTTTCAAGCATTTGAGGGCGTATGTCAGCAATGACACGTTGAATATTGGTTTCCAAAGCGTCAATCGATTGAGGTTTATCCACATAAACCAATGACTTCACGTATCCCCACAAAAAGTAATCGAGTGGCGTCAAATCGCACGAACGCGGAGGCCAATTCACCGGACCATTTCTCGAAATAATGTTGTCGTTGAAAGTTTCTTTCAATAAGTCGATTGTTTCACGTGCTGTATGGCAAGTGGCACCATCTTGTTGAAACCACATTTCATTCATATCCATATCTTCAAGATTTGACAACAAAAACTCATTTAACATGGTTCTGTATCGATTTCCATTCACGGTAACGCGTCGTCCTTCCTCATTTTTAAAGAAATATGGACCGATGATCCCACCAGCCCATAGACCGCACCAAACAGTACATTTATCAGGATGCATTGGTAATTCTAGAACGGCGTGTGGATTATCTTTGCTCCAAATGCGACAATTTTGTTTGTTGACGTATCCATTTAACCAAAAATGCGCCTCATCACTGAAGAGAATTTTACGGTAAAAAAATGGATCTTCGTTCAATTGATTTAACGACCAATCACTGAATTCACGGCGCAAACGATGGTCGTGTGGCTTTAATTCTTGCACCAATTGAATTTTGTATGGCACCAAACCCAAATCTTTACGTAAAATTTTCCATAAAGTCGATGGACAAAGTCCAATTTGCTGAGCACGACGACGAATCGATAAATTGTCGTTTTCTTCGACACTGGCCTCAACGACAGCAATATTTTCTTCTGTACGAACTCTTCTCATTCTTGTCGGTGGCTTGGCATCCAAAAGAGTGAATGTAGACCGAAATTTGGTAATTACGTTCTTTATGGTGGTCTCTGACGGACGATTATGTGCACCATAAAATTCACGAAGTGCTCTATAAACATTTTTAATTGAACACTGATTTTGAAAATAAATTTCCACGATTTGAAAACGTTGTTCTGGAGTTAACCTATTCATAATGATTTGCCAAACAATACTGAGTAGAAATGCCACTTTGAGCTGTCAAAACAACTGTCATAAAATAAAACGACATCTATCGGAAAAACAAACCTCCTAAAAAAACACCCGTTATATGGGCTTAAGTTTATTTGTAAAATATTGTCCACGGTATCTTTGGTTATTGGACGCGTTGGATATTGGTATAACCATAATCGATTCTATTCCCGTTCGTAACAAAAATTATATTTTCATTAGTTAGTATTGTTTAAGCCATATTTGAGCTACGAGTACGATACGTTTTTGTGCACTGGGTTGAGTAGGCTCGAAAATTATTTCTCGCATTTCACTCGGTAAATTAGAGTAAACTTGGTATAAATCACAGGCAATTCGTAAAATAGGGGCATTGACAAATAATGTTTCTTCATCCAGAACTGCGTTATAGAAATTAATAATTTCAATTCTTACCTAAATCAAATTAAATTTTTAAATTTAATAAACTTAAAGTCGGTATTTAAAGTGTATTGCGAACAAGACCTATATGTATATTAGGATATCGAAACTGGAGGTCGAGAGCGATGGATCGAGACGAGGATAAAACCAACTTCAAAAGAAATTTCCTTTGCTTCAAAACGAATACTGTATACATGTTCGTTCATTGCCAAGTTTAATGTCTCTTTTTTGTTAAACAAAGGCGGCATTAAAATATGGCCGATTAATTTTTATAAATCCAGCTTGACATAAATATAAAGTACAGGTGTAATTTTACTTGCTCAAAAATTAAATTTATTATGTGTTAACTGTGATTCATATTTCCTTTGAGCGTGGATTTTTTTTAATACATTTTGTTCTGATCAACTGGTTTACATTTGGCCGACATATTCATGAACTTTTAATCAATCGAAGCTTGTTTTTAGTATTTCTTTTTTACCTTAAAAATCGATCATTACAATTACTTGCCTGAGAAACCTTTTGTCCTTTAACAGTTTATTGCATGGTGAGTAGGTTATTGTGAAAATTACTATTATTAATATTATCTTTATTTCACTCAAAATCATAAATGTAAGATTACAAAATACAATAAAATACACAAGTAGAAATAAAGTAAAGTTCCCTAGGCAAGGAAATACCTGTGTTGGAGCAAGTAGTAAACAATTAAATTGAAGCAAGTAGTTCAAATTAATTCTTATTCTCTAGTATCTATTGCTAAACAAAAGAAAAGGAGTTATCGATAATTATTAAAACATTATTACTACAAGGTCGAGTACTAATAAACTAAAGTTTATTAGTACCCGACCTTGTATAGTTAAAAATATTACTCAATATCACTTATATTGGACAGGCAAATTTGTAATTCACGTTCAAATTGGTATTTGCGCTCAATTGTTGTCAATGCTTTGGTAACATATGAAACCAGTAAGGTGCCATAAAGAGATAAAAACGCCGTTTGGATTTCTCATCGTGAAAACTATGACGTAAAACGTATAAATATCTTACTGGTAGAACTTTGAGCTCACGGAAAAGTGGAACTGTGTTGGTCCTAACAGAGCGGTTATATATTAATTTAACAATCCGTTTCTGTGCAATATAGAGATCTTCAATATGTGAAAAATAAATCCCAACCCCAACTAGAGATGCCATACATAATTATCGATTCAACCAGGGCATGGTAGAGTTTTCTTAATCTGGCTTGAGAGCAGAACGGTTTTAGTTAGTAAAATTTATAGAGTGTGAAGTTTATCAATTGACAAAAATAAGCAAGTATTGGAAATCATACTTGATTGATTGATTGATTGATTGATTTTGAATGTACGACCAAGTTCTTAGGCTTGAGTTCCCGGATGACGCCGGGTCCACCGTACACCCTTTTTTACACATAACAAAACCGAAGGATTGGATAGGTTAGTTAAGTGGGACAGAATCGGCCCGGTTACAGACACCTAGGTATAGCCGATAGTTAGTAACACAAAGACAACACAATTCTAATCTACTAGATGAAGGATAAAGGCTTAATAGGTTAATGGATAACGATGGTATTGGTCTTCAACAATTGCTTCTTTAAAACGGCAACCTAAGAAAAAATATTATTATTTCACATGCATCTGGAATTTTCCTGAAATTTAGTTCTATTAATACTTTTCGGCTTCCTAACCAAAATTGGTTGACTCGACCCGTTACAGACACCTATGTAAAGTCGTTAGTAATAAAATGACAACACAATTCTAAACT